>JAPWLS010000913.1:0-27497 GCA_028551675.1 Tineola bisselliella
CAAAGTATTTTGTATACGCGCACTTTGACATGCACAATATAGGATAAAACATTGCCCTATGCTGACATCGATCTTCAATAAGAATCACGCGTCACTCAGAACGAGGCGAATGTTTGTTTTGAGAAGTTTTCTTATAATTTTTTGGTCGCAGAAAATAAGAGGTGAGTATCAATATTCATATTTCATTTATTGCCTGTAATAATTTTTGTCAATCAGCGCATCTAACTATCTATTTGAATATAGATTCCAAGCTAACAATCTATTTGAATGTAGATTCGCAAGCAATTTGCAACAAGTTTTATATGTTTATTGCATTTTATTAGTGTATTCCTATATTCATATTTATTTTCGAATGCACAGTCAAGGATTGCGTAAAATTGAACCAAAGCGATTTAACCAGGGCATTAAACTTGTCGATGTGACCGGTATCCTATTTTCAACCCTTCAAGAAATACAAGTTACATATACTAGTAGATGTTATTTTTTAAGAAGACTTAATAATAATAGTTTCTGTTTATGGCTGGAAGAAATTGGTAAAGCTCACGGCAAGTTTAAATCTGATCACTGCTTTTAACAAGGATGAAGTTGTGTATTGTATTAGAAAAACATGTACCTATAATGTCGATATTTATTTTCAATAAAGCTGTTAGAATGTCAAAAAGCATGCAAAAGCTCTCACTATATCTACAAAGAATATGATAGAATAACAGAGAACACTTTAAACAAAAGACGACATTTTTATTAATTTACTAAAACTATCACCTTCTGTTTTTCATCTATACATCTAGGTTAGTTGGTAGAAAATATCCTCTGCCCTTAAACTCGTCAAGGTACAAAATTTATGTGCAATAAAGTGTTTTATTATTATTGTTGTTTTAGAATTCCAAGAATAAAGAGATAGTTATTATATAGGTACTGAACGATCGTACGCTGAAGGGTGGTTTTAGTTAAAACGCTGAATATCCCAAAAATCATTTTATGTGTTGAATGTAATATTACTTTAAAAAAGGCGCATGAATTTTTAAACATGGAAAAATAATAAACCATACTATTTTGTTCGTGCATAAATAATTAATCTGAAATGGTGAACTTTTGGAATTGGACTTTTATATTATTTTATACATATGATGTAGCTAATGACAACTATTCAACTAATTGGTGCACTTAAGGATATTTATGAACGATTCTGTGGATCACCAAAATTATACGATCACTACATAATATAAAAGTGTAGGTACCTAGTGTTAAATTGCTTAAGGAAAAGATATTAATGAATGAAGATATGAATGAATGAATGAATAATGTTTATATATTTATTTACTCCAAAAAACTCATAATAACTTCACTTAATTGAGATACTTATATAAAATTTATAATTAAACATAACGTACATCCATATTATATAAAAATCAATGGCACTTTTCGTTGTAATTTTATAACTCAAGAACGGGCTCACCTATCCAAACCAAATGTTTAGGCTTTGTTCGGACTATTTAGTAGATGGTTTATGTGAAATTTGCACAAAATCGGTAGAGCGATTCTTCATTTATCACATTTTTTGTAACAAATTAATTCAATAATGGTGGATTGTGCTGTCAAATTGAAACTATTTTCAGTGATGATAGTAATTGAAACTTTTTATGTCATATTTGATGTTCCAATTATTTTTTTAAATATTACACTTTATAAATAAACATAACATACATAGACTATATTAATTTACAATACAAGTTTTACAACACCATCACAAGGCACTCAGACCCATTATATGATTTTCTAATTCATATTTAAATATGAAAATATTTTAATTATTAGTTATAATAAGGGGCAATTTATTATAGATCTGTGCTCCCAATTGCTATAATTGCTCTAGATTACTATTGATAATATGTGATGACAATTTAAACTTCAGTGTAGTAATGATGAAGCACGTGCTCTTATAAATTTGATAAGAAGTAGGTGTGACTATAACTATATAATCTAAGGTTAAAAGTAATATATAGGTATGTAAGTATAATAAAATATATTCGATTTACTTTTTAGTATAGTAATAAACTTTTCTGGCTCTTTTTGTAAGAAGCCAAACTTCTTGTGGATTTATATGATTTCTACCATACTACAAACCATATCTAAAAAATATAAATTTTAAATCTATATATTAAAATGCCATGTTTTACGAAGATCACATGTACTGTATCTGTTCCCACCTTTTGTGTAGGTATCATGCAACGAGCGTTTGATAGTTGTGAAGCCGGGCTGCCATGATGCAGCAGATTTCCTTCAAAGAGATCTATACCGGTCGTGCCTATTGTGACCACCGGCCTCTAATTCAATAATCAAACGAACCACTAGATTTTTGTTTGTTTGTTTGTCCAAAGACGTCGGCTTCCTTGATCAGGTTATCTGACTGCCGTATAATACGCATTAGACGAGTATTACACTGTTTATACTCTTACAGAACATGACTTGTGGATATCGATAGACGTATCCAACGTTCAATTTTATAAATTAAAATGATCTTTATTGCGTTCAGTATTTAGGTGCACAATTAACTGTAACATTTTATTAATTACAATTTAACCACATGGAATAATACAAACACAACGTAAAATAATATTAAACAAATCACAATAAAATAATTATGATATTATATTTTAATTAAGGATATATGTAATTCCAGATGATGTTAATAAAGTGTAATTCATTACGAAAGAAACACAGTCGCCAGCGTTATGTTAGCAAATAAATGACTATTTTATTTTTTGTTTTAAATGAAACGTACTGGCTGAAAATGCTTATAGTTATTAAGTTCGTCTTTTGTTATTTTGTACAATAAATAACTTATTATTATTATTATTTAATACCTAAATGTATGTCATAAAGTTTGAAATAGAGAACGGAAAGGGTGTTAATATTTCTCCAATGAGTAAACCAACGATGTAACACAAATGTGTGTAGGTACAGTTAAAATGTTATATTTTTTAATTTAATTACAGTAATCATGGTAACAATATTTTAAGACTGTAAATTACTCTCCTATTATAAATAACACAAAATTTGTTAACATAATTAATGACTTAAACATCTTTTATGAATTTAATTAGAGCCCCAAGTTCATTATCACCAAGAATCATTGACTCTTGTACTAGCTGCGTATCAGAAAAACATAAAACCTATCTATTACATGCATTTAATCTGTCTAATTATCTTTACGCACTTGTCAGCCATTAAAATAATGAACTGTTTTATTATGAAAAATAAAGGAAATTGCATATTAAATATTTAAAACGCCATGTCGTTAGCAATAGAGAAACGCACGCTCCTTCTATATTATTATTAAACAGCTTCTTTAATCTCCTGCACGCAATAACTTTGCATCAAAGCCACCCGTATCCTCAAATGTAAAAACTTGTGAGTCAGAACGAAATAGATATACAATACATCATCAACTTTTAAACGGACGATTATCATCTGTCTCTGTTAGTCTTAAGTGATTTATCACGTGTTAAAACGAGAGAAGTGAAGCTTCGGTTTGGTGCTTATGAAATCTTGAAGCTCTAAGTTTGAGCTTTATACTTGTGAGGCAAAGTTGAAATTCGTTTAAAATTGTGTGAATTGTCGAGTGGAATAACAGCTCCGCCTTAAAAATGGAAGGTGGTATGTAAAAATTGATGAACATGTATAGGAGTCCTTAAACTGACAGAGTGTGCTGGCGTGTCGGGCAGTGTATGTTGTCACAAGATGTCGCCGCGGAACTGTGAGCACTCCGCCACATTGTTTATTATTAAAAAGTGATAAATCAAGTGACTTTGCAGTAATTTTGTTTTAAAATAAACTTTTATATTCATCAGCGCTTAGTTTGTGATCGATATAAGAAGAATAATTGTGTGATTTTTTTACCGTATTTTTTTTTTAATAACAAGACAATTTTATAGTTACGGTTTGTGAGTTTTAGCATTTGTGTGTAAAATAAAGTGTGATTAGTTACTATTGTCTGATAAATAAGAAAGGAGAGTGTTTGTTGTAATATAAATTGGATCTTTTTATTATTATTTGTGTATTATACAGGCTCTTTGGTTAACATTAGAATATAAACAATATAAACAAGACATTTCGTCTGTCTACCTTGCTAGCTAATATTGCAACTATAATTGCCTTAAAAATCATAATTACATTACTTTCTCTGTGATATTACTAAAAAGGAAAACATAACAAACATTAAAGTATGTGAACATTGTTGAAGTGCAAATAAGAAACGTTAACAATAAATAAAAGAGTCGATTAAGAGGAAATTATATTTTTACAATTTCTAAAATAGAAACATTACGTGGCAGCCATGTTAACAGGCGTGTTGACCGACGGGAGGTGATGCGACGTCGCCGCGCCTTACACAACCACGCCCACCATGAGTTCGTTCCTCATGAACGGTGGCTATCAGCCGCAGCCAGATCCCAAGTTTCCTCCTTCAGAAGAATACAGTCAAGCAGACTACATACCGCCAGGAGAATATTACCATCATCAACATTTGCAGTATGGTTACCAGCACCAGTATGCTCCTGTCCAGATTGGTACAGGCTATGGTTACGGAGGGTATTATCACCAATTGCCTCAACATCCACCGGTTGCACCACCTCCGAGACCTCCTGAACCGTCCCATCCGTCTGATACGCCTCATGATTATGCTCCACCGGCGGCTTCAGATGTTCCACCAGGGTTGGCAGAACTTGGGCTACGTTTGGAGAGACACATTGAGGAGGCGGCTCCAGCTGGAAGAAAGTTACATGCTTTGGGTAGAGAAGGTTCCCCTGTATCTGAAATGGATGATGAAAGGCTGTTATTGGACAGTCCACCGGCGGATGATGATGACTCCTCTATTTGTTCAGATAATACGGACCGGGTTATTTATCCTTGGATGAAGAAAATCCATGTGGCTGGTGCTTGTAAGTATAATGCTGTTAACTACTTCTATAAATTGAATATAATCTTGGTAGTGAAGGAGACATACCATATGCACTATAGTCCTCATTAAACATTTTAAAACTATAAGACATAATAAGAAATCAAATAAAATTAAACATATATATTTGCAATATTAATACTATATATTTCTTGTTACCCAACTTTATTTATGGAGTATTTTTTAGTATATTTGTACACTTGTCAATGGGTTATACTATATGAGTAGATAGGTATATGCAAGACTGAATAATGTCGGTACTAGTTGAATTTATTAGACGACTTTGATCCTTCGAGCCGGATTATAATCTATGTTTTATGTAACTATCAGCCACTAGGTATAAACATAACATGCTATATGTAAAAAATATCTTACTTCCTAATTAAAATAATTAATCTTCAAACAATCTAATAAAAAGAGTCTTCATTCATAGTGTAGTTTAAAGGATCTATTATTAACGTATAAATATTTAAAAGCAATAAAAAAATAGAATATATTTTATGTGTTATTAATAATTCTTTACAGTTGCGGTTAACAAATTGCCACGCATTAATTTTAATTTTACCGCAATACATTTGCCACTAATTTTTTCAAGTGCGTTTTCGACAAAGGCCAAAACAAATTGCCACCGATCAATATTCTTGAGTATCCTTTTGATCCTTTCTTAAGCGTGTGTGTCCTTTTGATGTGTTTTGACAGAATACTAATATGATGTCATTAAAATGGTATATTTAAGGGCTCTTGAATACTTTTTGTTGTCAAACAAATGCAACCGACATTGTTGTTAATGAGTGTCATTAATTTTTATTTAGTTTCAAATAGAATGCCGTTTTTGTATTGCAATTGTGTTGATGTCAAAACGCGGTTTCTTATTGGGGTATTTCTACGTTGAACGTTGAACAGCACGTGCATTTTATCATTCATTTTTTAAATTTAAAAGCAACTAGTTTATAATAAATTATTTCATAGGCTTACATTTAAATAACAATAAGTCTCACACAAACACAAGTATTATCTAAGTTTTTTTTAGTAATATATGTGGAATTTTTAATCAAAAAAGAATCTATGAAAATGGTTAATGAATAAATAAAATAAACTAAATACATAGAAATATGATTAAATCTCTTTATTTGATACAAATAAAAAAAACATACATGTCATTATACATACCAATAGGTACATGTCAATTTAGAGGAATTCAATTAAAATATAATAAAATAAACAACATTATTTTACAAGAATGATTATAACAAATACATATATTATGTATATTATACGTACGATTATAATACATATAGTCTTAAATCTATATCTTAAAATATAAATATCTTATAATAACAACGAAAAAAAATGGGTAGGTATATCATGCAATTATAAGCACCTGTCAAACAAGAATGAATCTTCTATACATCGTTGACAAGGTTATTATTCAAAAGTAACAATCAAATATTGGAAACTTATAGGAGCTAAACACAATTAAGCAATATCCAATAACAATGTAACAATAATTCGAATTTCTCAATTTAAACATTTGATAAAGATATGTCGACATTGCCAATGACCTCCACTCGTGAATAAATGCTAAGATAATATTATAAGATGGTTTACAATCACAAAATGTCAAGTGAAGCAGAGAACAACACTGGAATGGCAACACAGAGAATAAGAATAAGCGACTCCGTCTCGTCCTTATCGACACCTGTCATTGGGCGAACATTTTTCACTCCTCTCACAATACCCGGACAAAGAGGCACACATTCAGATCTGTTCGGTGTAATGAGGCGGGACCACCATGCGAGAGTGATGGCGCATACGTCTTGCATTGCGACGCGACGTTCAGATCAACGCAAGATTAACAGATCGCTCATGAGACCACACGCCATCGTCGCAAGTAGCTCGTAATTCAACACAGATTGTCATCATATACATGGATGACGCGATAGTCGAGCTAACGAAGCGAACCCTGATTGAAGACGTCGCTGCTGACCGGTAGCTGATCTCTAACGGGAAATGGCCAATCAAAAACTTTTTGATACTATCTTAGATGAATTAAATAAACTCTAACGAAACTATCTAGCTACTTATCTATAACTTATCTCATATACATGTTCGAAAATAAACACAAACTCAAACTATGTGTAAATTTTTAAAGCTACGAAAACCTCGATCAATGTGGTGACGTAGGTCTGACCACTGCGCGTAAATCTCAGCCGCTCTTCAACCGCCGACCGACCGCACAGCCTTAACAGTTCAGACATTCCATGGCGTCCCTCAACCCTCGGCCAAACTTTTCCTTAATTCCAATGCAACTATTTTATGGTAAACCACTGAAGATAAATGGTTTTTTCACATACTCTACACAGCTATTTTATTTGATTCAACTGTTCTAGTAATTTAATAAAACATGTTAACCCACTCTCGCTTGATCAACTTCAATTGTTTTAAATTTGCCTTTATCAACAAACAAGCATAGTTTGTATTAAAAGTAATTTACAATGTCAAATGCATTGACAGAAATAATTATTAGCATAAATACATTCTTAACCAGGCGTTAACAACACATTTTTTAGATAATGTTCAATTGATTGTTGCCTGACAAATTATCTTGAGCTTTTATTATTTTTTTATTAATTCGCATTAATCTTTGTCATTTAATATTTATTCGGCATTAGATACTAAATATGTGGAGTTAATTTCACGTAATAAGTAATAATAAGTTATACTTTTCAACAAATTAAGTTGAAAAACACAATGTAAACTGTATAATGACGGGTAATGGTAAAATGGAAATTATCACAATAGTTCATTGTTAACACAATGGCATTATGTGAGGACAATCCATGTAATTCAACGACAATTTTGAGGAAATGTGATAACATTAACTTAATTCTATAGTGAAGGTTTTACAGACACCAGTTATTATGATAGTTAAGATCATTTTCATGACTAATTTAGATAATTCGCGTGATTCTAAACTGTTTACTAGAAAATGGTCTACGTGTTTGCAATTAATCAAAGTAAAAAGGAAGCTAAAAACTATGGAATAATTATTATGCACATTAATTAGCTTGCCCTGGCCAGCGGATAGGCTGTTACTACATGAATAATTTCATATTAAGCATCAGTTGTTCATACACGCAACCGACTGCTTACTTGTAAATTAAGCAACACTAGGTACTATGTATACAAGCATTTCCATATTCAATTGCAAATTAATCTTTATGAAACAAGCAATAAGGTTGAAAATATAATAATTGTTATGATGTATAACATAGTCATGTCGTGTTATACAATGGTCAAGTTTTGTTTCTATCCGTTTTATTACGAATAGTTTGTTCTGTTCTTTAGTTATTCATTTTAGTTTACCTAAACCTTGTTTGTATCTTTTTCAGCGAACGGGTCATTTCAACCAGGGATGGAACCCAAACGACAGAGGACAGCATACACGAGACATCAAATATTAGAACTTGAAAAGGAATTTCATTATAATCGATATTTAACCAGAAGGAGAAGAATAGAAATTGCACATACTCTAGTCCTATCAGAGAGACAGATTAAAATTTGGTTTCAAAACAGAAGAATGAAATGGAAGAAAGACAATAAACTACCAAATACCAAAAATGTGAGAAGAAAAACTAATCCAGCCGGAGTCACCACGACAACGAAAGGAGCAACACCAAAGAGTAGATCAAATAAGAATACAAATAATAATGACAAAAAGAAATCAAACAATAACGGCAGGCCTGATAGCATAGAAAACGTTACCGATAATATAATGAATGACTTGCATTGTGTCGGGCCACAATCTAATTTGTCCCATGAGCCGGCGATAAGTCCCATGTCGCACCACGGAAGCCAGATGAACGCTGGCCACACGATGACTCCGCACCATCTGCACATGATGAGTATGCATGCGGGCATGGATCCTGGCCTAGTCTCGAATCTCTCTGCGCATGGCTCGCCCGTCGGCAACGTGGGATGTGGTGCGGGCATTACTGCAACAAATCAACCCGTCATCAAATCTGATTACGGCCTCACTGCTTTATAACTCTAGTATTATGAAACTTGTTAAATTACCTGAAATTTGACTCTCTGTAATAGATGTACCATTCCTTCGTGTTAATAAGGTGTAACAAAGTGATGATAATATTAAACTACTAGGTAATTAAGTTATTTTAACTTTGTAATGTATTTGATTAAAATACAAGTCATGGATGTTTAAGTGGAAAACATTACAATGTCAAACGTGTGATTAAAATAGTTTAGAATAAACAATTCTTGTGAAACATTTTATTTTAATCTTACATCGTTTTGTTCGTCAGAATATAATTGAACTATTCTTGGGTTTCGTTATGATTTCTAAATTAAATGGGATTATTTAAAACTTGGACTTCAATGGCACTATTTTTTGATATTATTGTTTGTATGATATATATTTAAATCGTGTATGCTTCGTTGATATTTGAATTAACTGAAGTCCGAAATGAAGACTTTGTGATTTAGACAATGATTTAGGTTTATAATGTGAAATTTAATTTTAAATAAAATTTGTTTTTTTTTTTTAAATTAAAATAGGAATCTGTGAATAAACCATTAAATATAGTAACAGTGAAGAACTGGTTTTATTAAAGTTTGTAGAATCCTTTGTTTTTAAGAAGAAATGTACAATTACTTCTTTTTACGATTGTGTTTTTTTATTTATCGATATGATAACTTTGTGACATTCCGATCGATGGAAATGAAAGCAAAAATCGTAATGTATTCTTCAATATCAAATCATCAATCAACGTCGGTGCCTTATTGTGTGGTCGTACACGCAACGAAGGCGAATAACTACATACTTCATAAAACATTATAGTACAACATCAACCAAAATTTTCAGCCTTATGTCTTTGTAATAAATGTTAAATTTGCATATGAAGTTTTTAGCCGAGTTGATGAATAATGTGCTTTTGTGTATCTTCAAATTCATCGGTAGTACAAGCGCCTTGACGCCGACAACACGCTTTTAACATTTAATACTCATTCAGTTATATTGTTTCTCCAAAAGTAGGTACATGATACCTAAAAAATGTATTATGAAAAGTAAATTACAAATTGGACTAACTATAGCTATTATACACACGTAGGTTGATATATGTTGTGCGTAGGTATATCATTCTTTTAATTATAATCTTCGGATACACTGAGAAATTTCAAAGTTAAATTTACTAAACAAATGAGAAAGGGTCTGTCGTAAATTGTCTAATACAAATCCTTTGTTTGCTTTTACAAAAAAACAAGATAAAAACTTTAACACCGGCCGCGTCAAAGGGTTAAAATTTTGGCAACTCCTAGAGATTTTAAGCAAATTAAAAAGGGTTATTGTAAAGTGATTTGTATGCAAATAATAAGATTCTGCTACTGATTTTGTTTGACTGATTTATTGTGTTGAAAATGTTACTTTGTTTAATATTTTTGAGTTATTGCTGATGCCCCCTGAGAGTGCTTTGTTGTTATATAATCTTGTTACACGGTAGCATGTTGTATTTATTATGTTTTAATACTATTCTTATACTTAGAATTTAATTTTAAATAATATTATTTTAAACTAAAACACATAGTGAATAATAAAAATGATTAATAAAATATTCAAGCTGTTAATAGATTACAGACAAAATAACTACTGAAAAAACAATTGAACCAAACTAGAATAACAAAAATTTGAAATAAAACGAATATTTAAAAGTGCTTTGATAAATATGAAACAAAATATAGATATAAAATTAATATATGGATCGCGAATATCCTATCGACATTTGAGTAGAACAAAGCTCGAGCTTACAACAAGCGTCACGGTCCCGCACACGCGTCATTCATCACAGGGAGGAAGAGGGGTCTTTGGGAGGAAGGAGGGATTGCGAAAGGAAGCGTCAGCGAGACGTCCTGACATTTCGGAGGTGACAATCAGAATACTATATAGAGGATTAAGTATTTTTATTACAATGATTAAATCTATAGATTTTATTAAAACATTAGAGACACTAAACCTTTTTTTTTGTTGTACTATAGCTATACTAATTGCGCATTGTATGGATAAATATATATTTTTACATTAGTTTACGCACGTCGAGAGTTATGTATGTAGAATGTTTAAGTATGTTTTTATAGATCCAAAAGTACGTAAAGAAACTAAGTCCCAGAAGATTTTGTAGGTACATCTTAGTTCGGTAAGATAAAAGGTGAGTTAATATCCACAAAGCATTCCAGCAGGACAGGTGATCCCGACCGCTCCAGGAACACCCTAGGGACTTTTTAAAGGAAGTGTTGCTTTTATAGTAGCGCATAGTCAGCGACCGTGACTTGCAATTTCTTATGTCTCGTATTACCGCCAGATAGTAGCTATCTACTGCTATTATAATTTTTACTTATTTTAGAAATGTTAGCAAATTTTCAAATGACTATTCTTCCATATAAAGTTTCTCAGATTATTGTCAGTAAGTTTAAGTTTCTATTAAATAAATAAATGTATATTTAATACTTCTTTAGCCCAAAACAAACATAAAAAGCACTTAAGAAAATTTAGAATTATAGCAATAGTGTCGCCATAAAGCAGAAACGACAAATTTCAATGCAAAGAGGGATGAAAGAGGGACCCAACCCTACATAAATATGGAATATCAGAAGGGTGGCCAAAGGGAGGATATGTAATCCCTACTTGAGTTGATTTGAGAGCTGAAAACATGTACGTGAGATGAGACGACGTCGGAGGGGAATTCTATGATTAGAGCTTTGTGTTGTTTTTTTTTTATTATTACAATTTTATTTTTAAGCAATAAAATATTTGTTACATATTATCAAAACAGTCTACAAGATGTGATCCTTTCTAAAGTAAATAATAAGTTTTTTTTTCAAAATGAATTGGTTTATGACATCTTTTCGTGATGTGAATTAGTTTGAAAAGATAAAATTATTTAGTGTATTACAAAATTCTGAGTCTATCGGCCAAGTGAAAATTTTAAATCAGCCATACTAACTATAAAATATTATGGGGTGCAGCATCGTAGGTAAAATTCCACACACACAAACATATATGGGGATATGGGGTGTATGCGAACATTCCCGTAGCCGGCGTCGGTAGTCACTCGGCCAAGCTTTTGTGCTGTTCGGGAGGGTGTAGTATATACGTAGCTGCTTTGATGGGTGTGTTGATTTGCCGACGCTGCGCCCGCCTGGTATGGTTCTTGGTTATAAACGAAAGAATTGTATTGATATGTATTTTTTATCAATCGGATATTGAACATTGCTATATCAAAAATATATTTAAATTTAAATATACTTATGAGAATTAAACAACTACTGTATTGTGATTTGATTGAGGAATTAATGCGATAGTAAATCGTATAAATACTTTTAATGCAGTTTTCGCAAAACCTTGATTATATTTTTGTCATTTCTATGTATTTTACTAATTATATTTATGTATCGAGGAATATCTATGGTATTCTTTCGTCTTCAGCAAACTGTCAGTCGCTCAGAGGGCACGCACACATTGCTGCTCCATCATAACACACTCACACGAGTACAAAATAAGGGGTGCGCCCATTCGTGGGGTGTAGTGGGGGCGACTGTATTAAGTTCCTTTCTTTTCACTAAAATAATTTTAGGGGCTGGCTTTAGTTCGATATTTTTTTCCGAGGGTCCTTCTAAGCTTCATGCTGAATGTTATATTTCGAATAAGGGGTTTTTCAAAGCAGTTGAGATATTATATTTCTTTATGATTGATACACATGTTTTATTTTCTGTACGAATTTTATAATAATAAAATGTTTTTACGAACTTAATTATATTGTTTTGTAATTTATAAATATTGGTATGTTTTGATGATTGTATGTTGCCCAATCAGGTCTAAACAGCTATATGGACAAATCTCTAATATTTTTAATATCTAATTTAATCTCTACTGATGACATAGGATCTCATTAGAGTGAATAATTTTCTTTACGACTGTTTTTTTTTAATTAAAAAATATTTTATTTTAACAACCATAACACTGAGTACGTCCAAACGTCTCACGATAAGCAATATGCCTAACCGATAGAAACTTTTTCAAATATTGTCAGTTTATACATCACTATAGAGTAATGTAATAATACAAAGCAAAAATAAGGATAAATATATTGAACTTTTTCAAGTTTTGTTAGTTATTGAAACTCCGCATCAAATGAATTACAAGTTGCCAATTAAAAATCAATTAATAGTAAGGTCACATAATTACAACATTATTTTTTTCCAATAACTGGCATCTTGCCTAATGCCATTTTAGTCTACTTAATTAAAAATCGAACTACTTTTATCGAATTCACTATTAAAGACTTTTCATAATAAGATGAACTATACCAAAATAAATTCTATTAAATAGTATATTCTGCCAAAACTCAGAGTTTTGTTTCCAGAAATATGAGTACAGATAAGATTCTATTGAAAGGGATTTCGCTGAAATATCTTTAATCAAAGTTTATACCTGAACTCCGCCCGGGGCGCGCCGAGAATCGCTCAACGTTCAACCAACCTGTCAATCTCTCAAATGTTAGATTAAAAACATCATCTTCAATATTTTTTTTTTGTATTAAAAAGGGAATCAGGAGGTGCCCACAGAAATTTTTATTTTTTAAACCTTTGTCTGCCAGCTATATGATTATTTTTGGGTCTTGACGAAGGTCGATTTGTGGTGGGAAACTTCTTACTTAAATATCCCTACCTACTTTTATATTGGTATATACCCACCTACCTAATTCTAAGTAATTATAAGGGTTTATCAGTTGTCTCATTCATTTGTCTTTTTATTTCTTTAAAGTAAAATGAAACAAAGCACAAATCATTAATTAATCCTATATTATCAACATCGATATCCAAACGCTGTATAAAGTAACAAAAGGTTACAAATATAGAAAAATTCAATGAACATTACACCTAAAACAGAAGAAAATTAGGCATAAGTTGGTTCGAAAATGTTTTTTTGCTGATTATCTGTGCGTAGTATTTGGTAAGATCGAGCAGGTGACCAAAATGCTGAGTCAGTCAGTAAGCACCGGTAGTGGGTAGGTAGCTGTTGGGAGTCCAAGCTGATCACGATTTACATGTCAGTGGTGCACCGCTTGATATCCGATATTGGCTTTGTTGATATTCATGTCTAGTCATCTAATTCGTTGAGGATATTCTGGGAATAACATCTATTTAATCTTTTAGATTTGGAATTCAAATTTGTGATAAATAAGGATTATTTGATATGTATTAAAATATTAAATAACTATTTTCGTTCGTTGGCAGTTGAATAGCGGTTAGTGTGATCTATATCGTTCAATAGACCGAGATAAGTTCATTGGAGTACTCGTACATACAAACATCCAACGACTTCCGTTATGAAGACGGACATGTCAATTTGCGCCAATAAACTAGAAGCACATTATGTAGACGCGATAAGTCCCGCCTATAAAATAACGCTGCATTTTATTTTGTTCGCGCACTAACTTTCTTTTTGAAAGTCATGCACTTGAGTATTTGTCTTCATTGTCTTGACATTTCAATAAGTCTTGTTCGTTGGGACACGATGCAGAAATGTATGCATAATTAAAATTAATTAAGAAAACAATATGACACTAGGGTGAGAAAGTTGTTGAAAATTAAGCACAACTATTCTTTCTAAACGGCTTCACAATGACACGTTACGATCGATAGTCAATATCGGAACTGTGTCAACGTAGAATGTGCAAAACATCATATAGAATTTATCCAATAATTTGTAACATAAATTGCAAAACTCTCTTCGGGTTACTTTCAGTAATGAACCATGTTTCCATAGACAGTTGGTTACCGCGACATCTGCGCTGTTCATGCACATCAACAATTCACCCGTTACTCAAAAAAACTACCGTGCTACAGACCGGTGGGCCACGTGCTAACAGTTCATGCAGCGTCATCGGCCAGTCATTATCAGGGGGTCAACGGCCCGCTGATTATCGTGGAGCATGCCCTGTCGCTCATCATTAGCCTAGGTTAGGATGCCGTGTTTGTAAACAACTGTTCTTCATTCATACGACTTTCATGGCCAAAATATCAAGTGTCAAAAGATTTGGGTTAATTGGTCCATTTGGTCGTATTTGGGAAAATTTCATTATTTCATTCGCTTATCTCGCAATCTTTCTGTGTGATTTTTCTCATGTCAATTACTCATGTTGAAGTGCCCTAGTTCCAGATAATAAATATATATTTTAATTACTGTTATTAATCTAAATGGTAAGAAGCAAATCTAACAAATTAGAATTCAATTTTTTTTATTGGCCCATTGCGACAACAGACAGCTCTGATATAGTTGTAAAAATGTATAACCAAATACTTTCTTAATGTTATGTGTATATTTATATTGTATATTTATTATATTTACCTACTTGGTCAAGAAGGGAATCAGATGCCGATACGCCTGAGCATAGATACAGCGTAACTACGAGTACCAATCGACAGTTCATAAATCAAAGGACCTCGACCGGACCACGTTTCTGCAGAACGACATATACCTATATTATATCAAAACCGCTTGGTGCCTCACGATCTAAGCTTCTAGTACTACATAGAATACAAGTATAATATTATATTTATTATTGATCTGTGACAGAATAAGATTTATGTATTTCGAACGAATTATATGACATTCCGTAGATACATTTAATTAATCAATGGGAGTAGGTAATAACTGTATTGGATTATGGGAATTAAAAAATAAATTATTACTACTGAGTTTTTACATACCTAATTATACCACATCTTTTTAGACTTGCGATACATTCAGAAACTACGGCTTACTAATATGTTGCAACTACATTGGTTATCTGAACCCTTAAAAACCGTTCCGTTGATTTAAAGGCTAACTAGAGCCTAAAGTCTTAGAAGTTTACTCGTACGAATTAACTGCAAATAGGGCAAACTTCTTCCATTATTTATCAGTAGGTATGTCTTTAAGTAAAACCTATGTCATAGGAATTCTGCTTAGATAGAGTCCTTAGTGTTTATTTATAATGTGGTTGCGCATGACTTGACGGCTCGACTCTTTGATCTCTGTTACAATCAACCATAATTGATGATTGCTCACCGACTCCATATACAGCGAAACCAATCGACTGCGCGCACGCACCGCAATCATGTGCAAGCGTAGACGATTTATACAACTTCGTAAAAGAAAATCAGTTGTTTCTATCTAGAGTTAATACGATAATTCACTGAAGGAAATAAAAGAAAGTTTGTTATTAAAAAATATGAAATCTAGCCGCTTCTTCTCTTCTAATCTTGCGATGACATCCTCCGCCACCCGCTCGTAGATGGCGCTGTCTGAAATGTGACACACATCTTTCATCTCTACAAATGTATTTGAGTAAACACGATCTGCCAAGAGGATATTCCTTTTAGTTGCTTTAGCTTTTTCTCATTAGGATATTCGTCAACATAACAAACCTTTGAACTGTGTTATACAAAACAGGGTAATGAATGGCGTAAATAACGAGTAAATGTAGAGGTAGAACCTATTTAGAATAACATGTTTAAAAGATCATTAAGCAAGGAAATTTTATCATAATGAAGTCATAAACATTCATGTTCCATCAGTTTAATGGAAAATATAAGCGTTCTTTAAAACTTAATCGATGTTTCTTCTGTTTTCGTGTTTTTATTGTTGTTTAAAGAATTTAATGGTTGATGCGAATATTGCGCAGTGTGGGTAAAGAAGATTTTTTAGGCTGAATTTTTAATATTAAGAAAACCTAATTCATTTTGCACCTACCTAACCTAATATAATATACCTAATTGCAATCGCAATCCGCCTAATGTTAAGTTAGGTTAAATAAAAGGTAAAAAATGTTTAATTGTTTTTACCTTTAAATATGACTGTTGTTTGTAGAGGAGTTCTATCAGCCCACCGCGACGTTTTCAAAATTCGAGCACCAAAAATGTAATAGCTGTCAGTGGCCATGATTAATGCAATTAATCCCACAATAGCTAGCTATCATTTCGTGTACTCTCATCAACATAATCTTATAGATTCCAATTGTAATAGGTATTACAAATTTAAAATGCTAAGTCTAGCTATTAGTAATGTATTCTAATTTCAGAGTGTAATTGTATACATAATTACAAATTTGTTTCGAGATTAATATTTTATTTGAATATCTATTCTCCTATTTTGAATAAATAAAATAGTAAAATGATATGAGCCTGATTGTATTAGATAGAACAGACGGGCCGGTTGGATAGATTTCATAAATAACGTGTAGAATTTTTGTACATAGATTTATTACGCGCGGCGAGCGAAAATGGCGGGAGATTGTTTTTCAATTTAACTGGTGGAATCCCGCTGTTATACATGCCGCCCGTCGAGCTCCGTGCAGCGCGTCTGGCTGGCCAACCACTGGCGAACGCGGCTGTTGTGTCTGCCCACATCTATCGAACATATGAATATAGTTAAATTTTTACTGACCTTTTTATCAAAAAACAAATGCTACCAAAGAGATTACGAAAACTTAACAGTGTAATGGAAAATAATAATGCTTGCAGAAAGGCAACTTTAGATATTTTGTGAAGAAATAGCGTTATTTTCATTGAAAATTAATTTATTAAGGAGTGCCATATACTTTGTAATTTGACGTTTAAGAATATTATATGATACTTAAAGTAAAGTAAGTAAGGAATTAATTGTAAAAAATGTATTTAATTCACTCTAGGAATAGTTTTAAAATTAAAACTAGGTACACAGGTATCATAACAACTCGTCCACTCAGCTATAATTTAAATTCAAATCGTGCATTCTTAATTTCATAACCATAATAGGCAGTGGTTTGAAGGCAGTTTGATAGTGATATAATCATTCCAATGCTTTGATTGACAGACAGTTTCCATCACCTATGTTTCGACACCTCCTGTACGCGTTCACGACACATAACACTCGTATATAGATTGAGATGATAATTACAATACATTGAAATATCGTTTTAAATTTTCTTGCTATAGCGTTTAAAATCGTAATATTCCGAAATTGAAGGTGAGTTTAATACGAAATTGTAGATTAAAGAGAACGGCCTCGACTATATCAACTATTAAACTATTAATATCACCCTACAGGATGTGTTACATTGAAATGCAGGCCACTAATGTTACGTACATGGAACTGGTTTATATGGAAGTGTGAAAGTCGTGACCTTTGTTAATAAGATTTTTACGTTTAATTAGAATAGCGAATGTAAATTCTTTATGATTAATTGTTTTTAGTATGTGTTTATACCCCGTTTCATGATGACAATAAGCTTTGTTAAATCTCCAATTACATAGATTTAAAGCAAGTTGAGTGTAGAATTAATGATCTGATAAAGTGTTTAGTGGTTTAGTTAAAGTTTAGTCGCTACCGAGGTAAGGAGAGTCTATGAGTTGTCCTCGATATAGCAATTTCCTTTCTACACAACTCAATCATAATTCCCTTTATATCATAATTTACGAAGAAGTATACCTACTCTTAACAGTATATTTCTTCAATAGTTTTTTAATTATTATTTTTATCGGTTTCTTCTATTTGATAAGTGTATTTAACTACATATTCCTCTTATATACTCCCTTACCATACAACGTAATAAATAAAAAATACATAAAATATTAAGTGACAAACCAGTAGCAGTCGTGACAATTCTAAAAAATCAACACCCATCCGTTAATGAAATGTCAAAGGAACCCACCACCATGTCTGTCCCTTAGATTAAAAGTCCTTATCAACAATCTCTAATCCAATTAAGGCGACCACTCGGCAGGTATAACCGTCCACTCGCTGAATAAAACAAAAGTTGTTCGGGTCAAATCGGACTTTAGGAACTTCGGGGCGAGGGTGTGGAAAACAATTCCCTGTTTACTGTGATGAAAACGTGGCTTAATGGACTAGCAACAATCGTCCCTTAGAACTTTCCAATTAATTACTACTGACCGAAGGGATAGAATAATACATTTAGAAGCATATGAGTTAATGCTCGTAGGTGTGTGCCAGTTCCAGTTTTAGACTACTTTAGTCTTCAATTACGCGGATTAGTTGAGGTGATCAACGAATATGATTTATAACTTAATCTGCAATAGTAGGTAATGTTGATTTAGACTTTAAATTTCTCGATATAGTATTCCGATATCTTCACATTTCACGTGGTATTAACATCGAATGCTGTCCATGAACGGGGGTAACTGCTACCACAGAAGAATATCATGCAGCAATCGCAACCGCTATGCTGATCTAATTAAACACTACTTCCAAGATAATTCTGAAACACGACTACGGTTCACTACTGGTGTAAAACGAAAGGTGCAATTAACCCACGACAGTTTCATTATCAGTAAGTCTGTATCTGTGTGAGTTATTATTTTTTATTTAAGAATTTCAAATATACAAAAGTAATCGATTTTATCCTCCAAAGGTCCGGAGCTGTTAATTCGTTTCAGTTCTCCTGGGACAAGTGGTCATCAGTGTTTGTGACCCACCCTAATCCAGTGGCAGGCTACCAATCAACACGCCCTCGCCCTAAGTTTCGGACCCTCGCGGACAGGGAACGAAAATCAAAATGGAAGCCACGCACAAAATCGTGAGTGTTGTCATGTGCATGTTTTATAATTTCTCCATAAATTACTTATTTTTTTTGGAAATTATAATCAACCTAATTATAACCTAACTATAAGTTGTTTTAAGCGGCTTACTTTTGCGGTAAGTAAATCGCTTGTTTTACTCAGTTAAAGCAACTCAAATATTGAGAAAATATTAATTATAAAGAATAAAAGTTTTGAATATATTTATAAAAATACATTTTGTTATATTAAAAACTAGTAAGCATTTAAAAAAACATATTAAACAACAAATCTATCAATTTAATTCGACACGGATGCCGACGAATCAATTTCTTTTCTCTATCGATATTTGAAACTCGACTGGGATATTTATGGCCCGTGAAATCGTCCCTTTGAAGGAATTCCTCTCTACATATGGATCGGTGAGTTTTCCTTTTTTCCAATATAATTTTTATTAACACACCCCGAATAGTTAAGACTTAAATTTATGATTCCCACTGTTCTCATGCGAAATATTTTTGTGAAAACACAATTAAAGTTTTTACTTCTTTTTAATGTTTAACTTTTTATTATATACCTATACCTATCGTGTATTTTTAGTTTCATAAAAAACACAACAATTACTTTATTAATTATTGTGTCGATTTAGAATTCTAATACATCTAAAAAAATCATGGAGCATTGAAAAGTCCTTGTTCACAAACGTTTACTAAGTATTGTATACTGTTTGTATATACCTATAGCATTTATTTCGATTATTTTAATTCTGTGCAAATTTTTATAAGCATTTATAAGCCACGTAAAAAAATCAACTAAGATAGTTTTGTTACTGCTACAACATCACGTCCATGATGGCTGCAAAGCTTCGAAAAGGTTAAGAATTAACAAAATAGTGCGATAATATACCGAATAATTTTTTTTTTAAATAACAAATAAAAAATAAAACTTTAAAAAGCAAATGTTTAGCTTACCTAACTTATAATTCCTCCTCAAATACCTATATAATATTTTAATAATTTTCCTCAATATGACAGTTAAGATAAGGAGAAAATACTAATAATAATTTTAGACAAAAACTAACCCATATCAAACAGTATTTTATATTTGAATTCTTGAAATTTGAATTTAATCAAATATTTTAGTAAAACATTCCTTGAATGTTATTCCAGCCGTATTTAATTTTAGTTTTAGTGTGTAAATTTAAATGTGACGCGGCAGACGTAATGATTAATAGTACCGTATGTCGTTGCGGCAGTAGTTGTGGATTTTACTACCACATACTGAAGTTAAATTAATACGAATACCTGGTATATACCTATTTATTAATGTAGACAATATACTCGAATGTAATGTTTCCTTCATGTTTTCAATTTTTTTCCTAAGGTCATTTTTGAGTTGAATTGAATTTTAAAAGATGTCTGTTATTATAAAACGCAAATACATTTACTTTTAAAAATAGTTGCAGATAGATAGAATAGACGTACATTAAATAGACCGAACTATTGTGGTAATCATCTGAGAAGAGGTATTGCTATTTTTATTATATGGGATAAAACACATGCGTCCAGAAAAACAAAAAAACAATTGAATCCTTAATTCAATTTTTCATGACATTTGCTTGTTTTTTAATGTCTATGTATCAGTTTTAAAATTATATTTAAACATTTATAATCCATTATTAAAACAGCATTAAGTTTAGTTCTTGATTTAAATACTTTCTTAATTGAAATATTTCTTATAAGGATAATAGCATAAATATTATTGTACCAAATGGCTAGCATCTGTTCACTATGGTCATTGTATGGAAGATATTTGAACTACTATTCAGTAACTCGTTGACCCAAATCTTTCAATCACACTGCATGGTTTGTCGAGCATATCACGCTGTTTGAAAAATAGCCTTTTGAGAATGAAAACTAAAGTTTTCGTAGACAAAAGATGCGCGTGGGCGATTTGAATGCTACGTTGATCATTAGCAGGGCTATTGTCGAAAATGCCATGGAATATGCAATACAGTGTTACTCAAACTTTTGCTTAAAATATTGTTACTGTCTTTAAATTACCATAGTTCAATATAATAAGTACCTACCTAAAATACGTGACGTGCGACTCTTTTAGAAGCTACAGTTATAGTTTTTTTATAGTAGTCTGTAATTTGCAAACGTCTTAGTCTAGAATGGAGCAGAATAGACTGATAGGATCATTATTACTCTCCTACACCTAACTGTCACCTATATGTCGGCTTGAAGATGACTGTCCACAATACGTACAAGAAATATAATTTACATATTTTACCTCTTCGGTTATTTGGAATTGGTTTAGTAGTTCCTGAAGTTAGCGTTTACGAACATACAAACCCTTCAACTTTGCAATATTAGTATAAATTATTAACTATAAAATACAACATTTAATGTTATAAAAATTTGAATGCATTTATAGAATAGTAAATTTTAAGAACCTTCGTAAATAGGTTTATAAAATTTGAGAATCACTGTCTTATCCACGACTGTATGGCAAAATGTACACCGACTTATAGGTATAGAAAAGGGTGTGACTTCGCAAAATGAATATTTTTTTACAATTTTTAAACTAGACCACCTACAATATACTATAAATTATAAATTGTTTAAATGTTTCACAAACAGTAGTCAAAAGAAATTTGCATGCAGAAAGGGTTGACATGAATACGTCTCTACAATAGAACTTGCATGTTAAAAAAATTGGCGACAGTACTCGTTACCTTTTCAACAAAAACATTAAAATTTGTTTTTTATATCCTCACCTTATTAACGATTATTATAACATTGTATGAACTAATATTAAATTAAAATTATATCTGATTAATTTTATATAAAACCTAATTAGTAAGTAACAAAAAGTTTCCATTCAATGAATAACAGATTATTAAAGAAAAGCTTAATCTAATTTTGCATAGCAAGTGGTTAGATAGATACTGGAATGGGTGCAGCGGGCGCGTTGCATTCGGCCATGATTAATGAAGCCCAGCCTGCGGCGGGCGCCAGCGGCGTACGTGCGGCCCACAGCCGGCCATAGACTTGATAATTTCAGATAAGCCATAGAATTTATTCATAAATAATAGTAGATAAGTAGATATAGATTTGGCCCCTCTATAACTTCTCTAGAATGTCTGGTGTAGTAATTTTATTTTTAGTTATTTGGGAATATGTTTTGATTAAATTAAAAGATATTATGCTGCAAAAATGTTACTGCGAATACGATACTTTTCAAGTTATTGTAACGTTTCGAATTAAAGTAATCGGAACAAACGTGACAATAAGTCGCATCTGTGATAAGATAGTCTATGCGTCTTTCAGAAAATCGTATTCCTGAACTTGATTAAAAGTTTGCTTGGCGAGTTTGTATTAGATTTTATTATAATTTTTTAGTTACAATTTTACGAAAAAAAAAATACACCACTTAATAAATATCCTTTAGTGAATTTGGTAATTTATAAATATTATATTTCATAGCGAAAATCGGATGGCTTGGAAATATAACAATAAGCAACTAATTGAATAGTGTAACACTTTTTACAAAAGAAGCAATGGCAGCTTTTCTCAGGGAGCGAAAATAATAATAATGAGTAAACGCGGCTGGCACGAACGAGCCCGACGAAATGGTGAAAATATCAAAAGAAATGTTAGAAAAAAACATCGCTGAATTTCGGGAAATCTTGTATCAAAGGCGACACGACGCGCTCCATTTTTGCAGAAAACATTTTCCCCTCCGTTTTTGTGAAGGTTTTTGCGAAGTGTAAGCTTTCATACTGTTTCTGCCCTTTTCGTTACATTATTAGTTCTCCGTTGATGCCTGAAATGTTACACTATTTTCACATTTCCGAGCAAAGTTACTGTATAAACATCTACTACCATAGTATAAAGCCACAAAAAGTGTTTTAAGTTAACGTACAAATTTGAATGCTGATTTATTTAGAATTCTATAATGGACATATATCTAATTTCATAAACGCATATGGTTAAAAAATAATTAATTAAAACATAAAATTTCTTACAAAGAAAGGTCGGAATATTTCAAACGAACCTAAACTGCATGAATAATAGTTTAAAAGTATTTGAATAAGCAGTTCATTAATTATCTTTTGTAGGATAATAGTAATTTTTGACGTGGGCCTTCCTGTTTTCTATGCAGTTAGATCACTTACACAATTTTTGTGTATGTTTTTTTAAAATGTATTATAAATCGTTAGTTTTGGCACATGCGTAGGGGCCTTAAGACTTTCGGGTCAAGAAGTGCTTAAGCATTAAAACAGTTGAAGAGGGTGCGTGCTTTACATGATTAATAACGCTCATTACTGGCAAAGGTGAGCTTCTGCCTGTGTCAGATTGTGAGATAGGCAACGAGAGACTTTGTTAACAGTTTCAGACATATTTTAGCATATAGCATAAAACATAGTGAGCTCATTATCATATAAATGTGCTCGCGAAAATCTTAGAAATCATTTCAAGATTTAGTGAAGATAATTAAATAGAAATTCTTAAATAGAAAACAATATTATATTTCTAGTGCTAATTATTTTAAATGTACAAATGCTTGATAGTCAATCAATTTGGGTGTAGGTATATGTTGATGAAGAGCTATATAAGCATATTGAGTCTATTGAAGTCTTGATGATAGACGCCGAATATTGTCGAATGTATTACAAATAGATATATAGGTACTCTAAAATCGTTTTTGACTATAGCTTTTAATCAAATGAAAGCTTTTGGAAGTTGAAGGCACTTTTACGTGTTTAAAAGGGTAAACCTTTAGAACTATCTCAGTGTAATCCTGAAATGTACCGCCTGAAAGGGGCAAACTCGCGGGTCGAGCCAATTATGAAAATAGCGCACCTGCGCATGTCAAACACGGCCACGCTTGTCGGCCGACTCTCTGCACTAATCATTAATCTTCTCCTTGCTCCTTATAAATTCCTGGTACCCTGACAAAGGACGGAGATACTATGAACTTATGTTTAATCCGGATTTAACAAGAAATCCACTTTCTGAAAAACATTTACACTGACTTTAGTTTTATTCTTATTTCAAATAATATTGCTATATAGAACTTACTACTACTTGTCGAGTTTTCATTTCAGAAATTAAGGCGCATGGCTGTCTTTATCTAATTTATTGGTATACTCAAAAAGTAAAAAGAACCGAGTATGTATTATCTACAGACTTGTTCTATGATATTTATATCATTTTAACATTGAGTCTTCTCCCACATAAAGAAACGGACTTCATTTATGATATTGGTAGTTATCATGTTAAAACTAGTTAATTTCTTTTTTTATTTAATGTGCATAATTATCGTCTACTCATTTTACTAACATTTAAAGTACCTACTAATAAAGTCGTAGTAATTACTGATTATTAAGTGAACGCATTTATGTTACTGTATTGAGTATTAATGATTGTAATTTTATTGCAGTGCCATCTATCGTCGAGTAGCTATACTATTAGTTCCAAATTCATATACTTAAGCTACTAGCGCCACCTACATGTGTACCGATAACTTTTTATAAACTGGCCTGAAGAGTACCAGTTTTCGAATTTAATTATTTACAGCTATCCGCCTCTTTCTACGTGCCATATAAGGACTTATTGATATAAATAAGCCCGCTTCCAGACCAATTTGGGGCTAAGTGTGATATTAAACATAAGACGTTCTGGGAATGGAAGCCTAGTTTAGGTTATCATATTTTAACCAGATTTCTAATTAATACAAAACATAATATGAAGAGTAGAATTTTAGTTTTATGTAAGGCTAGGAATCGAACCCAACAGGACTAAAGTAATTAAATTTTTCGAAATATCGGGATAAAATAAATGATTAAAAATAAACACGGTATTTTAATTCAATCAATTTAATTATTATTTCTTCTTGGTTCTTAAGAAAGTACATCTTGATCTCCAACCCAACGTTAACTGAAATGAGAATCAAAAAGCACACACACATAGAAATACAATAATGACAATAATAGAAAAATCTTCAAGTCAAATAAACGAAGCAAGTTGCAGTTGTAAATGTAAAGATTCACAAACAGGAAGCTCGTATGTCGCCCACGGGTCAATTATTTAATCTAATAACACTTAAAATAAGTATAAAAAGTGTACAAATAAATATGTTTATATCGTTGTTAAAAAAATATTTACTTATAATTGTAAATTATGATGCAATACAACCATTAAATTCTCATGGGCCTTAATCCCTTTAAATTCGCGACCGCAGGCGAATACATGATTTTCCTATATGCAGAATCTAGTTCAATTGCAACTGCTAAAATCTTCAATTCTTCTAAATATCTTGATCGATGAAAAAGTTCGTTGCAGTGCATGCACCACACAAACCTCTCTAGAACCGAATTTGTCGCCCTACTTCAAACAAATTCGGATCTACAGGGTAGATGTAGGGCACTAATATCGATGACTCTCTTTCTTTCTCTTCTTTATATTCCTGAAACATTTTATATTAAACACAAATAAAATGGTCATTAAGTCTAGTGTTAAGTTCAACAATAAAAAAAAATTGTAGTTTGACAAGAGGTTCAGACATTTATATCATTATATTGCAGCTGTGTTCAAGCTAATCCCGAAAGAAGATTAGATTGTTTCAAAGAATTGCTCCAGCAGGACAGACCGGACTAATAACATCACAATTCTGCTTTTAGATATTTCAAAGGTAGTGATTGAAATATTTTCTAAGCAGTAGAAATTCTTTTTCTTTTCTAGCAGCAAACGATTTCACCTCCATCGCGAACTTCAGTCCGTCTGTAAATAAGAAAAATCAACAATTTAATAATAGGAAATAGTAGGTAGTAAAAAATAAAATAGTTATTCTTGAATGTAATCTTAAAACAATAAATAAGTATCAATAAAAATGAGGAAGTCAGAAGCGTTATGCATAAAATATAAAGATCTTAGGAAGTATTGATTCGGATGATAAAAGTTTATGTACTGGCCTACTAAGAAATGACATCACCACGAATTGTGTGGGTACTAAACTAATCAATCAAATGTTGTTAAAAGCAAGGTGATAAAATTTTCAATTTATGCGCATCAAGACCGTAAAATTTCTAAACCTTAAGTTTGTCTTGTCAAGTCACGTCGCATGGACATGTTTCTCTTATTGTCCGGGTACAACGACAGGTTGTGTACACCGTGGCTGTCGTAATCGATCATAATAATTGCGATATCATAAAGTAGAGAAGTGAGGAAAGGTCGTTTGTGTTTGTATGTTAAAAATATTCGACCTAGAGCCATGTTTTATCGAAATTTCCATAGATTGCGCATGACTGAAATAAATTGAAGGACTTTCTCGTGACTTTGAAGAGAAAATGTAATTACATGCATATTATTTATTTACATAGAGCTCATTAAATTAATCACTTTATGTGTAATTAAATAAAATCAAAAACAAAAACGAACAATATGACCAGATATTATCTAGGATTATTTGAACGTCATTCCAAATGAAAAACTAATTTTAGTAAATATCGCGTTTATTGAGAATGGTTATAGGCTATAAAATGTCGTACGGGTCGTACCCATGGGAGTGGAATACTAACATAATAATAAATGTCAATCAATCTGACAAAATGTAGACTTTCGATTGCTATTTAGTTAATGAGACGCACTTGGACTTATATTAGNCATATTGATGNANGAAGCAAAAACCAGTTATATGCGTAGGAAAANAAAAAAAAGAGAATAGTAATAAAATGTAATAGCAAGACAGGAACAGAGACAGACTGGCGAGTAAAAATTAGGAGAGCTGATTTAACCTTGTAACAAGGCCACAAGCTGCCGGTTGTTACAAGTGGGTCAAAAGACGCGCATGCCCGAAGTGACGAAGCGGCGACGCCCGGACGCGACCAATAAGACCCGCCCTCGATCCCCGGGACTGT
>JAPWLS010002331.1:0-96582 GCA_028551675.1 Tineola bisselliella
TTACTCAACGAAATTATTTGTAATGTATTTTGTATTCCAATATTATAATACGTTTAAATGACAAAGAAATTATTCTAGCATTTTATCTCAAAAAGACATTTTCTTCCCTTATTAAATGGCTTCAGATGTCTAATGAAGATAATTCTGCCAATGTCGAGAATTCAAGCAAGTAAATACTCATGTCAAACAAAAAGAAACATAAAAACAAGCTTGTATCTTATACAAGCATTATATCAAGCAAAATGTGCTTAGATCAGTGAATCTCAGCCAGTGTACCGCGGCACTTTTGTGTGCCACGAAATTCTAAAAGTGCGCCGTCAAATTTTAGATATATAATAATGTTAACATTATTCAATTACATTATTTTAAGACCTATGTTACTAACCATATTTATGGCAAACAAATGAATTTGAATTTAAATAATATGATTGAAAAATTTTTAAACTTATTTTTTTTCTTTGTGTGCCGCCAAATTTTGAAATCGTTAAAGTGTGCCGCAACAAAAAAAAAAGGTTGAGAATGACTGGCTTAGATATTCGCAATATAATTAATAAAATAATAATTATTATAGGCGACTTCGATCGGTTGCTTCATCAGCCGCGTTTCAGCTGTATTGAGAAGATTAAGACCATTGGCGCTACGTATATGGCAGCTTCTGGTTTGAATCCAGAGCAACGGGTAAGTTGCTACAGTCTACGATATTTAGATACTGGTAGGGTTCCTTTAGGCACACGTGGTTTCGGTACTACAAAAGAAAAAGAAAAGCGAAATGTACTATCCCTACTAATATTATAAATGTGAATGTGAGTTTGTTTGTTACGTTTTCACGCAACAACTACTTAACCGATCATCATGAAACTTTGTACACATATTTTTGGAGGTACTAGAAGTAACATAGGATACTTTTTATTAAAAAAAAATTTTTTTACTATAGTTTCAACTGTTTGGAATTTTTCTATATTTATATATTCAGTGTAAAACTACTTGAATTTTTGAGGTTAGGAAACATCATTGTATGTAGTAATGTTTAAAAATTGATAATCCCAGCCAAGCAAGAAAATATAGTTATCATATTGATTACTTATTTAATGACTTAAATGCGAGCGAAGCCGCGGGTATAAGCCAGTGTATAAATATACCTACTTATAGTGTGCTTTTTTATTTTTATTTTTAATATTCGACATGTGTTTCTTAATAAATAGATTCACATAATTACTTGGTCTCAGTATTACTGATTTCTATACCAATAGAGAGGTCAAATTATGAATTACAATTAATGAAAACATGAAATTTCAGGGTGGTGAAAAGGATGACGAGCATCTGTGTGCGTTAGTTGAATACGCGTTTGCCATGAAACAAGTGTTAGAGAAGATAAATGAACATAGTTATAACAAGTTTAGTCTTAGAGTTGGTGAGTAAGATGCGATTGTTTAGGCATGCTTTATATATTTATTGTAGCATTTACTAAAATATCAATAAGAAAATACATTAAATGAAATTATTTAAAATTATTTTGCTTATAATTCCCGTTACGTTAGGTCGATGAAGGAAAATAACCCCCACCAACATTCAATAACTTGTCTCGCCACTTCACGTGGCGTCATTAGAATACGTGAAGTGACGAAACGCGTCGAGACAAGTTATTGAATGTTGTAGCGGAAATTATAAGCAAAATAATAAAAATAATTTCCTTTAATATGGATTTCCGCAAAGTAACGCCTGAAACAATTAAGAAAATACATTGTTTTTCTAGATACAATCCGTCTTGTTTCAGGTATAAGTTGTGGCCCTTTAGTAGGCGGAGTGATCGGCGCACGCAAGCCTGTTTACGATATTTGGGGCAACACAGTCAACGAGGCCTCAAGGATGGAGTCCACTGGAGCTATGGGGCGGATACAAGTCACCAAGTATACTAAGCAGGTGACCTAACAAGTCTGAAATTTGACATAACAACTGTTTAAAATTGCAGTTTATTGTTTATGGGTAAAGTGAGGTAATACCGGTCACTTAAGCAAAAGAAGACACTACTTTGTGAAAACTCAACCTTTTATTTTAATTTTTTCTGAAAACATAACTTCAACTATTATTCTAGGATAACCATTAACAATGAGATCGATATTTATAAAGAATTTGGCACAAAAATCGTTTAAAAAAAAAAGTAGATTTGACCGGTATTGCCAGCCATAGCTCATAATGCCGGTCAGCTGGTTGACAATACCGGTCAAGCTTTTAACACGTATCGCAAACACGGGACTCTTGTTTAGTGCATTTCTTTTCTCTGTTCCTCTTCTCTGTTATCTTTCTATCAAAATTTCTTTATTAAGAATGTTAGCGAGAACTTTTACATGCTGTTTTCGAAAGGCTAAATTTGTTTCTTTTCATACGACCCATTAACCAATTTCTTCCAGCTATTCCAAAATTTTCGTCAAAGTTGTGCTTCTAATTATTATTAACAGGATATTCATAAGCCATCTTTCTTATTTGAATTGAAATGTAGCCATAAAATATCTTTCCGAGGAATTATACTTGATCTGTCGTTTCTACTTCCTGTTCCTTCGTGAAGACTGGACAGTGATTCAGGGTTTTTTAAAAATCTTTCTTGAAGGGTTAAAAATGGGATACCAGTAGAACGCGTTGCTTCTCTTATTAGTATCGATTTATCGACAAATTTAAATGTCCTGGTTAAATCGCTTTGGTTCCATTTTACGTTCAATCTTTGGCTCATATTCCAAATTTTGACATTCTAAAATTGAAAATAAATATGAATATAGATACATGTATACAATATAGAAAATAGAAATGCAACAAACATAAACAGAAACTGATTATTAAGTCTAAAAAATAACATCTACTAGTATATGTGACTTGCGGGTAATACCGGTCACAGTGACCTGCATTAGCCACATGTGCACTCTTGAGGTTAATAATCATTTTAAAAAAAATTGGTGCAAATTGCTTGGATTCTGCATGCAAATGGATAGTTGAATAACTGATTGACAAAAATTATTACAGGCAATGAATGAAATATGAATATTAAAATACTCACCTCTTATTTTCTGCGACCAAAAAATTATAAGAAAACTTCGTGAAACAAACAAACGCCTCGTTCTGAGTGACGCGTGATTGTAACTTATCAAAGATCGATGTGTCGGGATGGGAAACAATCACGCCAACATATGTGCATGTCAAAGTGCGCGTATACGAAGTACTTTGTAAGATATTTGGGTGACCGGAATTGTGAACTGACCGGTATTGCCTCGTTTTACCCTAGCTATTTCTAAAAGGAAGCGCTAATTTAGTCAAGTGTGTTATTCTAGCCCACGTTCATTGGCACAAACGATAAGCCATTTACAACAATCAAATAGTAATTTTCTTAATATTATAATTATTATTCCTTTTTTGTTTACTTTACAATATACAATAATTGATTTTTAACTTTATTATTAGTTTTATTTTGATATACAAAAATTGTAAATAGAGTTAGATGTCTTCTAGAAGTAAAGTTTAAAGCCAGGTTAAGAGAGGCGGTCGTAAAGTGATCGTGTATTTATTGATAATGTATTGTTTGCTAAATAAGGCAGTATCGCCTTGTACGAATATATCCTCGCAAATTGTGGTCGGGGGCGTAAGGTGCGCGGGCGCTGTTGTCTCCTGCCTGACTCAATACTTGTTTGTGAGAAGCCAAGGTGTCTCCGAAGGTACTTTCCTACAAACACTATAAGTCATCTACACGTATGAAAATGAAAAACAATTCAATTATTATGAACGTATGCAACACTCCTAAAGTTATCCAATATAAAACAATAAGCAAAATCACGAGATAACGACCTTTCTTAAATATTAACTTAAGCCTATACAGTGATTGTCGCCGAAAATGGAACGCCCTACCTTGTTGGTAAGTACGTTCAGAAAGTTTTCACTGTCATACAGGAAACGGAACAGTGTGAGCGATGACGTGATTGCGTCTCCAAGGAGACCGGTTTAAGCGGCAAGCTCGGCACCCACGCGGCGTTTGTTTTGTAGACTTTGCAATCCTCGTTCTACAATTTGTACATTATTCGACCGACCGCAGTGCACGGCGAGGCGACCCTACCGCGAACACGACTTTCAGCGACAGCTGATCGAATACGCGATTTAACAAAACAATAATATTTTCTTCTTTTTATTTATTAACCTAATTACAATTATTTCTATTAGCGGATGTGAATTGGGCGAGAAGATATTACTTGGTAAGTTAGTAGAGCTTTATAAGTTTATGAAACATTTTTAAATATATATATTTTTTATATTATTATATTTTTAGAGCCCCTTTTATTTTTAGTTCTTCAATTTGTTTCGGTGATTTATGTCAGATTATTTTTGGCTATCAAGGAATTTTGCATGGATTGTTGTTTTTATTCAACTTACGAAAGGAGCTTATAAGAAAGCTGATCAAAATGCTAACGAGCGTTTTAAAATTTAAATAACTCGATATTGTATTACATGTCAGTTAATTTGTAACATTTCCTTGTCGCTATACAACTTGCATATATCAATTAGGATAATTATTACTGTTAATGACCTATATACCTACATATAGAGTTAAAATATTCTTGATATCAGAGTTATTACAACAAAAAGATTTCATTGATAACAATAATATGAGAAAAAATAAAAGAATACCACCTATATTTGTTTTTTGCAAATTAAATAAAACCGGTATATGTAAATTTCTAAGTAAACTATTGTAATAATATTTAATTAAATAATGTTATCAGAAAAAGCGTATTAAAATTGTACCTTCAAAATGAATGTTGTTTTTACCATAGATAGATGGCATATATTAAATGGAGAATACCTAGTTTGGCAACGATATTTTAACACTGGTTGACAAGGTGATCGGTTGTCGTACTTGAAGTCGATACGTACCAATGTATGTACGTTGAGGACAGGTCAGGTTATCGAGAAATGAGCTCACTTGAGTCCAATAAGATAAGTGGAGATTACATTAGTCGCTTGTTTATATTTATATGTTGTTGCCTGAAGAGTTCTTCGAATACCTTGGAATAATGAGCGCATGTTTATTTTGCATTTTTATCAGTTCCCGAGTTTTTTATATGATTTGTTGAATGCTATGTTTACATATTATAGTAATATATAAAAATATATTGATCTTTTGGACTTATAGGTGGTTATAAACTTATTTATATGTAGGTATAGTCTATACATACGACTTATAGGTCACGGAGAATGGCATTTTATTAATTTTTCACGACGACAGCGCGACCTGGCACTGCCTGAACATTTCTTTCAGACAGGACGATGTGGATAGGGTGGCAGTAGCTTTTAAATACTTATTAGGAACAATTTCTTTACGTTTTATCAAGTGTTTAATTTTAAACTTAAAGTTTTAAAAATTTATAAATGCATTTTATTGTCTTTAGAAAGTTTTTTTTTAATTAGTCGAATAAAATTTTAATATAAATAAAATTATATTGTTATCTTATCTGTGAATATGATTTAACTAATGCGGCCGCGACCACAATAGCTCTAAAGTTTTTGAAACTTTAAAGTATTAAAAAATGAACGAGATAGCAAGATACAAAAAGAGTTTTAAATTATGTTAGAAGTTCATAAAAATAGTGGTGGGAAATGTCGTGACACTAACGTTGAATACTGCAATATCGTCTCTAATTAATTCAATGCAGTACAACCCCGCTGAGGCCTGTGAACGGTAATTAGGCATGCCTATTAATAGTATTTATAAAATTATATTTTACTTACGGCTTTTTTAAGTTATCTTCGTGTGTTTTTTATCTTAATTATATATTTTTGAATAAGTGATAAAAATACATAACTACCTATAGATACAAAATTAAACATTTTACAATCATGTGCGCAACTGTTTTTTTTACAATATATATTGATAGTATTGGTTAGCTAGATTATGCCGTATGTACTCCAAAAGATCTAACTTATGATTATTCGAGTTTTTCATAAAGTAATTCGGAATGGATAACTGCTACTACAGGGAAATGCAATTAAGTCCCCTCCGCCTGTTGCCTTAAGGAAGCGAATGTGCATCTTCCAGATTGATTGATGAGCCACAATTGACTGTCATCTATATATATCTTTAAAACAAATTATTCACAATAATATCGCCATGACTATCACGGAACAATATGCTGTGTTAATAAGTTCCGTCATATCATTAATTGTGGGTGGACATGTGAGGGCGTTTCACTGTAACATTGTTTAAGAGAATTAAATCATTTTAATTTATTAGAATATTAGGTAAATTGTATTGGCTATGTAAAATGTAACTTGACTTGGATTTGTTAACAAATAACATTGTAATAAGTGAGCGAATGTTTGTTTGTCCATATATTGATAACCATGGTACAGGATATCCTAATTAGGGTTCTGGACATTGTATATCTGTTTATTATTATTATTAATATCATTTTATTATTTAATAGCGCTGATATCTATTTGCACATGTTTGCTACCTATTAAAATGTGGTATTAAACAAATGTTGCACCTACATGTGAGTTATTAAACAAAAAAAGAAATGAAAAAAAGTTAATATATGTGAGTAGGTATTATATAATCAATTAAATATCAAAATTATGATTAAGCTGTTGTTATTGACTCCATTTTCGTAGTAAGTGCTTTGAGTTTATGTCACAATATCCCTGAAAGGAAGAACGGCTTTCTAGACGAAGTTTTTTTTAAGAAACCATTAAACCCTCCATACACGGGTACTGATCTTCTCCATATTCAAGAATTGGAATTCTGAATATGTATAATATTATTTAATTAAATAATATTTTAAAAAATGTAATTCCTATAAAAATAATAAATACAACGTGACATCATATAGATAATATAATACTTAATAATAATAAAATGACGATCGTTGTGTAGAAAAAAAGATAATTTATTTAATTTGCGACAAATCATAAACGTAAATATTATACAGAATATAATGACAATAATAAGTTAATACATTTACCGGTTTCGTAAAACCTAGACTTCATTGAATAATGACTTATTTATGCGAGTGACGGCATCGTTGAGGTGTTAAAACTAGTCTAAACTACGGACAAAGACCACGCCGGCATTGAGATAAAAATGATGGGTCTGCTAAACGTTATTTAGGATTCTTTTGCCAATCATAATGAACCTTTAATCCGTAACTACTAATGACGATCACGTTATTGAATACAATATATATTACATAGGAATCGACTATTAATTTAATCATATTTGTTCTTAACATTTACTGATGTGTTCAAATTATATTTATGTACAATAAAGTACGTATCTGCTTGTTATATGCTTGTGCTATGTCTATGCTGTCGTCTTAATTTTGTATGCAAGTAGCTCTCATTACTCCGATGAAAGTTTTTCAAAAATACATTTTGTCCAGCGATTCTTTATTAAAGCATTAGGTACTACCTGACCTATGTACGACCTATATGACCTATGTACGTGGTAATACAAATAGATTCAAACATCAAGTTAGAAATAGGCAAATATTTATTGAAACATTGAATACGGAACCAAACAATTAGTTCAAATAATTTAATCTTTTATATTATGTAATATTTGCGATAAAGTTTTTTTAGTCAAACTAAGCGTTGTATTGTCGGATTTTGTTATTTATTTTATCTTCACACGTGATTAACGCAGAAAATATTAATGTGTGAAATTACAATTTACCGCCATTAGTTTATATTACTAACAAAATTATTTTTTAATTATTCAATATTTCCCAGATAATTTTCTATTTACCTAAATGTGCCCGAAACACGAAAAACCCTATAAGTAAGATTGACATGTGTCATTTAGAGTGATTTATATTATTATACTTGGTTATTTTGTTAAAAAATAATGCAATTTTTACAATAACTTTACATGCAATTTAATTTTATTGCACATGTGCAAAATTTATATAAATATTGTGTTTTAAAATTTAAACAGTTATGAAGGAAAAATCTGTAACAATGGTTGATTCCAAGGTAATGTTTTCCTGAACGTATTTGCTTGATAAATAAACATAATCATGGCTTAAACATTATTATGTTTTTGTACACATTCTTGATAATAAACTTTATGCTATTGTTTAGCTCACAAACAGACTAGGTCTTTATTTAGTTTCTCCCTCATGCGATTTATCACGTTCCAGATCAGAGAGTTGGTACCTAAATTGTAGACCCCTATCACTACTATTTAAGTTGACCATTACTCAAATTAAGTTTAATAATAACAATATTTGCTTTCCAAAATGTCTGTGAGTCACATAAACCATAAGGAAACGAAGCTATATGCTGTGTACGAATAAATGCACCAAGATTGTGGAACCTCCTTTGAAAAAAATATTTTATATGTTGTATTTATAATTAATAATAATTTTATATTCTAGAATCCGTCCCTAAAACAGACGTCAACCTTGGGTTTAGGGCAAACCCAATCATTAACATCAAAAAAAGTTCCTAAAGAATTCTATTGTGAACAACCCATGGGTGTACGACAAAATCCCTGGACACCGACACAACGACGCGGTCCAATTGCTGCTGAAGCTGCAAGTCCCGGACCTGCTGTTGTATCGTTACCTTCATTAATAGGTGAGTCACGAAGCAAATATTTTTCATGTGTAATTATGTAGTTAATATTTGTTCAATTTAAAAACCAAAGCTAAATATTCAATATCCTAATACAAATATTAGAGAACTATCTAAATTACGCGCGGATCGTAACAAACCTAAGAAACGTGAAAAAACGGGATTTTATGTACAAAATATTCCTTCACTGATTATCCCCCTTTAGTGGATGACGACTATACTCGGCTCACAATAATATCATCACCCGACATACTAGGCCAACTGATGCACTACATTATTATTTCTCAATCGCTTTTCTCAATAGTGAATAGCTTGTTTTGACTATAAACGGCGATAAGTAACTGCATGACATCACCGTCGGAGGTTGTGTTTATTTTAATCCGTTCGGCCGTATCGTGCAATGCGAGATTATCGGGTTCGGTAAATATACTAACTGTCCTTGATCTCATGATAAATGGCGACATCAGGACTTGGGACGTCATAGGTAGTCCAATTTTAAGTTTGCGTAAATGTAATAAATTTATAGTTACTTAAAGGTTTAAATCACTATAGCCATCGATCATAGATTACGTGTGTGTGTTAAAGATTTTTTATGAAGCCATTTTTTATCTGTGATGCAACTACTATAGAATTTAGTGACGTATCCAAAGGATGCCTATTACATCATATTTGTGTTTACAAATATTTTGTTTGATAATGATTTTGATCTAATCCTTCGTAAGTCTTATCGCTTACATACGCTAAGCTATCCTTCGATAGTTTTTTGTGATGATAAAAAATAAATTGAACATGTTAAAAAAATGTATTGTAATGATTTCTATGTGTCATTTTACACCTGAGTTTGTGTGGGCGATACCACTGACCTTATTCAAGGTAACCATCAGAGTTGTAAAATTATGAATACAATTCAGTACTGGTTTGAAAAGTAGACGAAGAAAAATTAAATCATTGTTAATCACTAGACCGTTTCATTTAACAAAAAAGAAGTACCTATTAGTCAATTAATGAACAGAAGTATTCCCAATAGTTGGATGTAATTGGGAATAGTTTGTTGCATGCTACTCAGATTTGAAACCTGGTTTCATTTACTAAGAAATGTACTAAACAAAATCAAGGATGCTTTTTATTTGAATAACAGTTGGGTATTCGGGATCTTTAACCAAATAGAATAAATTATGAGTTACGAGTTCGCAAATTGAGTTTGAGTAGCCAATTGAGATGTTATGTTATTGTTTAATAGGCAAAAGTCACGACCTTACATCAAATCAAAATCTTATGATATTCAAGGTCAAAACGTACTCATACTTAAATAAAAAAAATAATGAGCAATTTTGTCCATAGGCAAGCCACCACCAGAATCTAAGAAAGCACGAGCACCAGCTTTCACTTTTGGAAAGAAGCTGGATTCATCGGGGTCGGGCACCAAAATAAGTCCAGGACCAGCATCTTATAATACGGAAGGAATGACAGCCAAAGGTCAGTAAAATGGATTCATTCTTCGTATTATTAAACATAGCTCTACAGATAATATCAATTATAAATATGTAAATAGAAAAAAATGTAAGCAAAAACGTAATTTCAATGAAGATAAACAAGGTCGAAAAATGGCGTCATTCAAAAACAAAAGATAAACATTGGCTACTAGCACATTACAGTGTCGTGTCAATTAGTAATTTGTGTGCACGTGTTTGATACAAATCGTTTACGGAATTATATGTAATTGTTTAAAACTCGATCATAGTGTCTTTATGTAATTGTTACAAGACGATCATTACGCCCACTCCCATGTAGCCCACGTTATAACCCATCGGAGCGCATCGTGAACGCATTCTGACGTCGACTGTCTTAAAACGTTACAGAAGCATAAAATAATAACCAAATGAATTAGTTGTAGTAAGAAAAGAGACATAATACTTATATACTATACTATAGAAAATGTTCTGTATACTTTTTCAAATTATCGTTCACTGGTTTTACTAGAAAGTGTCATTTAGCTAAAAAAAAGTTTTTGTATTACTAAAAAGAGTTGCTATTAATTGTTTTCACAAAGTGATTAATTTCACGGTTGTACTCGTAAGTTAGCGTGCAAATAGGTCAAAAGACTGCAGTCTCATTAGCATAAAATGTTGGCAGCATAAGTATGTTTTGCAATATGTCTATGTAATGTATGTTCCTGAACAAAATGGACCGTCAAGGTCGAAGACTAATTTCATGTTTGTATGTGATTCTGAGGTACTATTATTTTATAATTTTGAGCCTTTTTTCTATTACAAATTATACTATTATTCAATCTTTACTCGTATATTAGTATAGTTTATTGGCCGGATATAGTTTTGAAAAAAAAAGAACACATAATAATAATACATAGTATATGAATATTATCGTTCTCACATTCACCTAATTGCAAACGAATTGCAAATTCAATTCTATTTTACATAAAACAATGTAAAGCGTTATAACAATAGAGATTTACAATGGACCATTAATAACAGATTTCATGTGGGAACCTAATAGCCTATAGTTCGCCCACCAATAGACAGCTAATTGTGATTTGATAAGTACAGATATATCATTCTGCATGTATTGCCCTAGAATTCGAATATAAGTCATAATAACATGGAAATCAGTAAATTTTTAAAGGTACATTTTTGTTAGGATATCATACTTACTTACAAATTATTGTAGTTATATCATAAGAACAAGATAAGTCTATAGGTTACGGTTCATTGGTATTGAGTAAGTTCACGTTGCTACCATCGGTTGTCGCCAAATAAGTCCGTCTCACAGTGTCGAAGGTAAGCTGTGTGAGTCAACGCGTAGGCGACTTCGGTTAAGAATTGGGGCCTTCTTAAATCGGTATTCATGTTTTAAAACTTTTATTATTAAAATAATATTAATTAGCAAAAACTTGTTTTTATAAATTGTTTTTGTGATGGTCATAAAGTAATTTAAGTGACATAATAATACCAATATTTAGGACGTGCAAGTGGTCCAGCATCGTCTCTACACAGTCGATGGCCACCGCTTCGTGTGGCACCAACACCCGCACCTTGTGATTATGATCCGAGTACACGAGCAGTTCGTGAACATGCTCCGGCATTCACAATTGGGCTGCGTGTAAACAAACCTCAGGCGAGCTCTGTTACGCCAGGTTATTAGTATGATAGATTCGTCACTTGTCATTATATACGCTTTTAGTGCGAGTTGTACGATTTTACGGCATTGGAACTAGATAATAATTTTGAATTTTATGATCGCGTTTAAATTGTAGCACTGCTATTCCTTAGTTAGTAGCCTAGACCGTTTGCTGTTCACTTCACTAGTCAATTAAGTAATTAGTTTGGTTTGAAGCAAAGCACTCACTACAAACTTGTACTTACTGTGGATTGACACGCACGCTTTTTAGTTGTTCGTACACAGTCGTAGATTTAGCTACTGATCTCTACTATATTTTCAATTGTAGATAATTTATCATGTCGATTATTGCATTTATGTTTATTAAGTAATGATAAAACTTATATAAGTCTCTGTGTATTTTTTATTATGTTAAATACAAGAATTCACATTAACGGCACTGCTTTCATGTATACAGAATTCTATAGATGTTATCGAATATGTATATTAAAAGTTTGCATGTATGCAAAATTACGTCATCACTTTTTCTTTTTACCACATTTACATATTTTTTATTATAGCTGTTCTGAAGATTTTTAAGTATGCTCGAAATGTCAATGAACCCAGAACATGAGATTTGCAAACAATTTCATAATATATGAATTATAAAACATTCCAGCTCCGAACGTGTATTCAATGCCGCCAGTACTTGGTGAGGCCCGCGAAGGAGGCAAACGTGCTGCTCCTGCGTTCAGTATAATCGGAAGAGGAAAGGCAGCCGGCGAGAAGGCGGTTATGCCTGGCCCAGGAACATATACCACAACGAAAGCTGAAATAGCTTTGTCCAAGAGACCACCGGCTTACACTATGGCTCCAAGGCGAGAACATAAAGTACCTTCAGCTTGTGTACCAGGACCTGGAAATTATTGCCCAGAAAAGGTAATATATAGACCCGTTTAATGTTTTCAGACTAAATATTTAATTACACAATAACCCAAGTTTACAGTTAACCTTATTTACTAGTCTAAAGGTATATACTAAACGTCTCTTAATATAACTGACAAATTAACAAATGACTAACTTACAAGTACACCGCACGGCAGGTCTGTGTCACAGTGCCGTGGGCTCCAGCGCATACGTTTGGAATTCGACACTCTCGATTCGCCGGTCAAGCTCAACATCATCCAGCACCAACAGCTATGGTTTAACACTAACAAAACGTAAAATAGTATTACCAAACATTTTATATATAAATTATATATGTTCAGATAATTTTGTTTTTAATTCACGTACTTTTCGCATGCGGCTTCTTACATCGGGCTTTGCAAGCATTTACAACTAAAGGTATTGTAACTGGTTCAATTGTTAGATTATTGTCTCCCATTAGTAGATTTTATTGCGTAGCATGTTTATAATTTTGTTTTTAGATTGTGTATTTTATATTTAGTGTTTTAGATTATTATTTTTGTGTTTATTGCATAAATACTGGTATGTAACTAAATATTAGACTAGTGTCACGTGTTTTTCATAAACTACAGTAAATTAACGTAACATTTTTTATATATTTTCAGGCTGATGCAGTACTTCATGAGAAGTCCCCAAAATATACTATCTCAGCGAAGTGTAAAACTGTAAAACATATTGAAGAAGTTCCTGCACCAAATGCATATTCCCCAGAAAAAGCTGACAAAATTTTAAGGGAAAAATCTCCAGCTTTTACTTTCAGAACTAAAACTGAACTAGTTAAATCACATGATGCACCTGCTCCTAATATGTATTCTCCAGAGAAAAATATTCATTCTCTTAAAAGTGGACCAAAGTACACTTTAGCTGGTAAAGGGGCAGGAGAAAAATATGAAATAACTCCAGCACCAAATACTTATAACCCCCAAAAAGCTGATAAAATTTTACATGAAGCAATGCCTGCTTATACTATTTGCACTAAAAAAGTTTCTGAAAAGGTTGAAGTAACACCTGGTCCTAATCTTTATGCCCCCGAGAAATCTATGCATTTACTTAATGGTGGTCCAAAGTATACCATGGTCGGAAAAGGAGCGAATACAAAGCTTCTCGAAACCCCAGCTCCAAATGCTTATTGTCCTGAAAAAGCCGATAAAATTTTGCACGATAGTTCACCGGCTTATACGTTTAGAGTCAAAGAACAAGTAGTTATGAATAGCCAGACACCAGCGCCTAATGTGTATTCGCCTGAAAAATCAATGCACTCTTTACATGGTGCACCAAAGTTCACAATAAGCGGCAAAGGTGCCAAGGATAAGTTACCTGATACACCAGGACCTAATGTATATTGTCCAGATAAAGCTGATAAATTATTACACGAGACTTCTCCGATGTATACCTTTAGAATAAAGAATCAATTCGCTAAGCTAGATTATACGCCCGCTCCAAATGTTTATGCACCCGAGAAATCTATGCACATGTTGGACGGTTCTCCTAAATTTACGATTTCTGGAAAAGGACAAGAAACAAAAATCATGGAAACTCCTGCACCAAATGTATATTGCGTTGATAAAGCAGATAAAATACTTCATGAATCTTCACCATCATATACTTTTAGACAAAAAAACGTGATTGGCTTAACTAACAATTCACCTGCTCCTAATGTTTATGATCCGCACTTATTAAATGGTGCTCCAAAATATAGTATATATGGAAAAGGCCCTGATTCTAAACCGTCAGATACTCCTGGTCCTAATGCATACGATCCTCATTTACTAGATGGAACGCCAAAATACACAATGTTGGGTAAAGGTGCTGTAGGTAAACCATCTGATGTTCCAGCTCCAAACGCTTATGACCCACATTTATTGAATGGTACACCAAAATTTACGATGGCAGGGAAGGGTCCTGACGGTAAGCCGTCTGATACTCCCGGACCAAATTCATATGACCCTCACATTATAAATGGAGGCCCTAAATACACCATAGGAGGTAAGGGCCCGGGTGGAAAACCAGTAGATACTCCTGCACCAAATGCTTATAATCCACATATTTTGGACGGTACACCAAAATTCACTATTGCAGGTAAAGGTCCTGAGGGTAAACCAATGGATACACCTGGCCCTAATGCTTATGACCCTCGTTTACCAGAAGGAACACCTAAATTTACAATTGCTGGGCGTGGTCATGATGGAAAACCAACTGATACGCCAGGACCTAATGCATATGATCCTCATATGCCCGATAACACACCAAAGTATACCATTTCCGGCAAAGGACTACCTAATAAAATTGTAGATACGCCTGCTCCAAATGCATATGAACCAAATAAATATGATTATATGCTTGATGGAAATCCAAAGTATACTTTTGGTATTAAGGGACCTGCTGATAAACCGTCACATAATCCGGCACCAAATGCATACTGTCCTGAAAAAGCGGATAGAGTACTACATGAAGCATCACCGGCATTTACTTTTAGGCCTAAAATCGATCCAACTAAGGTAGCCAATACACCGGGTCCGAATGCTTACAATCCTGAAAAAGCCGATAAAGTACTGCATGAAGCCTCACCGGCATATAGCTTCCGTCCGAAAATTGCAACTGATAAAATATTGGTCACCCCTGGACCTACTTCTTATAATCCACAACAAGCTACTAATGTTATCTCACATACCTCACCTGCCTATACCATGTCTCCAAAGGGCAAAGATGGTAAAATTATTGATACACCTGCGCCAAATGTATACAATCCAGAAAAAGCAGACAAAGTGCTTTTAGATAACGCTCCGAGATACTCATTTAGAATGAAACTAAATCCGAAGAAACAAGACAATAACCCAGCTCCCAATTCATATAACCCAGATAAAGCAGACAACGTTTTGCATCCACATGCACCGCAGTATACGTTTAGGTTAAAGACTGACAATTCAAAAGTTATTGACACGCCTGGTGAGTAAATTAATTGAAAATTGAATTATAATATCATTTGTTTTTTGGGAAATAATGATTGGATTATTATTTTGCAGCTCCAAATACGTATAATATACCAAATAATGCAAGTACACCTGTATATACCATCTCTGGAAGACACAAGGAGCCAATAGACGAGAGGATAAAAGTACCAGCACCTGGGGCTTATTCTCCAGAAAAGGGATATAAATTCGTCCTAACTTATTCTCCCAAATATACTTTCGGAGTAAAAATTCAAACTGATAAGTTCGCACATACACCAGGTATTTTGAATGCTTATTCATATAAATTATTTAACAATTGACATATTACTTTATTATTTATTATTAATTTTCTAATTTCCAGCACCAAACACATACATAATTCCTTCAGTGTTGGATACTCCAGTCTACACAATATCTGGTCGTCATAAGATACCTGTAGATGATCGTGTTAAAGTTCCAGCTCCAGGGACTTATTCCCCAGAAAAGGTTTGTGATTGGTCAATTTTTACTTGTGTACTTATTAATAACCTTCTCTTCGATACGATGTCTTTCTAAATACCGTTTCATTAATTTTAATATTATTTTTAGGTACAAAACAACGCTCCACAAATTACATTTGGCATTAAGCATTCGCCACTATTAGGACAACTAAAACCGATTTCGTCTTCTCCTGCCGTTGAAAATATTCAACATGTAAAGAAAGTGAGAGAGAATGTGCAATCTCTCACACAAGAAAAGGTTACCAATGAATATAGCAAAACTAATATACAAAACGTTGCTAATCACAATAACAGTATGATTGAATCTACACGATCACATGTTACTAAAATTAAATCAGCCGATAATAACGATATTCGAAGCTGCACGGTTACACCTGAACCTATGCAGGAATCTCTCGTGCAAGAGATTGTTTGGGTTCCCGAAACGAGAGTTAGAAGAGGCTCTTATACCATTGAAAAATCTGATGGCTCTGGTTTTGTAGAACGTTTCCAGAATAGTGAAACAGTTCCAGTGGAAAATGGAGTTAGGCATTTACAGGCATCAGGAGAGAGGGCTTCTACTTGCAGCGAGGAATACAGCACTAATGTAATTAAACGTGATGGTATGGAACAAAATGTGATGCGCAATGTAAAAAATAATGAGGCTCGTGAGAAAACGAACGCAGAGAGTGAAGAAGTGCGGACGGCCAGTGAGACACATGATATTCCAGGTGGTTCTGTTACAACAACGACAACTACAAAAGTAAGAAAAGTTGGCGCAACATCTCGCAGCGCAAATGCTACTACCACTTCGTCTCGGACTTCTACAGTCACTACTTCGCGTGACATTGGTGAAAAATAGTATTCCTTTTTTATTTTTCGACTTGGACAAAATAGCGCTTTAACTAAAATAAACTAAATAATAAGAAAAATCGAATTTCAATCAGAACAATGCTATTAATATATCTTATTTTTGTCCCTGTAGTGTTAAGTAACAATATTAATTGTAAGTTATATTTATTTTATATAAACTATTTGTTAATGTTTTTTTTTTAAATTAGAATCTTTGTTAACTATTGTTACGAGATTCAGCTTGTTATTAACGTTACTAATATATTTTTATATAAATGGTTTGTTAATTTATATTTTATTAATAAAAGTATTTAATGAAATTTTTATTTTATTTTTGAATAATGATGCCTTTTGTTTTGTTTTTCATTACTCCAAATGTGCACCGATAAAAGTATCGGTATTGATAGCATTATTTATTTTCAATACAAAAATAAGTTTGTATTATTTTAATCGTTAAAGCGGATGTTTTTGTGATAAGTCCCTATGTGTGAACATTGTGAACAACGGGACAATATCAACGTTTGTGACAGACGGAAGTTCACTTTGTATGCGGATAAATGGACAGTGAACCTTGGTCGCCTACGCTTCGTACAATAGCTTTTTTTGATAAGACCACTGAGAGTCAATTGAAAATAAAATAATATTTTTTTACATTATTATGTAAATGAACAATATTAGAATAATATTTCATTGTAAACAAAATTTTATATAGGAATGTGAATCAAAAAAGGCACATAGTTTATTATTTAAAGAAATATGCAAAAGATAAGGACGGGGTTAAACGGCTTAATCAATTTAAAGCCATTTAGTATATGAATAGATGCTCTGATTTGATGATATACTCAGATACTGAGATTGCTAATAAACATTCACAGAGAGAAAAATTGTGCAGGGATAGTGGAGGCTACCTTTTATAAGGACAATTATTCGTGTTTGACATCGCATTTCGCAGATATTGCAACATTTAATTATGAAGTAATAAATTTAAATTAATAAATTCGTGATCCAATAAAATTACATCTTGTCGTTAATCGCCATTATTGCCCTCGAATTTTATATAAACGGCTCTAACATTAGCCTTAATAATTGTAATTAATTCCATGAATTTCAACCCCCAATGACGCAAGCACGTTAGGTACCTAATAAGAAGACTCTTTTACGTCATCACTACATCGCATTAGGAAGATGACGACCTAATTTATTTCTATTAGTTTTAATTAAATAAGAACTACTCTTTGGGAGTCGGAATCAATTTAAGTTAATAAAAATTACAAAAAACATGTGCCTCTAAATATTTCTTTATACAATGAAAGCATCTGTCATAAAAATAGTTCACAAATTTTCTGAGAAATTAAACATTATTACACAAACTCCATATTTTAGCGATAGTTATTTTTTTGCTACGTAATGCCTGTATATTACTCTAAAAGGTGATTTAGGCTTAAAGATATAAGATATATAATCGTATGCGTCATTTATATTAAGCACGCGTGGAAAATTATCTAAGGCGCTTTTTAATTTTTGCTGATGGATTTTAATTTTAGCTTCATTGGCTATCAAATTACACGTTTACGTCGTTAGATCGATTATCAAATTGATTAGTTAATGTAATTGACATTTATCAGCCGTGTTCCCCCCATCTCCTATGTTTTTACTTAATTCACTTTTGTAAATGAGTGTACTTAAAATTAAACGTGTCGTGCATCCGTAACAAAAAAAGTAGAGTTAAATTTTGTATTGATTACTACAGTTTTAGTTTTTAACGGTTTTTTAACGACCTCTAAACAAAAGTCTCGCCAAAGTAACAGTTGTAATCGTAAAATGTAACATTTAAGTTCTGGTGACAATTATATTTTCAACAAAAATAGCTTATATATTTATACAGGTTGATTCAATCGAAGGTTTCGAGCTAAAAATGTGGTGTTGAGAATCATTAGTAAAAACCGTCCTAATTATAAGATGTTTTTCCTGAAAATTTGCGTTAAGAATGCAATGATATTGAAAAAAATATATCTGGCAAAAGTTTAAGCAAATATGTAGTCCACATATACTCAATTAAAATTAATTTTTAGATACAAATAGAAGAACTCTTTTTATATGTACCTAGTAGTAAATGTTAAAGGTTGTATGAGTGGGGGTAATGAAGTTGTCACGATAGCGTGTGCCGTCAACTTTAGGTCAAACGTCGCAGTATCACAAAATAGTGAAGTGACAACCATGAACGAAATTTTGTTAAACGTTACTTTTTGAATTTTTTTTTAAATATCACGGATATTGGTCCAATTTTAAGTCTATGATAGTCATTTTTAGAAACTTATGTAGGATTTTTCATTAGGTCATCACAATTAAATAATTTGATTTGCAATAAAGGCTTAGGTCTAACATTTATGTAGATTTTGTGCACGATATAGATAAATGTTTGATCAAGTTTCTCTAGTACTACGTAATTTAAAATTACTTATTCCAAATTACGTATTAATTCATAGCATTGTAGAGTAAGATATAACAGTATAAATTGAAATTGAAAAATAAACGAATAAAGAATAAATTTAAAACGAGTGGTGAGCCCTATGGGGCATTGACGACCAACGGCCGAGTACATATGATTGACGCAAAGTCCTCCCACCCCAACCCCCTCGGCTACCCCTTTAATAAACATCAAATTAGACTGTTTGCTACAAATACAGGCTATTCAATAAAACTTGTTTTTTTTTCTCACATTGAAAGTGGTTTCAACTAGATATATTTTATCAGATTCTTTCGACTAAAAATAAAGTTTTGTTTGTACATCGGGTATTAGTACTATACTTAATCGTTAAAGATCAAAGCATTTCAATAGTTATTTCGGCTCCAATTTAATGAAAAAATAATAATAACATAGGTTATTTATATTATATACTATGTAATTGAATATAGAAATAGATTTTATAAATTTAAAATTACATTTTATTATCTTCTACGCAAATGCAATAATTGTGGTTATGTGTCCTCAATACAAAGTGAGTCAATATTCAATAATAATGGCACAAAAGGATTTTAAATATTATTAAAAATGTAAAAAAAAAAATTCATAAAAAGTATAGTAGCAAGTAAAATATAAGTCGGTATATCAGTGTGCTGATAACGGATTTTCATTTGGCAAACAAAAAAGCTAATTACATAGCTTTGTTCCAAATTAAATGTTATAAAAAAACTACCAGTAATTAAACCTTTAAATGCACTTTTTTGTTGTAACTTTTATGCTTCGGCTGTTCTAAAAAACACTAAAAGTCTTCGCCATTACTATGGGTAGGTCGGAACTTTATTTTGTAATTCTCAAAAGATAATATTTGTATTTTATTTTTAATATGACTAATGGAGAGTAATTTACAGTGCCTTCCTGTGGGATTGGCAGAAACACACCTAAAGTTGCACGACACTGCAGTTTTTATTGCAAAATTAATAAAATGAAGTTGTAATTTTATATATAATTTAAAGGAATATAATGGTCTGTTATAGATTCATTGTATATTTAATTATTAAAAGAAACAATCATATCCTAACTCGTGGGATACACTGAAGTAACATAGGTGACAGGATAATTTTTAAAAATAAAGATCTTAAACCAAGTTAATTTTGGATTCTATCAACACCACAAACCACAAATGTTTATCCTTAATAACAATAACAAATTACCACATTATAGAGCATAACGTTCAATTCCAGTTAAAAAAATGACAAAGTTATTAATAAAAATTAATTGAATTCTAATATTAGTATTGGATATAAATTTTGAGATCGAGTTGAAGTAGCCGGAGTCTCGTTTCATAGAGCCAGCACAGTTACATATGTGGAGAGCGATGATGTACAATAAGTTAATAAATTAATATCTACACGTATTATCATCATTGGATTTATAGCTGAATATATAAATTAAAATTACTATGCAAAACATGTTTTATTTGACGTCAAAGTGTTCCACGAGCCTAAGTGGAAATTATATCAATATTATTTAAATCTTAGTATAATATATTATATTAGGGTTAACGTGATATATATAAATTAATCTTAAGTGTCGAGGAACATTTTTCTACAAAGATGAAATATTACTGAAATGATAAATTGTTTTTCCTCCACCCTATGTACCAGCGTCTTTGAAGCGCAGTGTGAAAACTTTATCTACTCGTAGACAGCATTATAAAGAGCACATTACGTCTATAAGTTGCCATGTATTATATCTGTCTACACCTTAGAATACATATTTATTATTGCAAATATTTTTAATTTTTTTTTAAATCATAAAATCGTTCTTGATCGCATATTCGTGAATGTCATCATTGAGGGTAAGTGTAGTAGTTATGACCATAAGCAAGTAACTTACAGTCGGTAACAAAATTTGAGTGACATTTTATGGTAACACGCAACAGGTCAAGGACGCAAGAATAGCGCCCTCGTGCCTGTATGGCCTGTATTGTCATTTACATTTTAGCCCCGACTTGTAGAATTAATGTTGAATTGCTAGTGATTTAATTAAGGTAAATGCTTTCCACGTATGGCGGTTACCACCAACTGTATACTTCAATTTTGTTATATGCTTTATATTTGCTTATGTATAATGTATTTTATGGTCGTAATTATCATATAGAAATACATTAGGTTAAATTAGTTTTGGTATGCGATAATTTTAATCGCCAGCCATCTTGGAAATAAAAAGGTGAAAAATGAAATATTTGAATATCTCTATGTATGATTAAAATGTGCTACAGACGACCCTCAATAACGCGCACCTCAATAACAATGTATAGACCATGCGACAGTAACAAGCCCGACAGCAGAAACATTTCAGTCACTGTTTTGTCACATGGCCATAGCCCAAGTAATAAAAAACCATAAAAAGCGGCTGTATTAATTATAATTATAGTTTGATATAGCTAGATTATTTATTAAACAAAATCTCGTTATCTAAGTCTTTTAACACAATTTTCCTTTCACAAATATACACTTAATTATATGACACTCTCAACATTTCCATTAGACTAAAGTCAGCTAAACAATAAATATAATTAAGCCAGAGTAAATTGAGTAAATCTCTGTGACGCCTATGATTCCAGTTTTACAGCCTCGTTATACTTATCGCCAATAAAAGATAGCGTATTCGCACTTAAAACATTTGAGTAACCGGTTAATGTTACTATAATAACAAAACACACGTTATCTAGGATTTCAGCTTTCATTATGATATAGATAACCGATCGAGATTGGCAATTTTCGTTTTATTTTTGCATATGAATTACAAAGCTTTTGAATTTAGATAATTAATGATAACGATCATTTTTATGCAGTAATTAGTAATGTTATTACTATTTACGTAGGTGTCACTTTGTGAATCATTTAGTTCATACCTGTACAATGTACATACATTCATGCAACACGGGTGCGTTTACTTTTAAGTATACAAAGATTTTGATTAATATGATAGATTAAATACTTTTTTTTAATTACATTTTTACCAATATAATTTTTCTTCGTAATTCTACATTTTTATTTCCCTTTATCTTATTTTTTACTTATAAGTTTACAAAGATTACGTATACGTTTTTGTTAAATACCGTTCCTGAAATACATTAAATTGTTTTTTTTTTTAGTAGATTCTATTAGACACTATAAACAATAAAAATAGATATATTTTTTAAACTAATAAATCCTTCACTTCGGTTATTTATTTGGTTTGTGAATGTTTATATGTATTACTGGTATATAAGCCCTTTTAACTTAAATAGTTACCCTTTTATTTCATAGGAAAAATTTGAGAGTTTTGTTATAGGTGATGGTTTATTTTTAGGAGTATTAATAAATACTATTTGCTTCATGTGAAAATGCAATATTATTTACATTTATATGGGAGCTTGAACTAGCTTGAGGAAACGTTACTTTTATAATTAATTATCCCATATTTCATTTTCTTTATAGGCGTTATTAGTATTTCCTTTATGGTTCTTAATGTCAGTACAGCCATAAGAAAGTCGTAAAAGTCAGTTAATAAAAATACAAAATAATAATTATTGTAAAAGGCAGAAAGTTGCAAGAAACTAGGTTGTTTAACCTTTAGCCTTAGGTGGGTCATAAAATTATTAGATTTTTAATTATAAATAATGATGTTGTTTGCAATTAAAAGTAAACTCGTTACTGTTCCTAATAAGAATTTATTTAAAATTTTTCATTACTGCCAACCTTTAAATATTTATTATCGTCAATTATTTTTTTTATCCTTTCACGAATTGTGTCATTAAAGAATTCAAAATAATATATATTGCTTTCAGTGGTCGTCAACTTTTGCAGAATAACAACTGATTAAATTCGCAACCCAATAGATTCGCAGCATATGGGGTGTTTGCCATATGCATGGTGCTTCTGTTTAGTACTACACTTTATCAACTGGCAGATATACTGGCACAATCAGTAGTCACTCCCCACCTAGACGTAATGGAATTTCGAGTGCGGGTGTTATGATGTTTTAAAAATTTGCCACATTCTTGCTTTCCCTAGCAACAAATGTGACATTGTGACAAAAAAAAACAAATAAATTAAACAATATTTGTTTATTATTTATAAATATTAAATATAGGAAAAATCATAATAAAATTCAACGAAAAACACACGTTTTCTTTTCAAAATATTGAATACAATTTCACTGTATCTATTTTTTTATGTTACAACTTACATAAACGGTTTAATCTAACATGTATTATTTATTATAATGTAAAAATGTTTTGCGTTATACCTAATCAGTTTATCGTAAGCATAGTTTTACAACGGCCGTAAGAGCGTTTTATTATCAAGTACATTTTATATTTAAACATACCGGCTTACCAAATAATTGTTTAACGCTAACGGTCAATAATAAAATTCATATAAATAATTGGCCACGTTACTAGCATCGATTTGACTGGCATTTTGACTGACGCTGGACTGGGTTCTCTGTCATTACATTTTTACTTTTGTACATCATACCACTAATAAGCCACGTTATTTTAAACACTAACCCATTCAGATAAGGTCGAACGAAACAGCAATCTATAAAGTTCGTACAGTATAATCGTGTTTGTTGGTTATCGTGCTAGTAGCGCGGCTAACATTCCGTTCGAATTGGTGGTACGCAGCGGTCGTCGTCTCGCGGGTGCGAATCTCACGCGGATCACAACTTTAGTATTTACTCGCGCCGCTGTTATCTTCTGTAAACTAATGGCAATTGTTATAGCTGCATAAAAGTATTTCTGTTCTAGTGTTTTTATTGTTTGTTAAAAAACATCTGCTATGAAATCGACGTGTTTAAATAGTGTCTGATATGTTCAGTGTTGCAATGTTCCGAGTGTTAACGTGACGATTAATCCAAGGCTTACGTTTAGAACGTGAGATGTGACGATACCGATGTTTGCCTCGTCAGATGAAGAAACATTGCTGGATGTTATTTTTTAAAATGAGAGCGAATTCTGAATGTTTTTGAATAACATTAGAATTAACAAGGAACACTTTCTGATTTGAAAGTCATGGAGTTTATTTACAAAATGCTCAGCGTAAAAAGTGGGCGAGTAATAGCTGTGGTAACCGGCATTCTATTAACAGCATCTTCGGCCCTAGCAGGTTTGCTAATTGTATTATGGGTGATATCTGGTGATAATGGGTTGATATGTAGTTAATGTTAAATATGCCGAAACCATTCATCGCATTTATTACATTGTAAACTAAAATCACCTTCAGATTGACTTCTGCTAATAATAATAAAGCACATTAATGCTGAATTTCAGTGCAATGCCAAGCTACCAATACACCAATTAAATACTTACAAATACACATATGTTTTCTTGATAAATTCGATAAGCAGTTTCCATACACGGTTTTTTACACTTACCTCCGTACATACGATGGCGATGCGTGCGTATGAAAAAATTGCTTTGTAAAACTTGTTATTTAAAAATATAAGCATAATTAGTTTAAAATCTCATGGATTGTTATTGCACTGGCGTTTTGCACTTGAAAAAAATAATTAAATTTGCATTTTACCTTCCTTGCAAGAATCTGAGTAGATACCAAATGGACCTTTGTCACTAATGCATAAAAGCCTGTAACTGCAGATTAATTTGTATTGTTTTGTAATGAGCTTAGAGGAATTTCGTATATAATGAGAGCCCGCATAACTGGTTGCTTTTTGTTGTGGGAAATGCCTTTAATAAAATTCTAGGCACGTTATTTGGCGATGGTAACTGCGCACAGTCGTGACTACTCGTGAAGCTGAAATAACTGTATCCAATGTTTTATCTGGAATGTGTAAACAACGCCGTTTCTTTAACAAATATTTTGAAATACTAAAACATAGTGAAAATTCGAAGTGCTTTTAAATTTAAACCTTGTTTTGCGTGTAGGTAACCTATTCTTTGTACAAAAATAGAGAAATACTAATTTTTAAAAAAGTGTTGCAAAAATTGTAGTAATTTTGTTAACATTTGATGTTATTAACGCTTTAGTGCCTAAATAAATTCTAACAAAGCTTAAGTAAATAATTTTATAATGGTTCATCAAATTACTCGTATTATGTTATTATAGGCACCTACTTTAAACAAACTAATATGAAAAAATATTGTAGGCGTATGCAAATGATGTGGCATTGTAGAGATAAAGTTGATATTTATAATATAATTATGTTTGCAGTGGCTTTTTTGCGTCTCATCGTTCTCATGATGAGGCGAACGAATTTAACAACGCATAGTAACTAGAACAAATGAGAACCATTTGTTCCTAGATTATACAAATTGAGATGTATGTGAATACTGTTTTGTTCTTTTGTTTAGAAACATATGGGTTTATAAAATATCATAAAAATGATTTTATTTACGGACTTTAATGTCTCATCGATAGGCCACATTACTCACTGCATATGCATGGTTATTATAAGGCTGTGTCTTTATTTAAAATATAGTTTGTGAAGATAAAATTACTATGAAAATTCTTATCAGAACATTAGATAATGTCTAAATATAATAATATGTGTAAATCAGAAACAAATACAAAGTTTAAAAAAAAGATAATTTCACATTGTCACTTATTGCCACGATAAAATTTTGACATTTTTTGTTGACAAGGGTCGTCGCTATAAAAACATAAATTTTTAAATTTTTTGGAAATAAAAATATCATTCGTACTTTGAATCGTATACTTATTTTAAAATGTTTAAACTAATTACAGCATTCATAAACATGTTTGGACGCTCAATTATGATGTTCACACTGCATAATTACAAATCAAGTTTATATTAATGTCTATACTACTTCTTCCGTACTATATATAAAACAATATGTATTATTCCTCGCAGTGCAGTGGCTACAAATCAGAGAAGGGTCGCCCTTTGCTCTATGAGTCATTATTTTCTGAGATGGAGAGTCAGTCAATGTCTATTGAGAAACGTGATTCATTTTCGACAGTGGCTTCACGCCCATTATCACTTTTGTCGATTTGCGTTATAGTATTTGTGCTATTTATTCGTTACTTATTTAGCTATGAAAATAAACAATAAATTAACATCACACTAAAAATATTTCGTCATTCTTAAAATATAACCTTTTTTCAGCTGTATCTCTCGTTTATTTTAAAATTATGATCAAAAGTTTTAGTGTCTTTTCAGTTTTAGTGGCGACGTTTTTATTGACTAGTAGTTTATGTTTGAATTAGTGATGTGCTTACGAATTACGATTAACAGGTATCGATAATTAAAAAAAACCTCTTCTTAAATGGAATGGATTGTTTATATTTGAGTCAGATAATATAAATGTATGAGTCAAAATAGAATGAATCACGGAGACACGGATCATATATTTCTCGAGTAAATTGTCTCGTTTACCGTTTTTCAATTATCTGTTATAGTAAATGAGTTCGTAAAGCTGCTTCTAATTTACATAAGGTAACTCCATCCAGCTATAACAATATACATATACCTATAGTAAATATATAGGTACGTACGACTATTTACTTCTATCATTCTTATTCCTAAATATTGTAATTCTTTCCAAAAAAAAGCAATATAGCATTAACAAAATCGTTCTACTAGTTTGCACATATTTAATTTGCTTTATTAACTATCGAATTTTGTAATCAGTAATTTTGATATCTTAGTTTAAAGTTTGAAATTATTACTACAAAAAACTACATTTGCTATGTGTGTGTGAAATATGCTAAAAAATGTTTTTCTCTCGTCTGTATGATTTTCAAACGTGTTCAGTTATTTTACTCCGAACAAATTTAACATGGAATTCTATAAATATTGTGCCTGCTTATTGATTTTATTTCGACCAACTCGATTTTTTCTTATACTTAATTAATTTTCTTTCCGGATATTATTAATTGCGATAAAAACACAATCATTTTTATCTTAAGGATATCCTAGGATTAATACGTACAACTCATTCGAATTAATTTAAATGACGCAAAAGGCCAATTTTATGTGACTGTAAACAATAATATTATTGTCCTCAAATTTATTACGTTTTGATTCCGCGTAACGTTGTCAGTTATTTTTTTTATTGATATGGTAGTACAATATTTACTAGGAATTTTGTATCAATGAATTTATTTATCTTCATAATACTGTTGATTTAAAAGCATAATTTGTTTTTAGGAAAACCCAACCTGTAGGTAAATTACAGCGATTGATAAATAAGGATTAAAGAAAAAAATTAAATAATGGACGTTTCCAGTCGAAACAAATATTTATGCATAATATTTTTTTAAGATAAATTACAAATAATTTTTATTATTATTTTTGTTATTCTTATTCTGATACACATCATACAAGGGTATCTTAGTTTATGTGAGGGCATTGTATGCACACGTCTTTTTTCGTGAACACGTATTATTTTGTTATCATGTAGAGCGGGTCACAACCTCTGTGGGTTGTATGCTCATTTTTGCAATTACATCGCGTTATGTCAGGCATAATACTATATTGCAATACGCCATTTAGAGCTTTGAAGATTTGTACTTTATATGTGGTTAGTTTCGTCATCATGAACTATAAATTGCATTTATTTAATTCGACCATTCTGACAATTTTGGTTCAATATATTCTCTGCTATAATAATGCTCTTAAAAGGTCTATGTCATCCACGGGGACTAATGTATTCATTTTTACACTTTTGTACGTACTATATAATTATTGCATATTAAAACTTTTGTTATTGTGTACATTATTTAAACAATTAATTGGTAGATACTATAGGTAATAATTATGTGTCATTTACTTCAGCGAGTTAATAATCGGTTGAAGGTTACTACAATAAGTTAGTTTCGTGTTAGAGCTCAGACAGAAGACATTAAAATTGTATTAACTACATTTGACAATTTATATTAAAATACAACTCACACTTACAAAACCAACGTCGGTGTTAATCATTTACGTCAGCATACAAATGAAAATGCTGGAATGACGTTGGATTTTGAACTTTATTGCGTCTTACAAATAATTTACGGAGTACGTTTCGTTTGGTTAATAATAGCGTTTATTTGTGAATTTAATTTAACTGATAAGGGTTAGCTGTGTGGCGTTCTGTTACAAAAGTATCGCTACAATTTTTTACGTAATTACTTAGTAGATATTAAGGTGTCCATACCTATGGTGGATTCCAATAGGCTTCCCGGTTTTGCCATTTGCTTTATTATTTCTTAGCTGTCTTATGTGACTGCAAATTAAACTACCTACTTTTATTAAATTTTTTTGGCTTACCTTCGGGCTAATCCCATGCTTAGCCACTACGTCCTTCTTTTTACTCTTATAAAACTATGTATAGAGTCATAACGTAAATAATTAAATTTATATATGTAGGTATATTTTTATTTCTAAATTTTTAAGCAGTCTTATTAATTGTGTAATAAATTTGTTGGCGTCAATGAACAATGACTTAATTCGAAGGTCATTTAGCACGGACAGGGTCAAGCAGCCGGTTAACCTCCAACGAAGTAAAAGATTTGAATAATCTGCAGAAAAATTTAAATCTGTAATTGATTTAAAAAAATACTAATTTAATTTTGCTTCAGGTCAATAGAGGTCAAGCGTATATATTAGTATCTATTTGTCTGTAGCTTCGTATTAGGTAAATGAAACAATATCAAGTACTAATAAAACAACTTCACAGTTGGATGCGAGTCAAGATCATTGTTTAAATATAGATATATGCGGTGTAAATTCAATATTGCATACACATAACAAAAACATTTTAAAAAATCAATATCGCAAAAAGTATCCTTTAGTTGTTAAAAGTAAAATTGCATTGTATTGACGTATGAAGTAATTTGCAAACATTTAAAAACTAATTTAAAATTTTGACTTGATATCGCTTTTATTTTTATTATCAAACAAGGTGCAGTCCTTTTGTTAAACATTGAATTGTTGTAGCAAAAAACTAGACCGTTGACCGTAAATTGCACACAAGCGATTGTTTTATCTTATCGATTAGATATGGTATTCCGAGAGTAAATGAATCAAGACAAACCTCCTCAATGTGCCCCCTATATCCATTTAATATTAATAGATATTTTAAATACTCATTAATTATTACTATATTTAAGAAAAACATTTGTAATATTTTATTAGTATTATTTTCACTGTTACCTCGACGGTTCCACACAAATTACATTAAAATTGACTGAGCCACAGGCAACGGAAAAATAGGAGGTAATTTTTATGATGTTTGCGTAACTCCATCAATTAAGTTGTGGGGTCACAAAGGTAGAGATAGTATGGAACTGTGAAAGTGACCTTGAACGATATACCTTTATTATCGTTAGTTTCATAGGTATATGGCCATGGGGCTCTCTAGGTTGGATAAATGAATCTCTTTATTGTCTTGACTTAAAAATCACATTTACAGAATTACATATTAGTCAGTTCTTTTTTGACTCAGGAAAATGTTGTCAGTTATTAAAAACCATGACCTAGCCCTGTAGTTCTGGCAGCCCTGAACAAAATTATATTCGGCATAATTCTATTCAATTCCGTGCTTTTTTTTTAACTTAAGTTGACGACGTAAAATAAAAATGTATATATAGGTTGGTAGATGTTTAATAGGAATATTTCTTAGTATACCTATTGGTTAAATTAAAATACGGCCTACTATGACATTTTGTTTTGATAAGGTACTCTTTTAGAACAAATAAACGGCGCGAGATCAATACATCCGTATATAAGTTTATATTTAATATACACAAACATACATATGCACAAATATAGAATAAGATATTAAAGACGATACTTTATCAAAACAATAGCGCTGTATTTATTCTTCAACCAGTAATTGTCATAAGGAATGTTGTCTGAACACATACGTAAACATTATGTGATATTTTACATATCATAAATAATAAAATTCTCTTGTTATAGTATTAATTTTAAGTTCAATTATCATAGTAGTAAAATAACATGCACTAGTTTATTTTTAGAACTATGGAATATCCCATGGCTACCACGCTAAATTGGCCCGAAACGTTCAATCGCGATTATCAATTGTTTTTTTGTTGGTAGTTGATCATTAATGGTTGATTATCAATTAGATGTGATCAATGACCGTCAACCACATAACAATTGACAATCGCGATTGATCAGCCCGCTTAAGTAGGAAATATAATATTCACAATTACTTTAATAGGAGTTTGTTAGTCATGACATCATTCTCTTTTTTGGATCATAGTGACATTGTACCTATTTATCCACAGCCAGAATGAGAAAAATATTATTGTTTGATTAAATGTCTTTAAATAGGTATTAACCTACATAGGAAAACAATGTGACATAAGTAGGGGAAGTCGTTGCTTGATCTTGGTTAATGCGACGGCTATTAGTCTTCTGATAAACAAAGCAGCGGGGTTCTAATCACTTAATTGGTTTGTCTGTCCCAAACTTGATACGATCAATTGCTATCTTTATCAGTACAGTTACCATGTACTCGGCACTGGACGGATTAATTTCCCAATGTTGACCGCGCCTGTAAAACCGCACCCTCTGCGCTCAACTAATTAATACTGTTTTCAAATTCAATAGAAGTCGGTCTATACAGTATACAGGGTCTCGCATTACATACCATTAGCATGATAGGGCTAGTAGTCTACCAGAATGATGGTAACGTGTTCCCCTAAGCTCATGTTCTTCAAGGTTTCTTTACTTTATCAGCACAATGATTAACTACTCACTCGATATTGCAAACGATCCTTACCTCTTAAGTTTCAATAACAATCAATTACGGTCCCGACATAACCTTGTGATCGTTATGTTGCCTATAATGAATTGATTCGATAAACTTCACCGTAGAGTCGCATTATATTTCACAACACTTAATTGTAAACTGTTATTGTATCATGAGGATGAAACGATTTAGGAATTTATTTGTGTTATTTGCAGAAATAACTGTTACGGGAGGACCGATAATTGAACCAAATAAATCAGAAATAATACTTCAAAATGGTGAAAATTTTACGTTAGTATGCAAAAGTAACAATATTATTGAATTTAAACAACAGGAACAGGCTGAAGATATGACTTTGCCATTCCAAATAAACGAAAGAACAAGTAGAGATGATGAATATGATTATATTATAGAACTCGATCTGCTTAATGTAAATGAGCATGCTGTTGGTTATTTCGCTTGTTTTGATGACACGATTAACAGCGATGAAGTTTTGAAGTTAAATAGTCTTAAAGCTGAACCCAGTAATGATGAACACATTACTTACATATATGTTTACGTTAACGGTGAGAGGTCACTTCAATATTTAGTAATCTAGTTTTAAATGAAACGTAATCACAATTACAAAACTTTATACATTTTAGGCTCAGAAAATTTATTTGCTCCTATGAACCAGGTTCTTACAGCAAAAGATGATTCCATTGTAGTAATTGGATGTAGACCGACATCACCAGATATAATAGTTGACTTAACCCCGGTATGTATAAAACATAATCAAAAAAGATATTAGAAATTAGAAAACATTAAAATGCGATTAGTAGTAACATCAAGTGAAACGTCCATTGTTCGTATGAATGGGATAATTTCATTATTATTGGGCACTGACCCAAATTACTATTATTTACTTACACTTTCGCAAAATAAAATAATCATCGCATGATTTGTGTATAAGTATGGCCCTAAATATTGCTCTTTGTATTTAATACTCACCGTGCTCGAGCGTGTAAAAATAACACAATAGAAGCATCCCAAAGCTTATGATAATTGAAAAGCAGTTTTGCAATTTTAACAAAAAGATTTAAAAGATTGATAACGGAATTGATAGTTGCTTCGCTTTATAAAAACTAAAAGCATGACTAAAGAAACTTAATTTTAAAATGGATGATAATGCTATCTATGTATTTAACACTTCTGTTAATAAACATCCATTCCAGGACGACGTTATAATTGAGAATTATGACCCCAAAATTGGATTTACAGTTCCTAGTGACAGTCTCAATTCGGCGATCTTGAATTTAGTAGTGTGTGGTTTTAATTTGACCTATCCCAAACCTACACACAAATACAAAGATGTATTTATTCATAAATGTAGGTTATTCCTTGTTTTCTAATACATTTAACATAATCAATGTGGTATGCACGGAAAACTAACATTCTCCACCGGTTTTGTGTCATCTTGAAAACTATTTATAATTAAATATTAAAATAACAATTACTTCACTATAATAAAGTTTTCCGTGAATGTCACCAATCAAAGTTTTTCAATTGATGATAGCGTACGTCCGTTGTCAGTGTTTAAAATGAATTTATCTGTTAATAACAAACAACAACAATTAACTATTAATTTTAAAACCAAACGCCGGTCGAATATAATTGAAAAGCATTGATGTGTACTTTTACTACTAGCAAAATTTTGTATATTAATTTGCAATGTATCATAAATTAACAGCAAACAAACAAACAACAAATAAAAAAGGGAAAAACACAATTTTTACCAAAAGTTGGGTATGTAGTGAAATCAAATATTAAATCTTCTTATAAATGCCACGGACAGCGAGGAAATGATACTATTTCGAAAAAAATCACTATCCGTAAGTAATAAAAGAGTAGAAGAGCCGCATGTTCTGTGGTGGTGTACTCGTGTATCGGTGTTGTGCATAAATCAAGCTTACTTACTCACACATGTATTATAAATGTTTTAACAAATTTATTTTCGTTCGCTTTCCCTTTCGGTTTAGGACTTTTCTCTTTTATTTTTGTGCACTTTAGATTGACACTTGTTTCTTTTTATGTGTTTTATGTTATTCGTGCATTATCCTCGGTGATCCGCTTCTTCTGTTGCATTCTATCACAATTTATCAAAATCTTTTCTCATGTTGTTTGTTCTAATTTATGTGACTTGACTAAAATTTATAAATCATGTAACCATAAAATTATCTGTTGGCTCCACTTATCATTGACTTTTCATGGGATGATATTATTAAACTAAGAATCTTATACTATTGGCGCTATCCAGTAATCAACAATTACAATGGAAACAGATTAAATATATTATATAATGAGCTGTTTTTTAAATTTAGAATATAACTAATAAAATAAATAATACTAATATAATAACACAATATTTTTTGCAGATATAGGGCATAATGGAACACCAATTATAGTCGAAAATCGTCATAGATATTTTCTGGCTGGCGAGGCGTTTACAATCAGTTGCTATGTAAAATATGAAAAAAATGTTGCGATCCATCTGGACTGGATATATCCGCAAATGAACGAGGTATTCTAAATTTGTTATTAAGATTACAATTTATTATACATAGGTATGCCAAGATTTAAGATGAATTTATTTCTTTTTATTTTTACTCTCGCGTTTATTTTGGTTCTACGTCTCGGTAACTTTGTATCCATCGTGGTCGCGATCTTTTTTGAAAAGGTAATTAAGAAATACATAATTAAAAATAAGTAATAAGTAATAAATAATTTTAAAAAGTTAATAATAAGATTAATTTGAAATCCTATTATAGCGGCACGAGTTACCTATACGTATACAATAATACAATTTACAATGGATTTAATATTACAATACAATAGAATTTATTATTACTATTACAAAGACTTATATAATATATATTTATATAAGTAATACTTCTAAGACAAAGGATTAATTAAATTTTTCCTAAATATTATTTCTTCTACCAATCAATTTAGGAGTTTATTATATTTATATAAGAGAGAACAAACATTCCAATTACGTGAATGCGGGAACAAATTGGTCACTTGACGATCTCTATATTTTTTTATTATTAATACCCGAGTACACTGGCCACGTTTGTGCAGACGTCAGTCTCCTCGGCGTGTTTACATCTTTATGTTTGAATTAATAATCTGAGTGTAAGTTTGAAATAGAATAAGATTTGAAGAAATTTCAAAATTATTTTGCTTATAATTCCCGCTACAACATTCAGTAATTTGTCTCGAAGCGACCGCACGTATCCTGATGATGCCACGTGAAGTGGCGAAACGCGTCGAAACAAATTACTGAATGTTGTAGCGGGAATTATAAGCAAAATAATTTTGAAATTTCCTTTAATATGGATTTCCGCAAAGTAACGAATGAAACAACTAATTAGAATAAGATTTGTTACTAATTTTACAGAAACAAACTATAAGAAAATTTGTGTAATAATGCAAATTTTACGGTTACTTTTTATTGTTCAATCACATGTCTGAAACTTTTTATTTTAGTATCCTTCAAGAGTCATTTTTGAAACTAACGAGAAAGATCAATTTTTTGAAAAGATATATAAGAACATAACAATAATTAATGCTACAGAAAAAGATTCAGGCATTTACTCTTGCAAAGTGAACAATAATCCAAATCGCAAAGCAGAAGCTTTTATGCAATACATTGGTACGTGAAATTCAATTTTGTTTACTGTTTATTTTTACCAAAATAAATAAATAATGAGTTTGTATACGTTCTCCTTTCAGAAAAGCCGTTTATTAATTTTACAACTGTAAACAAGCGTTTTATTGAAGAATCAAGTTTAAAAGATACAATTAAATTGCTTTTTACTCTAATAAGCCATCCGCCTGCTAATATTACTTTGTAAGTTATTTTTAATTAGGTCGCTGTATTCATATTATTGTTTAGTTTTAACATTAAGTTAAAAATAGGTTATATATAAGTTGAGTTAAATATACTAGAGAAGACACCAGTAAGAATGTTACTACGACCGCGTATATTAGACCAGTGGGCCAATGCTGTTTAGTCATTTCATTCTTTAGCTATTTTATTTGAATTCTTTTTAGTATTTTGTACGCTCACTGGTTTTCGGGTAATCGGTAATCAAGTTTTTATGGATTTGAGACAACTGTACGCGTCTTTTGTGACACTATTATGATATGTTGTAAGAATTAAAAAAAGTGAGTTTTTTTAGATATAAAAACAACGCACGAGTTATATTTAATGATAAATATGAATGGGAAAATAAACAAATGATGAATTTCTACTTTCTGCGAATAAATTCTTTGTCATTAGAAGATACGGCAAATTACACTGTGGTGGCTAACAACGGACAACTGTCAGAAAACGTGACCTTTGACATACGAATTAAGAGTAGGTATTTTAAATATTAATAAATTCATTTCGGTTTAAAAATAGCTAACTATTCAAATATAACCAATTTAATAGAATTTATACGATTTACTAGTGCTTTTGTTTTGATTATTTAAATCCGATATCTCTAGATCTATCTATCTACCGCGGGCGTGATAAAATAGCTGAAAAACATTAGAAATGTCGAATTAAAACTATCAAAATAAACTCAATAGTAAGTAAGCCTTAAAATCTTTTAAATTGGATAAATTATATTCGTGAGTAACTACATACATCACTATGTAAATGATCGGTAATGCTTATTAAATTAAACTTTTAGGTAAGCCAGATGTATCGATGGATTTAACGGAACAAACTTACGTGGTCCATTCAAATGAAAATAATTGGATTATATGCGAAGTCTCAGGATATTCGCTACCTGAAGTAGATTGGCATTTAACATCTTACGCTTATGGAACTCAGGCGACTGAAACGCTCGAGGTAAAAGTTAAATTGTATTTAAATAAATAAGTTAAATGAAGATATTTATCGTTCTATTTTTTCTTTCAGAGTATTCAAGAAGTAAATTCATTGATACGTCTAAAATCATACTTAGATTTGAATCATTTAAAATATTCTGGAAATGTCACGTGCGCTGCAAAGAATGATGTCGGATCTAATAATCGTTCAAAAAGCATTATATTGTATGAAGTTAACAATGGGTTTGGCATTAAGAACAAGCTCAATAATTGGTTTGTAGAAGGCGAAGACGTTATATTAACGTGTGTTGGTTCCTTCCACGTTTATTATAACGTAACTTGGATTAATTTGGATAATTCATCAACGCAAGGTAAATTAATCATAATTTTGTCTCAATTTATTTATTTCTAGAAATACCTTAACATCTATTTTCTTCGTTCTAGTTGAATATTATGATAATGACATTTCGAACGTGGCGTTGTTAAAATTAAAAGATATATCCATGAATCAGGCTGGCCAGTATGAGTGCAAGGGTTATGGGAAAGATGGTGAAACATCAGATTATATTGAGATCACAGTACATGGTAAGCATATCTTAAATACTGGCAAAGGGAACTAATTCAAAAGATTGTTTGATATGGCATTTCGGAAGCTTTACAGACAAGAGAGTTTTGAAATATTTTATTTGCAGTGCGACTCTAAAAATGCTGTGACTGGTGAAGTAATTAAAGTGACCAATTTTGCATATTTGATTGCAATACTGCGCTGTTCGTTAGTAATACGATTACGTGGCTGCATCACTTATTGAAATAGTTAACTATGTACAAACTTTATCTACGTAATTAATTTCAGAGACGAGTCCTGCAATATTTCATGAACCGTCGACGGAAATGGAAGAAAATGTTTACCCACATCAAAATGTGACATTATTTTGTAGAGCATCTGGTATTCCAAGACCTTTAATTTCATGGTTAAAGGTAAGAAATTGCCTAACGCATGGACAACTACTCGTATCATTACGAAAATAATACATTACTCATTTTGCTTCGTCATAGGATGGAGATATTGTGATCCCTGATGACACAAATGGAACAATTATTATAAGTCAAAAAGAGATAAATAAAACAGATATTGAATCTAAATTAGGTATTGTTAATATACAAGAAGACTTTGGTGGGATATACGAATGCATTGCGGATAACGCCATAAGAAGCAAAACTTTTAATATTAACCTTAATAGTAAGTTTACATTAGTTTTTTCACTTTTATTAAAATCTATTATTATATGAAAAGCTGTCTACATTTTTTGCACGTCATGGTTGCCATTGAATTTCAGTATGTAATGAAATAATGTTTTTAGCTACAAACACAAATGGGCTGGCCTACCTCAGTATAATAGCGATTATTATATTAATACTTATCTTCGTAATTATATATCTTATTTGGAGAGTGAGAAAAGAGAAAATGTTTAGAAAAGAATTGGCCAAAGCAGGTTTATTATATTTCAAAGAGGGTGTTACCAAATCAATTAATCCTGATCTTGGAATTGACGAGCAAGCTGAACTTTTACCTTACGATGACAGATTTGAATTTCCTTCGTCGAAACTTCTACTTGGTATGTTTATTGTATTTTTAACAATGAACTTTGTTGGTTGTTTCAAGGTTATAATTTGAAATATGGAAATGAATTAACACACGCTATTATAGGTAAACAGTTAGGTTCTGGTGCTTTCGGCGTGGTCTACAAAGCAGAAGCAAGAGGGATCATTAATGCTGAAGAAGACACCATTGTAGCTGTTAAAATGGTCAAGAAAACTGCTGACAATTTAGCTATTAAATCCTTGGCTTCCGAACTTAAAATTATGGTACATATGGGGAAGCATATAAATATCGTCAACTTGCTTGGAGCTTGTACTAAGAATGTAGACAAACGTAAGTTCACATTCAGAAGAATAATTATAAAATAAAGGAATTTATTTTATTAATAGAAATTCAAATGATTTTATTCCTTTGTAGGAGAACTGATAGTTATCGTGGAATATTGTAAATTTGGAAATATTCTGAATTATATGATAAAACACCGAGAAGTATTTATTGATCAGTTAACTGAAAATACTGATCAGAATTTTGGAAAAATTAACAGGGGATTTTCATGCAGCAGCGGCAATAGTGGGTAAGAATTCGTTACTATCGACATTACTATGTTGAAACCTATGTACGTTTTGTTTTTATCTGTTGAAATCCATGTTCCAGTACTCATTCAACGTATTTCGGTTCAAGCCATACACAAGATACTGATCACACATTCTTAAACACTGTTGGCTCGAATAGATCAGGGCTAAGAAAAGGTATGTCTACATATTATCTTTATTTATCAACTGGTATAAATTTAATTCGATCTATTTTAGTATTTAAATCAATTTATTTTAATTTAACAGATAATGGCATCCAACAAGTAGAGTTGGGTAAAGGTAAATTAAAACAATTTTTATACAAACTTATATGGCACTAAATATTCGTCTGCACACTTTTTTTTGCAAGTTTTTCGAGTGTTTATTTTGGCGATTTATATGCACTTTTATTTTTTATTTGCAACGCAATGTGTGCTCATTTTTAAATAATATTTAAATATAATAATTTTATTTATGTAGATTCATCTTCAGAGTAATTGCAAATGCATTAGCCTTATCGTAATTGATATGATTGCTATTCTAAATGGAGTATTCATTATTACATTAATATATTGTATATGTGGAGTTATATATTGTTGTTCAATGATATAAATTTCTGTTTTATATCGCTTATAATCCTCGCAAAAGAAAAAAATATCTACTCTTTTTTATATGTTAAAAATGTTTAAGTTTAAAAGAAAGTTTATCAAAGCATGATAGTATTTTTATGATTATTCCATCAGACTTTTAAAGAAGATCTCACATTGTTGTACGTCTGCAAATCGGTTGAGTTCGCTGAACGTTTATTTATAGTAGAAGGGAATATAAATTAAGACCCACGATGCTCGTTTATTCTCTTTACTAACACAAAGTGTGTTACTGTCTGTTACTTTATACATATTCAATAATATTCAATTATTTTTATAAAATCCGAGTTACTACATATCATTGTCTCTTTTCTGAACTTTGATATGGTAAATATGAGTTTTACTTGATAGCAAGATTCGTGCATTTTAACTAGGCATAAAATATGATACGATTTAAAAGAATGGATACTTAAAACTATTACCTAATATGATATACAGGAGATCCTATTTCTAAAATTCGAAATGTTTTGTAATCATTTTAGTATCTGAATCTGGCTACGTGCAACCAATGTGGAGCTCAAACTATGAGAGCGACTACAGCTACGATGGACGCACAATGAGACCGCTTTCTTCTCGGGATTTATTGTGTTGGGCTTTCCAAATCGCTAGAGGCATGGAGTATCTAGCCAGTCGGAAGGTAAGCAAGGCTAGATTGGTTTCTGTTTGTATTGTATCAGGGATAGTAATTCACGTTGATTTTTAGGTGCTTCACGGAGATTTGGCCGCAAGGAATATTCTTTTAGCAGAAGATAATGTGGTGAAGATTTGTGATTTTGGTCTTGCAAGAAGTGTTTACAAAAACGATGAATACCAGAAGAAGGAAAATGTAAGTGGTTAATAGTAAAGCTGTTACACAAATTATTGGTTACAGTAATTGAATACTATTTAACTCGGCAACAATTATTTGTTGCGAATTGCCTGCGGCTTCTGCAACGGAGGGATCCTGGGTTTGATTCCCAGAAAACAGACATTAATTATGTTAAATGTAAAAGGTATCTCAATTTTGCTACGATTAGCTACATAGTAGTTGCATTTCAGAGTCCTTTACCAGTAAAATGGTTAGCCATTGAATGTATGACGGACAGAATATTTTCAACTCAATCAGACGTGTGGTCCTTTGGCATCGTTCTCTGGGAACTATTCACTCTGGCGAAGACTCCGTATCCTGGAATTAGCCCATCTGATTTGCTGCCGTGGCTTTTAGCCGGGTAAGTTGTTATTCAATTGAAGTAGGTATATCCGTTTATTTGAAATAATAATATAATGAGCGATGTTAGAACATTGCGTGCTAATTGTAATTTGCTTTACTATATCCCAGAATACATAAACAACTTTGTGTACGTATTTAGGTAACTATATCTTTAGTTTCAAAGAAAATTACGCAAAGTTAATTACGAGTTGGATTATTTATTCGTAATCTTTGACATGAGTTCTTTTATAGAAACCATACTCCGATCGATGTTAATGCGCCCTCGCTGGACTAATGTAAATATATGATAGCCAGAGCGATTTACTTACTCTTGTCAACAGCAAGTAGTCAGTTGAGTTTAGAATAGGCATGTGGACAGATTTGTAAAATATGCGCCCTCGGTGATTTTCAAATTTAGTATTGCGCTGATCTAGAGTGTGGTCCTTGACAGACATCTGTCTGAGAGCAACAGTCGCTTTCACTGTGCCGGCTTGAGGAGACGGATGTGCTCCCTTTAGGTATTATACCAGTCTGCTTATGAAATTTTAGGAAGAGGTTGGATAAACCTCGTTATGCAGACGATCGCATATATGAACTGATGAAACAATGCTGGGACAAGAAACCGACCGCTCGTCCGTCATTTACAGCTTTACAGGAAATTCTCGGATCTTTCCTTGAAGATAATGTCCGAACGGTGAGTAATTTAGCTCAACAAAAAATATTATCTAATGCATACAAAACCTATAGCTATGCACACATTGAGTGCAACAAGGAAACACAAGCCGAAAATTAAAACAAAAATTCCCACTTTTTTATTTGTTTCCCTTATTTATTGTATTCTAGAATATTCTGTATCTTTTTTTGTTCAACAGCACTACGTAGATCTGAATAATACGTATTTGAATCTGAACCAAGAAACTGCGGGCCAAGAGGACTACTTGGCTATGATGAGAGCGCCTGATTACAACAACCACGTAACACCTAGCCCACACGATTATGTGAACGAATTTAATAATTTCTTCCCTAAAACTCCCACATTACTACACGGTATGTATCTGCATTATTATTACTATTTGTCAAACAAATGAATAAATGCACTGCTATATAAACTTTTAAAAAGAAACTCTTAATATTGCGTTATATATCATAAATATATATATTATTTTATTTCTAATGAGTAAAAAATAAGACGTTATTCGTTTTCAAAGTTGTATTAAAAATGAGAGACTGTATGAATACGGAAAGGTCAGACGGCTTAGTATATATCCTTTTTATATCGCGTTAGAAATGCTAAAGAAGCAATCAGAGGTGATTTATCTGCCAATTAGAGATAGGGCGGGCACGAGCTTTGTAAATATCAGACATTTTTATCAGACATATATATTTACATATAATATATATACATTTCTACCAAGTCACTAAAAAAATAAATACATATATTTCGTAATCATTCTGAATGATACAGTGTTGTTGTTATTAATATCGAAGTCAAACACCATTCGCATTTCAATTTTAAATTCACAAAATTATTATGTTGAAATATCAGAACAAAAGAGCATCATATTTACAATATAAGTGTTTATCTACATCCAGATATATTGCTATAATATAATTATCTTAACATATTAAAATAATATGTATAATATATTACTTAAATACATATATCAGTTGTTTATCATATCAACTGTTTTATTTTATTGTTAATAGATAAGGCGTAAGGTACTGAGAAGTAAACGAGTGCCTTAGAGGTAATCATACGCTGATATGCATGTTCAATGATTTACCTAAACTTTCTCGTTTGATTTCTTGTTACTAAACTTTTGTTTTGATTGTTGATTTAACATTGTTGTTGTGTTTTGTAACTAAAATCACTTTCACAGAACTAAACGTCTCAACTCAATTTCTACACACGATTCTCATATGTTTTTCCACTATTTACTAATACTAAATTATAGTTATTAATTCAGTTGGTAAGGATTTAATTAAATATTTCAGATGAAGAGGGTTATCTTCAAATGAATTCTATTAACAAAGGCGGTTATCAACCGAACATACAAGAAAGCGCGTTTGATTTCGATTCACGCAAATCAACCAGATCTCAGGAAGCGGCCGCACACGGGACTGAACTCACTCCGATGTTGACATTAAACAACCTACCAACCAGAAGTGGATCAGAGTCAGATCACGAAGGGAATGCGTCGCCCTACCTCCAAACATGTCCGCCAATTGAGGAAGAGGCGGATGAAGTTTTTGAAGTAAAACAAAATAATATAAAAAATTCTAACCAAAACCGAGCAGTAACTAATCCCACATATATTGCGTTCGATACTGATCTCGAAAAGAAACCCCAGTCTCATAATTATGCAAACATTGGCAATGGTCTAGTCATATAAGTCTAAAATTAAGTCTCATGTTTATTAGAAGCATTTATGAGGCGATCTGATACGGTTGAGTCCATCCAACCAAGAACACTTGGATAATGCTTCAAGATTATTTTAAGTATTTATTTTATAAATACAGTCATTCTCATTAGTACAGATTATTGTTTTATACCAAAAATTTATTTAAGCAGATTATATGTATAATTAAATTATGTTGTAAATGTTTTGCATGAGCTGAATTTTTGATTATTATCGGATTTCATCCAGTGATGGATAATTGTCTTGAATTTGATGATTGTTTATAAAGGAAAATATATGAGCGTATGTTAAATAGTTGGAAGTTACGGCGTGATATTAACGAATATTAAATATTAATTGAATGCAAATATATTTTTATAGAAAATTTTAAATATAGATAATATTGCGTTTGTTTTGTTAAGTTTATAAATGTTTATAAACCCACCAATTCTTAAATTGTACAAACATAGAATATTAAATAATTTTTCCAATGCATTATTCTTTTTATTTACTTTAATATTTTATTGAATTCGCTTATGTTACAATTATGATTATTATTTAAATTTACATTGTAAATGCATTAAAGTACACCTAGATATAACCACCAACTTTTCGTACCTAAGTAAAATACTTTAGTGGTATTTATGATTAAGAGTACCTACTGGGTTCAAAATTAATTTGATTAGTATAGAAAAATGAATGGCTAAGAATAAGTGAAAAATCTGTTTTTTTTTAAATTCAAAATGAATACGAGCAATTGTATGTTTATGATGCCATAATATTTTATTTTAATGTTACTCAAATAAATCAATGTGATATTAAACTGTTTTGTTTTATTATTTTTATAATACTTACTTACAACGAATATGTAAATAATTTAAAATTATTTATGCGGCTTACAATCGCGTTAACCGTTTTAAATTAGTTGAATCATTCTCGCGAATTACCTAACACATACATCATTACAAATATTCAGGAGAGGATGTATAATAAAAAAGGCCAATCATGTTTAAAATTTTTAATTAAAGTGATAGGTCTACCAAGATAATTTATAATTAATTGTGTTCTTCGTCTTTTCATCTATATCCACTGGAAAATAAAATTGATTATATTATTAATACACAAATTAAAAGTAACTTTAATAAATAAGAAATGAAATGTAAACTTACCGAAAACAAAGAAAAGGCGGTCTGAAAAATAAAAGCAATTGAAATATAAAATGTAATTAATTTAAAAGACGTTGTGCGGCGTACTATCGAGCTTCTTATGATATTTTTAATATGACAGGACGTTTCGAAAGCTTTACGAGTTGTCGTGGTCGTAGTAGCAAAGCAAATGGTTAAATACGAAAAAGACGTCGCATAAAGTCTTTTAAATTAGTTAAACGATGTTATGCTTAACTATTGACATCATGTTAATAGAAATGTCTCACCTCAACAAGACCGTCAGCCGTATCTTTCACTCCCTTTTGAAGCCTTTTAAAACACGGCATTATCTAAAAATCATTAAGCATTAGTTAACACAAAATATTCCTATGCAAAGCGTACACTTCCGTGCATACGTTGTAACAATTATACAACTATTTATAGCTCACGTAGTGTACGCATTATAATATATAAACGGACTAACTATACTACATAATGGTCATTAATTATCGCACATTGGATGCGGCAAATCTGCAAAGTTTACGTTTGTTTATATTGAGATATTCTCTGCTCCCAAAATTACGATATCCTAGTATATGAGTATCATATCAAAAACAATACAAACATACTTTTTAAAATAAATATTCTAAATCGGGAATCGAACGCGTTACATCTACATACAAACTGGCATGCTCCGTAGAGACCGTCAAACTAGTAGTTCTTAAAAAAATCTACTCTCAATTTCTTCTTCCGGCGTTTTCTTAACCCGGAATAGACACATTAAAATGAAATATATCTAAATGCTTGGATTTAAACTTAATATATAATATTAATGAAAAGAAGTAATTACATCATCATCCAGTTTTTTATCCTTATCTTTATCATTTTGGTCTGGTTTTGGTTCTTCCTTTGGTTTTTCAGGAGGCTTCTTATCATCCGCTGGTTTGGTGTCATTTTTCTTTTTATCGTCAGCTAAACTTAATGTGAATAGAAGTATGAAAACGCTTAAAACTTTAAACATATTGTAATATTAGAACAATCTTTAGTCACTATATGTTTGGCGTAATGTGACAAATTTAGTGTTACACTTGTGTATACTGTTTATATACCTATATGCAAAACATTCATAAGTGTAATTTTATGGTACATCAACATAAACAAGATGTGGTTCCGTATGTTTTATATTTATAGTTAGGTAGTGAATCAGAATGCAAGCAATACAATAACTTCCATAGCTTACAGAACCCTGAAAATACATGATTATATAGATAAGTAGCATGGAAGGTATGTATTTTAAACGTAATTTTCAAAGAATTCGTAACGCATAACAAAATACTGTTTAATTGTATGTAAGAAATGTAAAACATTTGTTTCGTAATTGTTATTCTAGTTTAAGCCTTGGCCTAGTAAAACTACAATAATAATAATAAACTCCAATAAGAATCTAATCCGTAGTTATATTTAATCAGCGCCATCTAGTGATAAGTTTAAATATTTCTTACTAACAAATATTTTTATAAAAGTCTCTTGGTAGAACACAAGATGGCGATAGTAGTTTTGATTTAAGAGAAATCTTAGAATTATTTGAGTTTAATTATTAATAAAATCTCCAGTATCACGCATACATTTTTATTACGAAATAAAACCATTCAAATTCAGAAGGCGCTCTCTTTGAATATGAAAATTCGTAAAAAAAAACAATGTTTATTTTTATACAATTTATTTAATTTCACAGTAATTAGTTCTTCGATATTTCAATTCAGCTGTGTGTATTTGATTTTGGTTCGTTGGCAGCATTCTGCGAAATATAATAAAAAATAACAATAGTAGTGAATATGGTTAATTATAAATTAGTTAAAAAATGAATACACTAACGTACCTCATTGCTTACCAAATCCCGAAGACTGAAATTAGAGAAATACATTGTTAACTACGGTTATTTCTTTTTAATATATCATATTATCTTAATGTTAAATATTTAAATTACTTACAGCTCCTAGACCTCCTGTTATGAACTGTAAAAAATAATAACAATATTATTATAATTTTCAAAAAATATACATATTTAAAAAGGGCAGTATTGTAATCCCCCCTATAGTACAATAGGTTGGTTCCGCGTTATAGGAAAACGCGTTGACGAGCATCTCGTATAACGCTAGTGATACCTCCTAAATGATTCACGTTTAACTTTTCTCGTTAAAGTGGATTTAAATCGAATGTTAAGGATAAACATGTTATGAAATATGTGCGTTTTATTAAAATCAAACTAATTATAAACTAAAAATTAAATTTAAATATGTAAAGTTATAAGATTAATTGTAGGTACGTGTGATGTATTATAAATTCGGAAAAAGTAAACTTACTTCTGTGAATCCTTCTATAATTTTCTTGCTTCCGTCAACATAGGGATCAATAATACTTTTCTAAAAAAAAATATATTAGGTAAATATTAATTTTAAAACAGTCTAATAAAAGTAGAAACTTATTCCCCACTAATGCATTTAATGTTTAAATAAACAAAACCTGTTTAGGAGCTGATGATGCTCCTCCTGGTGATGACTTTGGGGAAGCTCCTGCCGCTGGCAAGTTTGATGATGCATCAGGTTTCTTTTCTGCGTCAGGTTTTCCTTTGTCAGCAGTTTTAGGTTTAACATCAGCTGCTAAGGCGACTCCAATCAAACATACCAAGAAAATAACCAAAAGCTTCATTTTGAACTAACTCCGTGAACAAAATGAATGAGACTGGATCTCATATGATTTTATACCACATTTTTATAATACCTCGTTTTTTATTTACTTAAGCAAATATGTTTTTATGGTATATACCAGGGGGGGCCAACCTGCGGTTTGCGAGAAACAAGCGGCTTTTTGAAAGATTATTTATGGCTCTCGATAAGTGTACCCGAGTTCCCTTTTCATTTTTGTGCCATTATATTTAAAAAAAATATTATCGTTCCGTATGTGTTTCAAAATGTCTTTTAAATTACTGACGACAAATATGAAAGATTAAATGCAACGTTTTTTTAATACTTTTTTTTGCATACCTTTTAAATACGTATTTAATTGCGGTTCGCGAAAAATATCAAATTTTGAAAAATGGCTCAGACTATCAAGGGGCTTGGCCGCCCCTGGTATATACCTACAATGATGTCATTATACAGCAATTTGTTACTGGCGTTAAGTTTTTGTATTGTATATAAATATTAAATATATGTATTTTTTAATTTATTTTCATGCCTGAGATTTGTTGTTCTTTCACGCCTGTCTTTTGTTGAGATTAGCTGAAACTAATAATTTGTAAAAAGGATACATTGTCACGTTTATTTTCATTTATAATCAGATGTTTTGAAAGTTTATAAAGCATTCGTAAACCGCATTCAATTTATTTCATGTAATTTTAAAATCAAGAAAATCACTCATCATAATGTTGAAGAAAGTCATCAATTGTTTTTATCTGTTCAATTATTCAACCACCTTCATAATGTAGGCTTTTTTATCCGAAACCTTTGTCTGTAATCGAAACACTAAGCCAAAGTGATTTAAGATTATGGTACGGGATAATGGCTCTCATTTTCGTAGCATTCGCGATACCTGAACAGGTGCTTTCAAATATTTCTTATTCTAAAAATCGTGAAATTCATACATGACCATTGGTATATAAAAAAAAAATCAATTCAATTTTTTTAAAATTAATAGACAATTTTTTTTGCTTTAATGACATTAAATACATTATTAATTACAAAAAAAAAATAATCTATGCTAATATATAAAGAGGAAACATTTGTTTGTATGTATGGAATAGGCTCCGAAACTACTGGACCGATTTGAAAAATTCTTTTACCATTAGAATCGTACAATATCCCTAATGTACATAGGCTATAGAATATTTTCAATTGTTTTTTAAAGAAATATTTTATTTTAAGTATACACAATTCGATATCTATGCCTAATTTTGGCGGTCAAACGTGCTGTCAGTTTTTTGTTTTTTTAAGAAATATTACGTTTTAAGTTCACATTGTAATTCATATCTAATTCAATGAATATAAAAGCGAAAGTTCTCTCGAAATCCGCTTGACATACAAAGATGAAATTTGACAGGGAGGTAGTTTATAGTTAGTAGCCGTCCGCTAAGAACGGATTTTGCAATTGTAAGGGCTCTCGCAGGTTTGTATAATTTTTTGCTACAAACTAGAAATTTGACGGCGAGGTAGATTTTGCAACAAGGGTGCGGAAGGCATTTTCTGTTGACTGAAATATGAAACATCATTAAACTTCATAGTACTTCATTATTACGCATCACTACAATTAACCAATAATTGTAGTGATGGCTGAGATCATTTGCGAACATAATTCAACTCAAAAGACGGGATGTGTTTTCAATTACAATATGTAAGTCACATAAAAAATATCATTAATTATAATTATAACAATAACGAGTGACCATAATGTAATGAAGTATATTACATTTAAATATGTCGAGGATCAATTTCAGTTTAATATTGTAGCAGTCAGTCGTTATCGTTATATCGCAGAGCACAATGCGGGCCCTAAGCACTGCATCAGTGACAATCCGTCGCGTCGCCCCCAGCATCATTGCAGTGTATCTAACAAATACTTACCTATGCATGTTTTGACTCATTGCCTTTGGGGATATAGCATTTCATGTTTCATTATAATTGTTACCGATTTAGTAAACAATGATAGAATTATCACCCTATACAAATACACGTATGTTTATAACATAGTTGGATGAACAATGTTTTATACTTAAATAAAATATAATTAAGTAGAAGTAACATTATATATTTTTTAATATAATGCCCTGGCCCCAAAGTAGGATATCTCTTATTATAAGTATCAAGTAAAAGGCAAACCCTGGATTAAAAACAAATAACTATTATTTTTTTTGTATTTTATAAACATTGGGAATGGAACTCTCAACCATTACACAACATAAAATTTTAAATTTATAAAATGCAACTTATACACTTTTATTTTGAGTGTGTCTGTATATTTCATATTATGTATATGAATAGTATTGCATGGAGGGTGTTGTCATAAGTGCGCAGTCTGAGCTGTGAGCCATGCATTTCAGATTGGGCCCATACACGTCCGTTGCCATGGTAACTCTCCCCCATTCTACTTATCGGAACTTCCTGATCACTGACTCAGTCATATGATCCATTAACCGCATTCAAAGAAGTTTCATTAATATTATTATTTTAAGTTAATTATATATTAGTTGATTAATTTAAATAAAATAAAATAAATATTGATTTAGTGGAATAATTAAACACCCAACTTGAAATCCACTTCCAAAATTTTCCTGTTTATCTAATAAAATAATTAGGTATATTATACATGTTATTTTTTGCAAATCTATTAAGCTTCACTAATGTTCTTATTAAATTATTAGTTAATGAAAATAAATTTAAAGTCCCATGGTTATTGGCGAAGACGTTTAGCAGATAACTCGATTTCATCTATTAAATTATCTTGGTAACTGGATGAACGTCGCACTGCGGTGTGGATAGCATTCTTTCTGTACTTAAATTAGTTCTAAGCTTCTCAACGTTAAATAGATATCATTAATATAATTGTTTGTTTAAATGTTTTGTTATTTTTTCATCACCTCCAAAACTGTTGGTAACTTGAATACTGTTAAAACGAAATATAATAACACTGGGCTAATCGAGCTGGGATGAGCAAAAAACACGTCTTTAATGAAATAGAAACAATGCTTTTTATTTACATTTATTAAAAAATAATTATAAAGTTATACTTAAATTTCAGTGTGTTTTCGTGTTGTTGTTAAATTGATTATTTTTTTTGAAATAACTTAATTACAAATGTATAATTATTTTAAATCAAGATTTTCTAAGCAATGAACAAAAGTTATAGCCAAAGCATTAATAGCATATTAATAGTCGAACAATAAACTTTGAATGTAAACAATATAATAAACACGTAAATGATAACAAAATAGGCAGTTGTTGATTTAGAGAGTTAAAATAGAAACTCGAATAGTTAAGTGAACTTATATTACTTCTGAAAGTATGCTAATGACATTGCGGCAACATACGCCGATGTTCAGTATATTTGGAAACAACTTTTCACATTTGCTCAACGCAATTTCCGTTTCTGTGTATGTTTTGCTTTAAATTCTCTTCTTTTAAGTTTATTGTGTTTTGTGATTGTGCTCGGGTTAGTTGTGATATGAGTTTGGAGTTGGTCGGAGCTCGTTAAAATAAGAGAGGTGTGAATAAATTTTTCGCGTAATGATATTTGGGTCATGTTAATGTCACTCGTATTTTAATACTAGAACTTTTAAATCTTTTTCGTTATTTTTTATGTTTATATTGAATTCATTTGTGTTGATATAACCCGAATAGGTATAAATAAGAATGAATAAATTCATATTGCAATACTTTAGAAAATAATGTGCCTACTGTTTAAACATATTAACTTTTTTCAGTATGTATTTACATATTTTGAGCCTAACAAACCTGAGCATCTGACGAGTTAAAGCAATCTTAGTAAAGGGTCCCCGACGACGCCCACCAAAGAAATTACTCCAAATTTGCATAAAGTAGAGTCTTGGGACCCTCTTTGAAATTCTCCTAAGTTTGTGGACACCTCAACATCCTTTTGTATTAAACCTAGATTGCTTTGTTTAGGAGATACGTGGCCATTAGTGAACACTTACATTGAGGTTAGAAGTTATCTACAATTAATTTACATTCCTTTACAAATTGAATAATAGAAAATATATGAATAAAAGTACTTTTATAAAGTTATATATTAATTAAAGCAAATTTTACAGAATGTTTGAGCAATAAATTAAAATGCCAATGCATTTCGATGCCATAATAAATTTATTATTTCGTTATTTACCATTTGGATATTTATTTCATCGGATTATTTATTTGTGATTGATAACCATTTGCAAATTTTGTCATCGATATTATATGTACCTATATGTAGTAGTATATGTAGGTACCTAAAAGTCTCTAATTATTCAATATTTAGATACACATTCTTTCTCTTTTACTTCAGTATTCTATTAGCAATATGTAACAGATATAAACACGTGTTTATGTTAAATTAAATTGAAATATTTTATATTAAGAGAGACACTAATTTAATATACTTTATTTTGGTTGATTGTGGTTTTTTATATCTATTGGCTTAAAAATAATTTTGTAAATCGCGGTAATAAGACTCATAATGTCTGAATTTAGTTAAATTATACTTGCTAGTAAGCTGCGCAAAATGTTTCAATGCAAACATGTTAGCGTCGACATATGTCATACACATGTTTATAGTTAAATAAAAAATTGCACTTAATTGTAATAAATTTACTTTCATAATTTATAAAAACAATAAGATCTCATTACAGAACATAATAATACAAATAAAGATATTATTTTTCATAATTTACACAACTGTTTCAACTGATTTTCACTTTGTATTAATTTGCGTCAAGGAATAGACAGATATTTCAATTTCTAAAGAAGCATATTTACACAACTTAACGCCCGTTTCACCAACATTTCTTAATGTTAAGTGACTCTTAACCCATTTTAGCAAGAAATTTGCGTGCCACCTTGAATTTTAATAAGGGACTATTCGAGCGATATTGGCGAAAGATGAGAGAAGAATTCACTAAAAAATAATATTCTCGTTTAATAAACAACATTATAAATTGATCACAATAAAACTATTAAAAGAAACGTAATTAATAGGGATGTTTCCCAAAACAAGACATTTAATATTTATCTTAAATGAAAACGCTTTAACGATAGTGGTTCTAGAACAATGTTATCACAAAACGGGTCCCTATTTATATTGTTCATTATTACGGTAGGCCTTTTGTGATATATATTGAGGCAATTTTGGAAAGAAAAACTTACTACCGAAGTTTACTTCACAATTTACTTCAGAAGAGCATTTGTTTAATTCTTTTCAATGCGTTGTGTGAGATTGGTGCGTTTTGTTTTATATTAAATTTGGAGTTTAAAACGTTCATATAAACTGATATACGTGACATTGCATACATCTATCAGATTCATACATATTATTGTACACGAACGTCACGTAGCGCACGCAAACACGTGTTGACCTTTATCACAAAACTGTTTTACAACTTTTTCAATATTGTAATTTCATTACTAGTGATTTATTAAGAAAATATCGGCCTTTCAAAATCTACCTCAGAGCAGCTGTGTCCTCTAACCGTTTACAGAGAACCTCTGTAGTCAGACGCATAAATCAAAATAATTCTAGAATAAAACATAATGCTTTTTGGTTTTAGGGTTTCTGAACGAAATATAGCATCAATTTGCTTCCAATATAGAAACAAAACAACGTAAGATTTGTACCATCCGTGAGATTAGACGCAATTAGAGGATTACACGCAATTTAGCAAAAAAATGTTTTTACTTCGTTATGCAGTAAAAAGTACCAAAAACGTTAAAAAATTACGCAATAGTTGCTTTTTCAATATTAAACTCGGCACTAGATGCTCCGAGTTCAAGTTTATAATTAGTTTAGGTGATAGATAATTTATAATTAAGTGCAATAATTTTTTGTTTCTATTTCCTTATTCTATCTTCTTCTTATCTATTACTCATTTTTGAATTTGTAATCTTTTCTTAATTAAAAGTTTTTCACGCAACTAAAATGTATAATAAATATTTTAGCTAATTAAGTGAATTTCTAGTTAACAGTTGGGTTGTTCAGTTACTGTAATTTAAGATTATCGCGAGAGCTAATGGCGGTAGTTACACTGACTATCTGGCACACATTGGACAGCACATTTGTTCAAGAGACAGCGCCAATTACCGGGAAATACCGGCCTCGTTTATCCACTGAAACATTCAGGTATACATTGTCACCCACAATGGATGCATTGGACGTAATTGAGATTTGTTATCTATCTATTGACATAAATATTTATAACGTGTATTGTTCCTAACCTAAAACCAAATGAAACAAAGAGATTGTTATACTTTATCACGGGAGATAGTATAGAAATATTAAATAATATTATTTAGCAAATACGTCAGAATTTTCAATTATGAAAACAGATTGTGATACGTGGAACAGTTGACGTTATTTTGAAATAGATATAATATAAATGGAGTAGGCAATAGAAAATAGGTACATATCAGTCAGCAATTCTCGTTCCATTATTGAGTTTGACACGTGCGTCGTGAATTCAGAATAATTTCATTTTAATAGGACTACTAAAATTTACTTGTGTATGGGATAATGGAAAATTGGAGCGTATTTCATATTACAATAGATTATTATTTGTACTATAAGATTTGAATTATGCAATACAGAGTGGTATATTGTATTTATAGGAAGTACTTGTTTATTGGAGATTTTTCACATTTGAATCAAGTGGTGTTCTCTTTTGAACAAATAATCGATAACATAAAATTATCGCACCTGGTAGCATCTTGTACAAAGTATAGTAACTTTTCTTACGCACAGCCTCCTGATTTCCCCAGGGAAAGTCTCAGACCTCTAGTTAAATTAGCTCAGCTAAACATTCTTTAATGAGATATATTTATCAACAGCGGACGTGACCCGGTTCTACTACCTAAAAAAGTGGACAAAATTTGCAAAATAACGTCATGAAAAATACTGCTCTGTTCAATATTCATTACTGACTTCTGTACCTACCTATTGCTCATAGAACGTACCCGAAACTTTGTGCCATTATTTAAGCGAAATATTTCTATATAAAAATATCCATTGAATTTTATACGTTTATTTGTTAGTGTGTTAAAAGGAAAAATATTGCGCTGAAAAATAATTATCTGTGTTCATTTTCTATTTTGACATTTAATGATCAGGATAAAAATACTTGAATTGTTCTTACAGACAAAAATAAAACATTGTAGTCTAAATTGAGAAATTGAAAAAGGTCGACGTAGAAGAATCAAATATTGAAAAATAATTTACCGCAGAGGAACGACCTGACATTAACACGAAAAAAATAGTTGGCAGTAGAAATGGGTCTGTCACGCGTCTACGATTCCGTTGCAGGAAGTAATTTCTCGAAGATAAGGGTCATGATAACAAGAAATGTAACATGTGTCCGCGTACGATCCGATGTCGACCCCACGACTTCTCTGATTGACATCTGTCCGGCCCCGACTTATCTCGACCCGAGATTTTCGCGGTGTCGATGATGAGTCAACCTCTACCCAGATTACAGTTGACATTTAATAATCCGGTATGTTATAAACACCTATATATACATACACAAATATGAATATATTTTTTTATTTATGATAAATTAAACGCGTACCTACCTACACTTTGTACAAGTTCGTATAAAAACTGAAGTGTATCATTTGCAAAATATTTTCGCAACCAGCGTTTTTGTTTGTTTCATTGGTGAGAGAGATAAGAGAAAAATGGAGCACTGTTTCAGTACGCACAACAATAAAAATTTATCACCCACTTTAACTAGCTCACAAAGAAATCCCGTGCAGGGAAAACTCTCCTGTCACTCTCAAATATCAGGATTTTCACTATATATTTCCATACATATGACAAATATGCGTCGGCGAACATTGTAAGCAACTGTCTAAAGTAATTAACAAGTGAATTCTCTGCAATTTTCACTGTAGTGCAAATAAAAGCCGTCAGTTAAGTGGTACGAGTAAGCAAAGTGCAGTGAGCGTAGTGTGGCAAAACTTAGGCAAGACGTCCGGTGAAACCGCAAGTCAGTTTAACTTACTTGTACGCTTTCAGGCCGACCGAAGACTAGCGACGAGAATTGCGAGTGAACTCGGAGTGTGTATTTATTTATAGAAATAACGAATGCGAATTTTATCTTATAATACTCGTTAAAATTTTTCTATCTATTTCTTGTTACTCTAAAATATTCATTTAAGAATTATAAGACTTTCAAATAATAATATTGCTTGTACAGCGGAAGTGACTGGCGTACACAGATATTGTTATACTGATAGCAGTTGTCTTCGGATTGCACTCCAGCTTAATGATGTATAGTATATATGTGCCGTGGTCATTTGCCGGATCATTTCAATCATATTTCAATTTGAAGTAATGACCGTGATAAGCAAACATTTAATTAATTATATTTATGTGGTTTAATATCGCATTTATTTTCTCATAGAATTAAATCTATCGCACTAATAGAGCATAAAATCATTTAAATGAGTTTTAGTATGTCTTCAATATTGTTATTTTTAGGTAAATTGATACGTTTTCATAAAGCAAAAGAATAAAGTGAGTGCCGCATCGGACGAACGATAACGAGGTTTTCTTTGCAAATAGCAACACGTGTGGGCTCACTAATGGAGTGGGGAGTCGGTGGCCACCCGCCTTTATATTTCACGCATTATCCTATAGACTGAAAAAGACATGCTTTTACGAATATGGAGGTTTAACATGGACTATAATTCAAACTGAATTCGTTTGGACCAGGCCCCAATGCATTGTCCGTGACACACTGAAGAATAAATTCCACGTCGTAAATAATGTTTGCTTATCGAAAAAATAAATTGTACAATTTTATTTAAAATTTAATAGAATTAATCGATATTTTTTACAGACAAAAGAGTTAAGTTTTATATTTTGTTAAACTAAATAAAAACTAAATAATATAGATGGAAATGAATAGCGTCTTAACGTAACCTCAATTTCTCCGCAGACAGATAGAATTTTTACGTGATATCAGTGAAATACTCGTAAAATCCTAAAATTACAACTGTTTAGTATATATACTTATACATTTATACAACTTTTATTCAATCGAATTGATTAACTTAAGTTTTATTTTGTTTTTGCTTTATTACTTATTCTTATTAGTGTAATTATTTTGTAATTAAAATAATAATAAGAAATACAATACAAAAATGGCGTGGCTCCAAATTAGGACCCAATGTACTGAGTATCAAAACAAAGACAACACAAATATACGTCTATAACACGCAAACCCAAAACAAATATCTATTTGCCTTTCATTTACTTAACTATTAGTTTATTCGCTCCACTATAGTTGTAAAGCTTTGAACGTGATAACAAACTGCAAAAAGTCTAATTTATGCTTTATTTATATCTAAATCAAATGTTCGTTATACAGTACAGGTATATAGCATAGTCTACACATTACAGTATTTTACACACAACGTACCGATATGTTATGTAGATTTACATACGCACATAAATCTAGGTCTTCTAACCCTTCTTTGATATTTATTATATAATTATGTCTTTGCTATTGTTTACGATGATATTAACTAGTGATATGTTGTTGTACGTTATGTTATAGAGTGATCGTAATTCAGGCATTGAAAGAACAAAGTTACATTAGTACCACCCGGCTCCGATTATTTCAAATATTTTTTATACTGTGGCCTGACATATAATTACACTACGTCAGTTATTAAAGTGTGGTCTATGAGGGGAGGGGAGGTAACTGCAACCATATAACAGTCGCCTTCGCTCTGCCGGTTTGAGTAGTCCGGGCTGGCAGGCTAAAATAAACAAAATTGTGTTCCAGCACTCCAACGTTTTCTTAAACGTCAAAATCGTAAGATTAATATATTTCGGTTGGTATTATTTCCTCGTACAGTTTTGCACAATGATACAGTGACACGTTAGTTAGAACGTTGATGTATGAAGTTTCTCAACTGTTCATACTCGTATTTTGTACAATTTCCTTAGAAATATAACTGAAGAATAGTACTAACACATTCTGTGGTTGAATCACTCTATTTACAAATAATATATGTATATCATTCTGAAACTTCAACAGTAAATATATAATGGAATTTAACTTGATCAATAAAAACTTTCACCTAATACAGAGCTGCCGTTTAGAGCGTTGTGTTTAGCTGTCGACCATTGGCTGATTTTGACTAAAGTACGTGGCTTAAGTGAACAAAATTCGTAATTACGAACTCGACTGTCCACGGTTCAATTTAACGAAAATGTGTTTGTTCTAAAAGCGAGTCTTAAAAGCTTATGTTTGGATTTTACTACGAGTGGAATATCACAGCCAGTATCGATAAAACCGCAGTTTTATAGGTCGGTCCAATGTGGGTTTAAAACGAATCTTAAAAGATATTAAATAAAAGATAAAGTTCACCTTTATGCGCGTTTTTTATTCAGATTATAATAGCCACGTGACTTTCAATAGATATACATATTATATACACGATATATCCAGTATTGATTTTATAAAAAATATTTTTTAAAAAATTAATGAACAACTATGCAAAAGATGATCTTTATGCCTTTGGATTTTTGTAACTAGTTGACCATTAGGATAAAACAGAAAGGTTGCATTAGAGAAGAAGAATAGGCGCAGAATAATACACACTCACACATAATAATAATATGAAAGACTGATTTGAATAAAAAAAGGTCTTGATGATACTAAAACTCAATACGGGAATGTTATTATAATAACAAAATAAACGCCACAGAGTAAACCGCATATCTTTTAAATTAGTTAAATCACGTTCGCGAAGAACTTCAGACTACGATCTCATATTGTATTTAGCATTTCTAAATTTATATTACAGGTATTTCTAGCTTTTACTAAAGCCGCAAAACCAGATTGTCAATGCAACGGAACATCTGAATGTCGAAAATATATTCTAGTTTCAGAATAAAAGAGGATAAGAGCTTAATTTTGTACGAATTGTTCCTTTTTTTAAATTTGTGTTAACTAAATTTTAAATTTGTCGGTAGGCATTAATTAATTAAATCACAAGTAATTAACCTCAACGCAATCTTCATCATCTCTAACTCCTGCTTAGCTGATACGCCGCCTAAATATTATTTCAAGACTTATTTACATTTGTTCATTACCAAAATATTATTCCAACATTAGGTTGTTTTCTAATAATTTATGTTTTATTTATTTTAGTTCGAAAAGCCTTGACTTGCATTAATTTTGCATAGGACCATGTTCGCGTTGAAGGCAAGCGTGATAACCACAAATGCCGGCCGCAGACATTGTAGCGACCGCGGATCGCAGCTCGGAGTGTGTCGTGGTCATTCCGAATATCTATACATCTACTCACAATATGCTTTAATAGGTTTAGCTGTAATAATATCATACATTTTTGGGGTTAGAACAGTGTTAATTTTTTATATATTCTTTTCGAAATGAAAATACCTTTTTTGCCTTAAAAATTAATGTTATTTGGTTAACCTCTCTTTCATCGTCAAATATTGTTCGTTTCATATTCAAATTTTGTATTTTATTATTTGGCTCATGTGGGGGTAATACATACTAATTTATACAAATACATGCACACGAACAAGGCAACTGTGTAAAACTTTAATACAAAACTTAGACTTAACATAGTTACAACAATAACCTAAACTGAATTTATTTCCATATCCGTATCGAGCGAGAATACTAACAAGACATTTTGACGGTTCTGACATTAACAAAACCCTACAGGGAAATAGCCCTTCACAGTTTCTCATAGTTAAAGTTAATACCGGGCTGGTTCACTTTATAATAACATAAACCATAACAGACCACTAGTTGATAGCGTTTAATCCAACTTTTATCAACTGGATTTGAATGGAATATGTACCTATATACAATGCTGCTAAGATTTATCTATACATGTATATATTTATCTTATTGTTATATTAATGTCCAATTGTCTTGGTGTATTCAGGATTTATACGTAGGCATCGATGCAGAACAGCCCGAAGCACTATCCACATTAAGCAAGCCGCATACACACGACATGAGCTTTGATTAACGGACATGGTTTACTCGATTGACCAATGTATACGTGCCTTAATAATGGTATTGGGCAAACATTAATAAATCAATTTGAGTCACTGGAAATTATAAATATGAAAAAATATTTTATACCTATATTAAAACGGATATTATTTTATTGCAATTTGTAGACTTGATTTAATAAATGACTGAAAATAATACTAGTTTAATTTTGTTTTAATTAATTAAAAGAAAGTTGTGAAATATATTGAAAGAGATTAGAATAATGTAATTCAAGACTTTAAAATAGAAAAAAAAAACTATCTCAAAGTCTCAGTCGAGCAGCGAATGCAAATACAATAAGGACTGCTAATTAAATTGGAAGCTTGTTCACAAACACAGTAAGTCGTTAATTTGATAGTGTCGTTGGTAGTCGTACCTGACCCGAAAGTTTTGCTACTAGATAGGTACACTCAAAGGAACTGCGAGCCTTGCTGAGCCCACATTATGCAAAATTTGAAATTATTTTGTTTGTGCCTCCAAACCTGCCTTATTTTAATCCTCTGCTCCCTCGTGTGGAATATGGAGCCTAATTATATAAGTGAAATTAAATTTAAAATGTTTCAATTATCACGAAACGTGTTCCTCGTTGTCAGAATATTTAAGTACTTAGGTGTTTACAATTATAATTTAAAATTGCATTCACCATTCACATAGAATGTAAACCTGAAATGATAAATAATAAGCCAAAGGTAAATAAGCCACCCATAACTAAAACAAAATGTCACACAATGAACAAAACTCATGTGAGCAGTCGAAAGTTGCTAACTCTACGCTAAATTTTTAAAACAAAACACAAAACAAATATTAAGCACGCGTCTCATTAAAGCTATTGAGATTATATTAAATGCCAACATTGTTTTAATCAATGCACAGCTTCACTCATTTTTAAGTTTTTCAGAAGGCTTCACCTAGTTTTATAATTTTAAATTGAGTCTTTATTAGAAACATCTATCGATGGTTTAAAGGGAAAATGAAAATATTTTTCCAATTTAAAGTCATTTATCTGCAATGATACCTTGACCTTAAACTAAAATGCCCTGCGCTGTCAATATCAAAAACAAGTGCAGCATGCATTAAGCATACCTACATATATTTCATTAATATCATATTTATAATCAATAATTGTTTACAAATAAATTTCGATCGGGAGTCGATCCCGGGATCTTAGCGTAACAACCACTGCACTAATAATTCTCACAAAACCAATTGGAAACCACTACAAACTATCTATCTTAGGGTTTATACTAAAAATAATAAAATCGTAATGATTGAAGGCGCAGGTGAGTTTATAATATTTCCGTGAGCAGATTGGATTAAGCGAAATGTTTTCGCGCACCTCCCGGGAAACACTCCCCGTAATAACAATGTTTGGCTTCAGGCAAATAACAAACACATTCACTTATTAGTACATCCAGAGTAGAGCTCGCTCTGCAATTGCATTCTGCATTTAGGTAATTGAACTATAATTCATGTATTCCTATGTATTATAAAATCTGACACGTGATTTATGTCTGCATTAAAAAGTGTATCTAATTAGTTGATATTAAACTCGTTAAAGACGCCTTTAAAATTGCTGTCTTACGATATAAATAATTCAAATTGCAAATAATATACTTCAAAGTATAAAATAACTAACCCATTTGAATTTTAAAAACGTTATGTATAATGATAAGTTATGTCAGAAAAACAAACTCCTATTCAGGTCGTCTCTTTGAATTAATCTCGTAAAATGTTCATCTAAAACAAGACGTTTGCTAGACAGTGGGTTCAGGATTCCGTGCACATAGTTTAACTACGTGACTAAAGTCTAACAACATGAGGCAAGGAGGTTTAAACACTCGACTACCCACTATCCCCTATACAGAGCTATTATATAGCTTGTATTTTATACATTATTTATATGAAATTATATTTTATATAGGTATGCTTGTCGGTTGTGTGTCTTTTCAAACGCAGTAAGGCGACATATTCTCTTATTTGATCTCTTGGTGCAAGTATGACTTCCGGGTATTTGATTTGTTCGACACTGAATTTTGTCAGAAATATCGACTGTGACTTTGTGCTCGTTTTTATATCTATGTACGTAATTATAACTATTGTCTATTTTTGTCTCAATTGAACATGTAAACTGCAAATTAAATAAAAGGGGTTATACCGTTGAGTTTGGCGAATGCAACTGCCCGTCTCCGACGAGTCTGTGCTAACTCAACAAATCCGACCTTATCTGCGGCTACATTTAATTCTTCCACGCTGTGGTTTTTGTAATCACTGGCTTTATTGGATTGTGTGCACGATTGAACTCTATTCTAGGTTTCATTGCCGCTAAATTCTTTGTCAAATTCATTTACAAAAGAACTTTTACGGTCTTTATTTGGCAGTAAAATGGTAGATAAGTTTTAGGTTATTGTAAAGTTTATTTATGTACGTCACAAGTAGGTATCTTATAAGATTTGAGATAATTTTGTATAATATTATAAACCGAAATAAAATCGCATCAGTATGTACACAAACATCTGTACACTAGAAAAGCAACCGCAATAAAGTGCAAAACTGGTTTTTGGGTTTCGTATTAAAAATAAAACGAAATGAAAATTAGGCAAATCTAGGAAGGATTCAGCAGAAAGGACGGGGCGTGTAGTAACCGCACCGAATGTAGGAATTAAATGTAGCGGCGGATTCCGGCCTGAATCGCTGAGTTAGTGCCGGTGGCCGGAAACAGGTGTGCATACCCGGTCTCACTCTAACACACGATTCACTTCATAAATGCTACAAAAATACATTTATTTTAAAGTAACTTCTTTTCTTGAATTTTATTGTCCATTAAATTATATGGTTACTTGTTTTATGCAAGTTTTGCAAAGTTTTATCCTTCTTTTGTAATTTAATTGAAAATGGGCATAATACTTGGGGTAATGTTTAAAACTTAATAGTGCATATTCTGTCTAAAATTATTTGAAAGCAAACAAAGAAAGTCAGTTTAATTTAGTAACTAATGTGGCACAAAGTAAGCTTCACATTAAGCTCTAGCTTTGGTCTCTGCTTATACTATAATACATTGTAATCTCTAAGGACAAAGAAGTATAGAAAATATTATTTAATTTACTTTAAATATTACTGTGTTTAAGTAATGGAACGAATCTCTTTTAGGAGTTAGCAGGGGGAAGACTGATAATGGTTATTGGTCCAGTTCAGGTCTTGTATAGCGTTCCTTAGCTCATTCTGCCGTACCGGAGTGGTACCACCACTTTGAATTGTAACACTAGTGAACCCCTTAGGAGTAACTGAGTAAAGAGAAAGTATGTCCTGTCAACCAGGAGGATACGTTTCGTCTCAAGCCGGGATAACGGAGGCGAATATTATCTGAAGACTTTCTTTGTTACTGAACATAGCAATAATAGGCGGAATGTTGTCATATGTACACCTGTCCTCAAACTAGGATATATAGATAGGATAGGAATTTTAATAATGATGACATGTTTAATTAAAAAATAAATTACGTACCAAATAAAGTAATGATCAATTTGCAAATAGTTTAATTTATTAGGCTTTATTTTTGATTCGCTTTTAATTATAAAATCAAGCGAGTAAATTATAGCAATCTCCATAAATGCATGAACGTATCCTCATTGTGTGTGAGTAGTTAGTTATAGCTTTTGATATCGACTTTTTTATTTGCTGAATGCTGTAGATAATGGACGCTTTTATGCAAATGCAGCATCCGCAGTGCATCATGGCGGCGCAAAATCGAGCCAAGCAAGAAGGAAATATAAAACCGCGCCATAAAAGGATGGTGCCGGTGAAATCATGGTGAAAAACGCGCGATTCTCAATATGTAGCCGTGGACGTACAAAAATGTGTGGAAAACAAGAATATTCATATAACTAGAAATATGTTCCACACGAGTCTAGGTGCTGGGATTTTGCACGTGTAATATAATTCTCTGAATTTTGATTGTAATTCCGCTATATATAGAACCCATTTAATATCTAACTTTGATATCGCTCGACATCTAAGGAAATATGATAAAGATACTTTATAGCTATTTTGTCAGAATAGCTGGCACATTTATGTAAATTTGATTACTCTTTTCTATTCATAGTTATTTTTGTAATCTATTTAAAAATATAATTTAGTAATATTTTTTTTATTTTCATATAATATCACATGTTTTAAATTTGAAGTTTGGCATGTAAAGCAGCTCGTAAAATAATTTAAGAGGTAGTCGACAATACCTTTCTGTTTAAATGTAATTTATTTTACGTCCTATGGATCGTAAGCAATAAAGATCTCGAATAAAACAGAACGTGCGTTTGAATCGTAAATTTTATTTCTTTAGTTCAATATTAGTTTATTTGCGTGTAAATACGAAGTTAATTAATTATTAATGTTCGATTTGTCTATTTCGTAATTATTTTGTTTTGGAATTAGTTCTAAACGGCACTTTCTATTTCCCGTCCATAATTCATAATTTTGAATAATCCGATCTCGGCATATCAAAGATCAACAATGATAAGAGAGCTAACAAAACGGAATCAGAGAAGTGGTAGATCAACTGCCAAACCCAAACCAACGCCGCCGCGCCGTCCGGATATTACCTTAAGACATTTAATTTTCTACGTGAAAGGATAAGGCAAGGAGAATTTCCCAAGCATCCTAGAGCGGCTGTTCAAATTGTGTTACGTTGGCCCGGCATAAATAGGACAGGCTTGTGGCGCCCTCCCTCGGCGGAAGCCGTCACGAACGATCCACGGCAGAATATTTTAGACACTTCCGAATTTAAATTGCCTTCAACTCTAGTTGGGAATGGTCAGGCATAAACAAATATTGAGTGCTCCTTTTATAGAGAAATGTAAAAATATCTTAATGCTACAGCAATGCTTAATGCTTAACTCAGAGATATTGTGGAATCTGGCTACAATGAGAGCGCAGATTTGAAATTGTGAATTTCCATGTACGAATGTTTAAACCCCGTCAGTTATAATTATATTATACCTACTGTTACAATCATCATCGTAGTGTAGACAAATGTGTTTAATGAATTTATGCGGCTTACTATCGCGCTTATTTTGATTATATCAGCTGTTGCTTTAGGAGTATCGATTGTGAGTATCATAAAATCTTTTAATTTCGTATAATGATTAATTAAACTTAAAATTAATCCATTAAAAAAATATATTTTAAAATATCTTTAAAATATGATAATAGTTATAAAGTTATCACATTTAAAATGGATAGATAAAAATTATGATCGTCTCACAAACGGCTGACCCTCCCGACAATAGATAAAAGCGTTTGTGTTTTATGGATACTTTGTTTTGAAAGCCTCTAACTTTTATATTATTGTTGGTTTATTGTTGGGATAATTAATTCTTTGACTAAGTATTTAAAATTTACCTACAAATAAATAAATTTCAATTGCGAGTTTAAATACCGAATCAAAAGTTACGTGAAACAAGTGAAACTATATTAACGATAAGTATAGGTGAGATTTATCAACAACAAAAAAAGGGGAATAAAAATAATGCATACATTTTCTAGTGATATGAGTATTCAACTACATTTTGTCGGATAGTGGAAAAACGTAAAAGCTCTGCTGTCGGAAACGTCTGATAATTCTATTTTGTAGCAACATGCACGTGAGCGTTAAGTGTACTGACTCTCTACTATGATAATTCATTTTATGCACTCAAATATATCCTTTTCGATAGCTATGACAGATGGTTAAATTTACTGATTTAGAGAAACTACGCCCCATATTTATTATTTCGCATATTTCGTTTGATATGTCTATTTAACATGTTTAGCTTTCATAAAATATGTATTTCTTATTTACACCTGAATCAACTGTAATTGTCGTCAAAGGACGAAAAGGTAAAACGTGATAATAAAATAATTCATTTAAATTGTTTTAAGCTTGATTTAAATGGTCATTAAACTTTTTCCTTTATTTAAATTAAATACTAAATCGTATTTAATTCGTGTTAAGTAACATATTATTTGCTTATAATCCTACCAATGAGATATCAAACAAATAAGATGTAATTAATTTGCATATATCGTTTTAGCTGAGCTGTTATTACCTTAATTCCAATATCAAGGGGATTTGACCCACTAAATACTAATGCGTTTTATTGGCGGCATACGAGTATACATCTATACAGCATCAACCATTAAATCGATCGTGGGCCGTGTCAAATCCTAACCAAGAGCTCGGAAATATTTGTTTTGCATAATAGAATTCTTTTACATATTTAAACTCGTCACGGATTTACCTCAAAAATTGTCACAGAATTTGTCTCCATTACCATAACACTTGACTACCAAATCGTATACGCGCCTTGACTTTGCTCTAAATGAGAATAACAATATTTCGGTTCCGCACATGAACTAATAAAAGGATTGACATATGTTTTATGCAACAGTCTATTTTGAAACAATGTTAAGTGTAGTGTTCAGAATTTGTGTTTTGGTTTGTTTAGTCGGTGTCGTTGCTAGTGCAGCACCGCCTGCTAAGCCTGCGACTGCTTCTAACGCTACTGCTCATGCACCACCTGATGCTGGCAAACCAAATAACCAACAACCAATGCATGCTATACCAGTGTCACGTAAACCTAGTGTAAGAATTTGAATTTCCTTTACAATTTTTTTTAGGTAAATAAGATTTGTTTTACAAATCTTTCATAAATTCAAATGCAACATGTACCTAACTTAATTAGATATTAGGTAATCTACATCTATATTTCAAATGAATCACTAAATAATAATTTAAAAAATGGAGGGAAAATAATGTTCCTATTTAAATGAAGGTAAACGACTCATTCATTGTGAATAAGTCGAATCAAAAGTAACGAATGTTACGTACGATAAATATTAAGCTGGAAAAACTGCTGACTACGAATCTTGACTTATCTTCAGTCAATATTTTATTGTTGGATAGGTAGAGCAAAAATTACAACATCCGGCATACAATTTTTAATATTAAATTCAATTATAAAATTGTTTTAGGCATTATTGAGCTTTGGTAAAGCAGTTGCTGATATTCCTGTAGCAATCGTGGAAACATGCAAAGATGTAAGTAAACAAAATATTTTAATAAATAATATGAACTTTTATTTATAGCCTTCTCCAAAGGGATTAACATAAAAATTAACTAAACATATTTCTTTACATATTTCAGTTTGCTGAAGGCATCGCATCACTGGTCAAAGGGTTTTTTGTTAGTTTATTAAATAGATGATGAGCATATATTATTTATAGATGCATTTCTAAGATAAATTAATATTATATCTGTAGCAATAAAATTAAAAAAAACCTTGTAAAGTTATTCGTTAATATCATTCATATACGCATGTAACTCAATTTATTTTAATTATTTTGCTTTTCAAAAGCTATCGTGATTGCGGCTAGATTCACTCTATCACGCTGGCTGCAAAAGTTTCGAAACATTTGGTTAAAGTAAGATTAAATGTAACATTTTCACTTTATGTTTTTGTTTAATTTTAATCCTGTCTTTCGAAAGTTGTTCAGGATTCGTGGTTATGGCGAGTTAGATTTATTTAAATTTTTTAAACGACAAACTGGAAATTCAAACGGAAAACAGTTATTTATTAAAAGGTGTAAAACAAAGGTATTTCTGGAATTTAGTACTCAAATTGTGAAAACGTGAAACTGTAAACTATGTAGGAAGAGTACAATTTGCCTTTCATTCCATATTTCTAGTTACAAATGGGAGTAGGTACAAATTATTCATGACTCAAATCAAATATTTACTTAATTACATAAAGTTAATTAAAATAATTTAATTACATTTAGTTAGAGATTGTGAATCAAAAATGATCGAATGTCCATATCAAATAATTGTACAAAGCATGTGTACTGTGAATATACAATTAGCAATAGTTGGAATAGGTGTGGTGGGTGGCTATGGTGCGTTTCAATCAACCCCAGAGGAAACCACATTAGTTTATGCCTAATCATGAATTAATTATAATTTAAATTTAGTTCCCGCATTTAAAATGTAACATTGCGTTAGAAAGGTTTAATTTTAAATTTCATTAAAGTTCATAGCTTTTATTGATATAAGATTTTTTAAATTATAAATTAAGAATCAATATAAAACGTGTTAATTGCCTATTTCAGATTTCACACTATCTGTATTCTACTAGAAGCACATAAATGTCGGCTAGTATTATTCAATGCACCAGAAGAAATCCTATAAAGTATGCAGCACATTATTCTATAAGGTCATTACAAAGTTTAATTTTACGGTGCTATTTTAAAAGCTTTGAAACGATCAAATACATTTAGAAACATTACCCTTTATACGGTTCACATAAAATTTCTTATTGCACAACATCAATGAGAAAGTAAACAACGCGGTCGCAACCTAGATCGAAGTTTTCTCGTTATGTCCTTTAGAGATGTTTGGAGATTTGCAGAATCTACAAAGTGCATCGAGCACAATAGCCGTTCCCTTATCCGCTTCTGCGGGAAACTCGTCTGTCTAGAGTTTTTTCATAGGTTTCAGAGCAGTTGGTCGTGGGTCACGTACGTTTGCTAGTCGAGGACGCGCTGCGAATTCAATATCCATGTTTTATGTTGTCGTATTTTGCACATATACAAAACACTGACATCCCATACGAACATCGAGATAGTGTGTACAATACATACAATAAATCTGGTTTTGTTGTTAACAAAGTCATAGTAATTTCGAGGGAAATGTAGAACAAATTTAAAAACAAATTTCCAACATCCAGTTTACTTGCAATTAAGACTTTCTATAGGTAACTTAATTTTGAAATCCTCAACAGTTTGTAATTGATTATCAACGAGTTCTTAACAGTTCAAGTTATAATAACGACTTCACAAACTTCTTATAACTTTGACTTTAACAAATAACATCAATTATAACCGAATGCTATACCACATGAGGCTAAGTGACTGTAAAGGTAGACGGTATTCCCATCGGCTTTTTTATACATATTTTAACTACTTTTAAAACATTGTGATGTTTCAAATTAATTTCGCTTCTCGCCACCAGTAGAAGTACCTACGTCACAAAAAATCAACAATAGACATGAGTGTAAGGTAAACTTGTGGTCTTCCTTGACCCATTTATACAAAATGGAAATTTGAGATGGGACACTAAAAGCTGAGCCGTTATTACAAAGACAAGAAAATGTTCTTAGTAGATCTTCCAAAATTTTCAGGCACAAAAGGTGCCCACGTAAAAAGGAAACCCTATAGAATGACAATGATACAAAAAAGTCAGGTAAGGACAAATCCACTTCGATTGGCTCGTTCTAATTCCAGCAAATATCGTATTGATGGAATATATATTTAACAGTACAATCCCCCCAAACTAGAATATATTGTATAACGTAGAGGACGCTTCAAGTGCTTAACGCTCAATTCAAAAAATAAATATATATTTTTGATTTGCAATATAAATATTTAAATAATTCATCGTTTCAGCCAGGAATCGAACCTTTAGTCTGCACTGCGCTACAGAGGGCTTTCCTTGCCACTATATAATCCCATATAAGAAAGCTTCGACATACTATCACTTCCATTTAATCTTTAAATGGCGATAAAAAGGGCACTATTTCGTTAGGTTATTTTATTTTTAAAAGGCATAAAAGAATTTAAATTTGCAATTTCTATGACATAAATAATGAGATCTCACATGACCTATTTATAAAAACTTAAATTAAGATACACCTGAATTGAATTTATGCTACTCACGTTTAGTACACCTCGTAAAACGTTTATACTGGTGTACTGAATTACGTACTTTTGAATTAAGAACGCCTTTAGAACGAAAGTCCTAATTTCAATTATACGTTGAGTTTAATTATTTATACTTCAGATTGAGATTGGCAATATGAAATAATGATATTAATTTTACGCGAATACATAAGGCAAAAGCTGAACAATATAATTTCAAAATTTTATTTAAAAACTGACAATGCATAATACTTTTGTTTTAACAATTTTAATAAAAGCCAAAATAAACTGCCACTATCTGTTAATATTTAAAATTCATCTGAGTTTATGACAGCGTAGATTATTATGGTTGAGAATATTTACAATGAACATCCCGCACCGTTTCCAAGTTAGTTGAACTCAGCACTACAGTTGGCAGGCTTTCTCATTTCGTTTTTGTTTTGTTCAGTCCCTGTTGTCGCGGCCACAGATGTTCCTTCTAGAGCGACGGTTCATCTACGGATTAGTACCCCGTTAGGTTTTGTTATTGTGTGGCCTACTTCACTAAGCCAGGTTCTCAGAAGCTCTATTTTGGGGTCGCATTTATACCAATTGTTATTTATTATCTAATTATTATTTAAAATCAAATAATGACATTTCACTGTCATTATTTGTCAATCTACTATTGGCTTTAGGTTTCTAGATTTGTTAATGCATGAAATCAATGAATAAATTTTATTTATTCAGTATTTAAATTCAAAGCATCAATTACATTGAAAACTGGGATCGTCAGACGCCCTAAAGCATTAATGAGAGACCGGCTCGATGGTAAAGTCTGGACGCAGCGCACTCCCACCGAGAAAATTACGCGAAAATTTGCATAATAGAGAATCTCTGGCTGCCCTAGTCTTTGAAAGACGGGTCTTTTCGGAGCGAGTGTCGAGTGACACTGTACATTAAATTAACATCTCACTTTGTTTGTGAAGTCTACACCGGAGGTGACTAATTTGTGAAATAAAGTGATCCTGCGAAACCACCGTCTCGGCACTGTTAAAATGTCCCTTTGACATACATTTTACCACATGAATATGTAATTATGCAAATTAATAAATTGCTATTTCACGAAACTAAATATAATTTATTTTACATTTGAATACGAAGACATTTTGACGGAAAGAGCTTTGTGACTGTTTAATTTAGACAATCTTCAAATATGTTATTAAAAACATGAAATTTAAGATACAATTTCAGCAATTATCTTTCGATTGTTAATATTTTGTGTGTATATTGGTCAGTTTTATTAATTTATTTTAATATGGAAGCAAATATAAGTCTAAATTTAAATTAAATAGGAAAAATTAAAGTTAGCATTACCACAATAGTTAGAACTTTTATCTTTAAGCGTTGAAGATATACGTGGCGCAGTGAATTTGTAGTTGCACCGAGTTGCAGAGTTCTGTCGAGCACAGCTGCAATTACCTAATGATGCGGAGCAGTTATCCAATTAGGCGACCCACTGAATGTACTTCAGTTTTAAGTCTGTTGATTCACTTATTTTTTTATTATATATATTTTAACTTTTTTACATTCTTTTGTTGAAAAGAGGAAATTAACATTTTATGATCATATACCCAATTATTATATTAATGGTGCTTTTAATATTCGGTTGGCCATAGGTTCCCAACATGGGCGCTTCCTCCCTCTCAGATTATTATATTAAAAAATAAAATTTACTCAAACTTTTACAATCAAAACAATTTCACGAGTTGATTGGATCTATTATTTATAACGTTCTGTTTTTATTTTATTTTTTTTATAAGAGGGAGATGATAAAGGATAAGTTCAGAGGTCAAAATATTTAATAATTAAAACACAAGCTTTCCTATTAACTAATAATTAATTAGTAAAAAAATTATCTACTATAAAATATAATTTATTAGTGTTGCTGAAATCAGTTTAATATTAATCTAATATACTATGCAATAGCGTAGAAGTGCAGCAAGTTTACAGCGTCATTTAAGTTGGTTTAAGTTATAGCCTTATACAGAGTAGGTATAATGTATTAGAAATTATAAAGGGTTGTGTTGCCATCACGAAATAGTTGGTAATAAACAGAAATGCATGAACCGGAACATCTGTATTGTTTTAATGATTTGCGAGTTGATAAATATTTTCTTTTATGTAATATAAATATTTATTAATGATATTTATAATTAATAAAATTAAAAAGCTATGTTACCCAAATTAATTAATAAAAAACGAGTATATAGTAGATTATTATAGATATTAATTAGTGGTCAAAGTGTAATAATAGAGTCAACCCTATTTAAAACGAGTTTAGTAGACATTCTCAGAAACATTCCACTGGATAGATGGCATCCTGCGGTTTGTTTAGACTAACTACGCCAAGTGTAACATGATCTTTGTATTTAATTAAGTATCGAGTTAATTAATCTTTAACTATTTAAGCTATTTCTCTACTTTAAGTTTGAATTTATTCAGTTGAGGGTTAGATGTTTCGATATTGCCATATTATTACTGAAACTTCAGAAGATGAAAATACATCTTCAAAATTAGTTTAATAGTTTAACCCTAGGATGGGTCAAATGACCACACAACTTCTAATGTGTTTTTATTAAATTAATGAAAAACAAAAATAAGTAAACGTTTCGGTAAAATTTTCAGAGTTGCTGTTAGTGGAATGACAATTCCCGTCTTTTAGCGATAGATAAATATTCACTAAAATTAAACAATAGTAATAAAAACAATCCAAAGGATTTAAAAAAAAAATAATTAAAGAATAAAATTACCCAATAAAGATAATTGCAATACACATTATAAAATAAAAATTGATATACTTTATAGCCGTTACAATGAAATTGTTATCTTGTCAACCATTGTGTAATAACGATGTATTTGCAGTGAAAACAAATTTCATAATATATTATATGTAGATGGCAAATTTATGAAGCGTGTTACATGCGGTGCCATCGTAATAAAATTCAACGATCATTTTATTGTATCTTTTATTACAATGTTTTATGAAGTGGGTATTGGCATCCAATAAAAATTTTGATTATTGTTTGCTTCAAATTGATTCGCACCAAACTTTGGGCACTCAACTGCGCAAATTCCCATAAGTACTACGTTTTTTAAATTAAACCGCCTGAAGCCAAATTTATTCGCTCGCAGATCCTTTCAACACATTTGCCATTATATATTTATTCGACGTTGTACCTTACTTTTAAATCCCGATGTTTCAAACTGCAATATTATCCAGAGTGCCTATGAATATTCTATAGTGCTAGCACAAAGCCTAGACATTATTTACATGCGGCTCGGAGTAAGTACCTACTTAAAGAAAATATATGTACTTGAAAAATATCACCCATATGACTGATGAGCAAAGTGGGCTTTGGGGGCTTTATATCAATTTCCCGACAACTTTATTGCTTGCCCTCGGTTAGCGTAAGCAGGAACTCGTTTAATTAAAAGGGAATCTACTCTGAGAGTGCAGTTAAGCCCATGTTTGCGCTCCATCTTTGCTCGCTTCAAGCTTGCCAGACCCCACCCGGGGACAAACTAATACGTACTTACGTCCTGTTACATTATTGATGACCCTCATTGCCATTCAATTTTATTTACAATATTGCATTTATTAATCTCCTTGACTTGAATTATAAATAATCTCTATCACCGCATAAAATTTTTTCACATGTCGACGGTTATATAGTATGACGAAATTTCAAAGAATGATGAGTGTTCAAACTTTTCCATCAAATTATAACTAAATTAGAGAATCATGCTGTACACAATCATAATACAAAATTATACTTTTTTTCAAGCGCAATGGCGCCCTCAGCCGTCCCTTATACATTAAGCATTAAATCTTAAATTTGATGTAAACAAATTTAAAAAGAGCAAAACAGACAAATGTGTGATGAAATCGCCCGATTCAGAAACCCAAATACACACAAATTTAAACGAGATTCCGTTTCTATATATCGTTTCAATCTTTATACCATTGTAGGTACCTACTATAGGTATATGTAAATATTGAAAACAGAATAAAACTTGATGCTATATTTTTTTCGCATACATTTAAAAATTGTAACCAACACCGCAACACTGTCAAAAGGTGGAAATGGTCAAGGAGATTGCCTCTCTATTTATTTATCTCTGTGCAAAATATTTTTTGTTATTGTTATAAAATCGCTGAAATCTTTAGATTAATTGTTAATGTTTAATAAACGATTTATATTGTATTGCAATTATATATTATTGAAAACAATTTATTATTTACAATACAAAAATTGTTACAAAACAATTATATGAATTGAAAAGGAATTATTTGCGTTCCAGTCGCACCTCTCACCTGAATTTATCATTTAACTGTAGAATATTTGTGTAAACCCTTTTCCAATTACTTATTAATTTTACCTATAAATACGCGTGGTATGAAAATAATATATTTTTTCTACCAATGTAGAATGTAGATACATTGATGCTTCCACCTACGCCCGTTTAAATCAGAGGTTCCTAATTTTTACTGGGCCACCGCCCCTTTATAAAACCAAACTAAATACAAATTAATCATTCTTTAAAAAAAAAGTATTCCAAATGAAGAGCTGAAAAATTGTATGTAAAATGGGATTCGTACACACGTTTGAAACGTAATAACATAACCTCTTTCATCATTTAAACTTTGTTAATATACAGCGAGACTTCCTGCACTATTTTTCAATATCAGCTCTTTACTAATGTTTATTAATGCCCGCATGGAAAGCAAAAGCGGCCACAGGAAGCGTAACGCCCCCGTTGGATATCAATGGTTTAAATAACAAATAACGCAAATTCATCCATCCATACATCCATGCCTAAAAATAACATTAAAAGAAATTTTATAAATATTTCTAGTATATTCTTTATGCTTTTTTTCTGTTTTAAACCTTACAATTATTTTTTAACCGAAAATACTTGTTATATTTAAATCTTGTTTTATTCTTATTTTGGCGATTTCAACTGCTAACCATATATCCAAAAAAAAAAAAATCCGTAACGAGCATCACTTCTCATAAATCTTAGTAGTAGTAAGATTCGATGCAACTTAAGCTACGGATTGAATGAAACTACGAAACTACCAAAAACGAACGAATCGACAATACTGGAAACGAAACAATCAGATCGTATATTGCTACAGCTCACCTAGACAATAAAATACTACCCACCTGTATCCAGAGCCCCAACTCTGCTTCGATTGTGAAATGTCTTAAATCTATTAGGCTCAATAACCATTGAAGTGACAATATTCGCCAATAAGCAGTTGTTTAATTCAAATAGTTCAATTTAAAGTATATTCTGCAACTTTGAATTGACTATTGAATTTATTTTGGGAGAAAAAGACGATCTAATCAGAAACACGATGATTGCAAATCCTTTGAAATTCCGGATTAAAATAATCAAGACAAAGGAAATGTTTTTTTTAATTACTTAAACTTATAATTTGCTTAATTACATGATTATAAAAATTACATTAAAACGGAAAATCTAGAAACAATGTAAAGCTATTTAAAATTGGAATAAAAAATATAGCACACGAGAAAAGTTAGGAAAGCTTAAAAGTTTTTTCATTTCATCTACTCGCACAAGGCACTTCACTAGAAATGGCTTGTATTTCTCAATGTTTATTTTGAGGTTTTAAAGTAAGAATTTCGTCAAATACAAAATAATTTTTGTTCATTGCTAAAACTCCATATCATACTTGAGCTTATAATTGAATAACATCTCAAACGTAAATCTAGAGTTACTAAACTCCGTCGTTTCTGTGTACATTATTAATTATAATAATGGTACAAACTCCTCAACATTGGCTTAATTTAATTAATTAAGCGGTACTAAATATCGTTGGCAGAACCTCTATCCGGGAGCGATGATGTGTCTACAATGTTATTATTCTAGTGAATTAATTCTGAAGGCGGATTGTTCTAATGTAAAATTAAATGTTATTATTTTGGTTTCAGAGCGGCACAGAGTGTTAGAATTACAAATCTAACCAGTTTGTTTTTGTTATTATCTTAATAAAATTCATATATCTAACAATCAATTATTTTGATTAAAGAAAAATATTAACAGCCTTTTGGGTAACATACGGTTAGCTCCCCTCAGTATCCACTCAGTTAGAGGTATGCGACTACTTTGGAATGTGCCTAATTTTTGAAAAGTGGAAAATCATTCTTTTTTGAGATAGGCAGTAAGTCCGGTCTGTACACAATACCTTATAAATAAAGCTTTTATTTACTTTAAAGTAATCTCATTTGATATACTACGTTCGGTAAGCTATTTTACAATGCTTCCATAATAGTTTATATCTTCTAGTCGTATAGGCAATGCCTTAGAGATTCATTATTTTCTTTGTATTGCTCGCGCTCACAGTGAAAAGGTAAGTGCATCACATTTTTCAGTTCATTCCAATCTATATTTAATGTTATTGCTTCTTGAAAATAGTTTTAAATTGTTATATTTAGTGAATATACATATAGTATATGTACAATGTACATACATGCAGCTCTGACCCCAGACTGGCAGTATCAGCATAAGAACAAAATAAACAACCCCCACACCTGAAACAAATGACTATTAATTTAAATAATATAATATTTTCTAATATTGTATCAATAAATATTAGGAATAAATATGTATTTCGACCGAGAATCAAAACCGGGACTTTCTCGCGTTGTACGAATTACGTGTTCTAAATAGCTGTAAATATAACAATAGATATAGGTATATTATGTTAAAGGAGTTGCATGTAAGGCACGGTTTGAATAAAGGTGAGACACATCCGTCCGAGATTCGTTCTTACAAATCTCGTTTGGAAAACATCTACATATTATTATTAGAGTTAAAGATTTGCATTCGATTCATTTGTTTTATATTTACGTCCTATTACGTTTGAAAATATGCAACAAAGGTTATTATGTGGCATGTGCTGTAATACAAATTTGTATTATTTATTTACAATAATGTTCTTACACTTTATGCATGTTATTTTCAAGTGTATAAATGTCAATACACAAACAAACATTTACTTTAGAAATGTGTATGTTTAAGACACATACGCAACACGAGGTGCAATTTAAATTTTACGACCGGCTGGTAATTTAGCGAGACCAGCGTCTTAAAGTCTGTAAACTTTCTTGCCGTGAAGCTATCTTACCAGTTTTATTACTTAAAAGTATTAGTGTTACAATTGCTAATATAAAAAATACAAATTATGTATGAAATTATGAACGTGATTTATGTATTCTCGTTATAATGAACTCCTTACCGCTACCGATAACTGTAAAGTTTTCCAAAAGTCGCCGGTTCATAATAATTGAAATGAAGTCGTGTAACATACTCACATGAAAAGTCGCAATCAGAACGGTAATTTGAAACTATTTTCATCTTTTAAGGCGTCTTCGATTATATTTTAAGAAGGGATATATGTATAGTATATCAAATATAATTAGGTTACGAGTTTCAGGGTGGATCTCAATGGTCGGTAATAAAACGATAAGCTCAAAGGATAAGTTCTAATTAATTTAAGTAAAAGTATTGCCCACCGAATAAACGTGTTTCGAATATTGATATAAATATATTATAGATGACGTCATCAACAATATATACATATGTATTGAAATTAATTGAAATCTTTTTATTTTATCTGTTTTAAAATATCCCATAGTACCACTGTGTTTTACCTAGTGTACTTAGTACTCTATGATCAGAAATAGTCACGCGCGACTCTTGCGGTATATTGGTTTTCGCACAGGTTTCGTTTGACATCCTGTACCTATATGTAACTCATCGGTTTATAAACATCAATATTGATTCCTATCGGTTACAAAGTGATAATATGATCCTATAATGTGCTACGTTAATGTTTGCTTGAGAGATAGGTAAAGCATTATGTGTCACTATATACTACAAATAGCTATGTGACGTGACTAACATTAATCGACTAGTTATCGATCTACAATGTCATGCTAAAATATTTTTATATACAAACACTTATTATAATGACAGCACAATAATCAATATATATATTTTTATTAAAAAAAAACATTTCAACAGGTGAAATCCATCAAGAGGTGTTATTAATAAAAAGTTTTTATGGCCGAGCAATGCCATTCAAGTTAGTCATTTAAATGTGATTGAGAGACAAACAAACAAACAGCCATACATAATTTATAATTCAAATTACACTTCTTTATCTTTTTAATGTTTTATAATATTTTACCTTAATTACTGTTACCTACATACGAGTACACAGCGTTAATACCAAGCAAATCTGAATTTGATTCAACTCAATTCTCAACATGAACTATTAATGTAACTTTATAGAACTTTGTTTGATAATTGACACTCCACTGAATTTATAATTAAGAAAATGCTCGACCACGGTCCTCAGCCCATAAGGATTTGAGAAATTATAAATTATACTGAAAAGTTAGAAAGTTCCCCAAGGAATGACACAAATTATGAAGCAGAAACTTTTAAGTCTAGTAGATTTTCGAATTGCTAATCTAGATTTTGAAATTGAGAACCTTGTATTTTATTCTTTTTAAAGTTTATTTGTGTTATTTTATTTCGATAAGTTTGTGGTTGTCTAATAATTAAGTGTGCCAAACGTGACACAAGTTTTGATTTAAGATTAACGCTGATTCGAAGGACCTTATGCTCTTTTCCCGTCACTCCTGTTCAATGTGAGAACAACCACTCACCTTTATCAAATCTCCTCCAGCACGTAAAAGGCACCACACAAAACAGTATTTGCTTTCAATGATTTTTTCTTAATTTGTTTTTTCTTATTACGCCGTGACAATGACACAATACGATCTTCATACGACAAGGCGCGGCCAACTAGATTTTGCGTTGAAGCGCGACCAACTAGATTTTGAAGTTCGCGCGCAGAACGGGCTGCGCTGATGCGCGGTGTGGGCCAAATTGGCGCCAGATTAAGAAACGACTCCAGCTCGCGGCTGCCCTACACCGAACAGAGCGAACCAGGATCGAACATTCCCCCCACCGAAACCAGCGTGATGGTTTCTAACATAAGGAATTTAAAAAAGAGAGGGAATAAAAAAGATTTAAACTTAGATATATGTATATGGGCTACGAGCTCAACAAACAAAATATATGACAAGTCTTTAAGAAGAGAAAAACATTAACTTTAAAAATTAAATCTAGACCTTATAATAAACTTAATAATAATAAGATAATGCAAATAATAGAATAAAAATTAATTATTATAAGGTAAAGGACTAAGTTTATTAACTGGTCTTTGAACCATGCTTTTCTGAGTTCGAATGGTAACACAACGGACGATACCGTCTTTACCAGGATGAATTTTTACAACTCTAGCGAGTGGCCAGTTACATGAAGTGGTTTGATCATTTTTAACCAACACCAAATCTCCGACCTTAAGATTAGGAGGAGAAGTGAACCACTTTGCCCTTTGTTGCAAAGTATTTAAGTATTCACTACTCCATTTCCTCCAAAACTGTTGAGAACAGTGTTGTAAATATTGCCAACGTGACAAGTGAGAAGTAGGTAATTCCTGGATACAGTATTCTGGCACCGCAGTTAAATGTCTACCAATTAAAAAATGACCAGGCGTCAAAGCGTCAAACTCAGATGGATCACTCGATAATGAACTTAAAGGACGAGAATTCATTATCGCTTCGATTTTACAAAAGACTGTGGAGAGTTCCTCGAACGTCAAGGCCTTTTCTCCGACAGCACGCACAAGATGATATTTCGCGGATTTGATGCCCGCTTCCCAGAGACCACCCATCGATGGTGCACTAGGAGGATTAAATTTCCAAGTGATTTGTCTCTCCGCGCAACCTCCTATTAACTCAGTCTGGAATTTACTATCTTTAAATGTTTTTTGTATTTCAGTCAAATGTTTACCAGCCGCAATGAAATTAGTTCCGCAATCGGAGTAAAGACACGTGCATAAACCTCGTCTTGCGACAAATCTGTCTAAAGTGGCTAGAAAGCAATCAGCTGATAGTGAAGTAACGACTTCTAAATGAACGGCTTTAGTAGAAAAACAAATAAAAAGACATAAGTAAGCCTTATCTACTTTTGCGTTACGACGCAGACTTTGTTTAATAAAAAATGGTCCGCCCAGATCGACCCCCACATGCTCAAAAACACGGTTTGGTAGAAGTCGGCTAGGAGGTAACGCTGCCATTTCAGGTTGAATCGAAGGAGGTTTAGCTTTAAAACAAACCATACATTTGGATAGGATAGATCTAATAACGCTACGAGCGCATAGTATCCAAAACTTTTGATTTAATAAATGTTGTAACGTCCTAGGGCCGACGTGTAAATATTTTTTATGAAAATATTCTATAAGTAATTTTGTGAAACGACTCTTTTTCGGTAACAGTAGAGGATGTTTTCTGTTGTATGGCAATTCAGCGTTTGAGAGACGACCCCCCACCCTGAGGAAGCCGTGGTCGTCGATAAACGGAGCTAGTTTACGTAACGATGGAATATATGTTGAGCCCTTGCATAGAAGTTTGATTTCCTCTCCAAAATAAGCACGCTGAATCAAGCGAATCAAAGAGTCTTGTGACTGTTTCAACTCGCATGTATTCAACGTGGTTTGTGTTGCCACGGAAACGTTCCGCTGGGCACGGTGAACAAACCTCAACAACCATGCAAACGATCGTTGTAATTTAGAAAATGAAGAGAATTTATTAAATATATTTTCGCAATATTCCACTAAAGATTCATCAGATTGTACTAAAAGATTAAATGTATTATTATTTAATTTTAATTCAGGAATTTCAGAATTACTTTTAACTGTGAATGCTGAAACAGGCCAATTTTCTCTGTCGCCATACAACCAAGTAGAGCCTTCCAACCATTGCTGACCAAACTGAATCAGCTGAGCGGGAGACGCTCCACGCGAGCCGATATCAGCTAGATTATTTTCACTACTAATATGATACCAATTGCTTGGCGGAATAATATCAATAATTTGAGCAACACGGTTGCTAACGAAAGTTTTAAGTTTATATGCTTCGGTTTGTAGCCAAGATAAAACTATTGTAGAATCAGTGAGCGCGATAATTTTATTTAATTTTATTCGAGTTAAAGTTGTTTTAATAAATTTCATTAACTTGCTAAGTAATACTGCAGCCATCAATTCAAGACGTGGAATAGTTACAGGTTTGACCGGCGCGACTTTTGATTTAGCGATTAGCAGGCGAATCTTCACTGCGCCCTGGTCATCACAACTCCTGATGTATATACAAGCCGCGTATCCCCGACTTGAAGCATCGCAAAAGCCTACCAACTCGCAACCAGTGACGCTCGGTAATAACGCGTGTCTCTCAATGTGAAGTTCCGACAATCGTGGTAGTTCCTCGATGAAACTGAGCCAACGGTCACATATATCAGGAGGTAGCTTTTCATCCCAACCGACGCCAAGTTTCCACAGGTCCTGCATAATACACTTAGCAACGAACGTACAGGGAGCAATAAAACCCACGGGGTCATAAATGGAAGCTAATAATTTCAAAACTGATCGTTTAGTTGTTACGGAATCAGTTTTATTAACGAAAAAATTAAATTCATCACATGAAGGTGCCCACTGCAGTCCTAATATTTTAATTGAAAAGTCACTATTATCGCTTTCAAATGCTATCGGATCTACGCGATAATCTGATGGTACCCGCTCTAGCAGATCAACACAATTACTTGACCACTTTTTTAATATAAAATTGTTGAATGATTTTTGAGTGATAGCGTGAGAACTAGACGTCGGAAAAACATGTTCTAAAACTTTAATCTGTTTTTGTACAAAATTCATTAATTCTCCAAACGTTGGTAGAATATCTTGGTCTCTTCCTTCTTCAAAAAGTTGCTTCGTGTGATTATCGAGTCCACGTAACGCTATATGACAAAATAAATAATCTTCTAAATTCGGTACATTTAATGCTTGAATGGCTTTATAAGACTGATCAAATGTTTCAATAAACGACGTTAAATTAGAAATATTACTTTTATTTAATTGCGTGAAATTTAATAATTTATTTAAATATCTACCTATCAGCGCCCTCTCGTCCTGATACTTTTCTAACAAGCTTTTCCAGACAAGACTATAATTAGCGGCCGTGATAGGCAAACTTTTAACAAGATTTAAAGCGGGACCTCTAACACATGAAAGTAAATAGTGAAATTTGTCGACTTCTTCGAAGTTCCTTTTATGAACCAACGAAACGAACGTGTCATAAAAAGTCGGCCAATTCTCAATTTCACCATCGAACTCGAATAAAGATATTTTAGGTAAGGAAGGACGCACTGAATTTGTATCATACAAATTTGTTCTAACATTTTTGACATCCGCATCTTGATCTATTTTAATCTTTGACGCCGTTAATTTGCAGTTATACCATAGCTCGTCGAAACTATCTAACGCTGAGGTCGACGGCTGTGACTTCGGTTCTAACTCCAACTCAATAGAAATAAGACTCATAACAACATTTTCAAACTCTTTACGCATATTTTCTAACTCAGAATACTGTATCAAGAAACGTTCCCTAACAGATTCATTGTTCTCAACAGTTTGTGACAGATTATAGATTCTTTGCAATTTACCAAAAATATATTCCTTTTTCAAGGTTAATGTTTTAAATTTAATTTCCAATTGACTGATAGACTCGCTACTCACTTTTTGACGTGACATTTTGAGAAACAAAACTGTCTCGTTTTGAGGTTATACAAATCTAAGTTTAGATAAAGGAAATTTAGGAATAATGAAAAAGGAATGTAATAACTATATAGGATAGGTAAAGAAAAGGATTTAATTACATGAAATCCGGCTCCGAAGGCCAAATAAATGTGCCAAACGTGACACAAGTTTTGATTTAAGATTAACGCTGATTCGAAGGACCTTATGCTCTTTTCCCGTCACTCCTGTTCAATGTGAGAACAACCACTCACCTTTATCAAATCTCCTCCAGCACGTAAAAGGCACCACACAAAACAGTATTTGCTTGCTATGATTTTTTCTTATTGTTTTTTCTTATTACGCCGTGACAATGACACAAACGATCTTCCTGACAAGGCGCGGCCAACTAGATTTTGCGTTGAGGCGCGACCAACTAGATTTGAAGTTCGCGCGCAGAACGGGCTGCGCTGATGCGCGGTGTGGGCCAAATTGGCGCCAGATTAAGACACGACTCCAGCTCGCGGCTGCCCTACATCGAACAGAGCGAACCAGGATCGAACACCCCCTTATGTAACCAAACACCCAGTTGATATTTTAGTCTCGTCAAGTGAAATTATACCTAATAATTATTTAAGAATTTGTTAATTTCGTTAAATTTGGCACCGAAATCTAGTATTGCATTTAAATGGCCCGAAGCGAAAGGACTAAACTCATGTCTAGTCAATTTTCGAATTGCCCCCCTTAACAGTCAAATTGCCCCCATGTGGGGTGTGGGTCCCAATTTGGGAAACACTGGTGTAGACTGTAAGTTATATCCACCGGTGCCCATATATGAGCGGTTATATTGTCGATTTATGTATAAGAATAAATTTCTATATAAGAATAAATCTTAGAAACAGTATATAAAAATACCGTTTCGCTGAATGATAATAGTATAAAATTTCACTTGTATTAAACATAATAGTTGAGACTAAATGGCTATCGGCACGCGCGACCAAACCGACACCAATGAACAAATTCTAATTGCCCAAAGTAATGACCGAACGAACAATCCAAGTGTGCAGATCGAATTGTTTTATTGTCGTTTCTTACTTTCTGCATAATTTTTCATTTTCATTTATCAATTTATTGCGTAACCATCTTTTGTTTTTGCTGCAATACAACACAAACACAGAACACTCCAGAAACCAAAATGTCTACTGTTGTCGAAAGAAAAGAGGTTAGGGTGGTGATGTAAATAATGTATATTCCTACTAATATTATAAATGTGAATGTGAGTTTGTTTGTTACGCAACAACTACTTAATCGATTATCATGAAACTTTGCACACATATTTTTGGAGGTACTAGAAATAACATAGGATACTATTTATTTTAAAAATATTATTTTTTACTATAATTGACTATAGTTTCAGCTGTTTGGAATCATATTAATTCATTTCTATTGAAATGATCCCTGATACTTATTTAATAACTTAAATGCGGGCGAAACCGCGGGTAAAATCTAGTATTTTTATAAATAAAACTGTCAATTTGAATTAAGAATTTGTAATGAAAGAAAAGAAGAACTAAGAAATAGCACTTTTGGTAACATCTACTTTTTTGTTATCATAATATATTTTTGATCGAGAGCAGAACGTTTGTGTAACAAATAACCGCGTTAACTATTAAGCCAAAGAAGTCATCAATTGAAAATTAATTAATGTAAGGGATTCAAATAAGTTCTTCATCAACCGGTTTATTCCTAAGCCATTCCGATGCAGCCGGCAGCTGTTTGTTTTAACTTACGATGCGTTTCGAACAATAATTATTAACTTAAATATGTAATAATTTTTAAGTCTGTACTTCTAACCACAGTTCTCGTTATACTAACATTTTACATGACTTTAAACCGTACTACCAAAGAGTTAAAGATTGAATTTGTTTAAGAATAGTTTCAGTTTTGTATAGCATATTTTTAATAAGGAATAATCGCTTTGGACTGCATTATGCAAGCGTAACAATTATTTCTGTCAACCAAGAAGGTTATATCTTTGAACTAATCTATTTCTTTCGTGCCAAACTCGACTAAACTTTTTGTTTTTATATTCTGTTAATTAATGATTTGTGAGCATTTTAAGTGAGGGTAGGTAAAAATTATTTAAAAAAATCTAGAACAAAGTTTCTTTTGAGAACTGAATATTAATTATTAACTAGAGAAAGGCTTAAAATTAAAAAAAATATATATTAAATTATGACTACAGGGTGAGGCACGGAAATCTCCCACATTTCGAATGCTATATATAAAAAAATATATTAGCAGATGACGACACTGCGATTTTTTAAAAAAAGTGGGAGGTTCCCATGCCTCACCCTGTTTTAAAATATGCAATTAATAACGTTTATTTCTTTTTTTTTTTAAATAAATAAAACGTTTATTTTTTAAAATTAATATTACAAATTTGTAGCCTTGGCGCCAAAAACCAGTGTAGATTTGTCTTGGCGCTGCACATTCGTCTAACATTTCTAAATACTAGGTACTCAATTACAATATCTAATTACTTTTATCCGAAGTTTTGAAAGTATTTACTTAACTTGAGACACTAAGAACGATTAATGCAAGTTATTTAGTTCAAAGGGTTAGTCACTTGAGTAGTAACTCTTTCCGTCTCATCTTTTGTTTAACGACTTATTATAAGATTTACAATATTTGGTTTATGAACTAAATTAATATGCATGTGACTTCGCATATATTTTTGACTTTTTAATCTAGTATATTTATTTAACTGTATTAACACATTTTTAGTTTAATTGGGATAGATTCAATGGCTACTATAATCTACAATTATGGGTAAAGACACACAAAAATACGTTCTATAGCAGCGGTCGGCAACCTTTTGGCAGACTAGGGCCGCAAGGAGGCAAAATAAACTAAAGGCGGGTCCGCACTTGTGATATTAACGTAAAACTTACATTATGTTGGGGCATTATTGCTAGAAAAATAACCACTGAATTATGTTACAAAACATTCACGGGCCAAAAGTAAGCGTCGCCGCGTGTTGTCAACCGCTGTTCTATAGCTTTAGTACAAATTATATGTGTTGAAATATTGTAAATAAAATAATACAATAGTAATTGTTATAGTAAAAAAGATATATACTAACAGTTCCGAATAAATTTATAAATGAGCAATTAATATGTATAACATTATAATAATAAGTGAAACATCAATTAACGTTTAAAAGCGACAACCGTTCCAGCAGTTTTATAGTTTTTCACCATTAACGGGTGCAGCAAAATTAGTATAGCATCGCATAAATGAAAATTGTAATGGAAGTAATTATCGATAATTATTGCGAAAGAAGTTAACAGGCGTGTGACGTCACTCATCAAACGTGCCGCCTTCATGGATAACACGGCTCCTTTGTATCTAGTGATGTGATAGTCAAGTTGTCGATGTTATAATGAGTTAAGACTTTTTATAGAGAAAATTATCTAGGGCTTATTATTAAGCTATCGTGGTAGAAAATAAATAGCTTTTTTTCGGTCCATGCATCACGAGATTCGTTTTCTGCAATAATTAGTGCAATTTGCATATATTCGCTCCCACATTAACGGAATATCTATATATATAAAAGGAAGTTGTGTTAGTTACACTAATTATAACTCGAGAACGGCCGAACCGATTTAGCTGAAAATTGGTGGAGAGGTAGCTTAGGGCCGGGGGAAGGCTTTAGGATACTTTTTATCCCGTTGGATATAAAGGAAAATCGTGTGAGTGGCACTATTTATAACTCAAGAACGGCAGAATCGATTTAGCTGAAAATTGGTGAGGAGCTAGCTTAGAACCAGGAAACGGAGATAGGATACTTTTTATCCCGTTCGACTGCGTTCCCGTGTGGCGTGACATAATATGTCAAAGGGAATAAAAATTGTTACATAATTAAAATACAATTGTCACTTATGTCATTGTGGTTGAAAATAAACAGCTTTTCATGTTAAAACTGCATTTATATTTTATTAATAATGCAAATAACGATGTCGATCGGCAAGTTTAACTTCGATGTTTTCAACCCCTACAACGAAGACTGGGATTATTGTATTGAACAATTATTATGGCAAGAAAACGTACGTACTCTCGGAAAAAGTGTGTTTTGGAACAAGACATCGGGAAGAAGGTGAAACAATCTACCAGTTTTCTTCACAACTACGTAGCCTTGCTGGTTATTACGAATTTGGGTACACCCTTGGAGACTATCACGATAATTTAGAGGAATGTCCAGCCAGAGGCAAACGCTGTAGGTTATGCGGGAAGAACAACCACTTCTCAAAAGTGTGCATTAGTAGCGGCAAGGTAATGCATAAATAGTTTCGACCGAGACGCCTAGCACGACACAACACGTCTAGCGAATCTAGCGACAATGAAAGCAACCAAACGTATCCAGTGAATAAAAAAGATTCGCCAACTAAGGTAATGATGCCAACTAAGTGAAATGTTGTTTGGAAGATAAATGCGCACTACGTTTGATTTTCTTAAGCCAAGCGTTAAGGAAGATCTTGAAAGAGCTGGGTTATTCCAGGAACTCAGGCCATCAGTTAAAGAAACTATTCCGCCAGAATATTCGATTGGAGACATGGTCTGGGTTAACAAATCTAAAGGGAAAGGCTCTGAACCAGGGATTACATCAAAACGCACCAAACGGAAAATCGAAAATCGGAAAATCAAACGGAAACAACTTCTGATCAACTTAGGCGAAGGGAAACGATGAGAACAACGATGATTCGTAACGATAACAGTTTGGAAACGAAAAACGATACTGTGAGTAACAACAAGAAGCCGAAGAATGATTCCTATTATAGTTGTGGATCAAAACGAGGTAGGGGTGATGTCAATGATCATCATTAACAATGACGCGACCGATACGATCGAATCTTTCCTGACAAAGCAGTAATGCAAGAAGGATACGAAACATTGTGAATGAAAGGACTGAGGAAGAACAAGGAATCGCCCAGAACGCCGCGTTAATATGGCTTGACTTCGTGCTTTACAATCACAAGAGCAAAGCGAGGCAGCCCGTGAAACGGCTCGGTTGGCAATGCCAAGTCATCAAGTCAAATCATCATATATGTGGCATGTTCATGGGTCGGAAGACCATCTGCGTTGTTTGTTCTTGCGCTTGATAATAAAACAAAAAATGTCGTATATACCAAGGTGGTTAACTAAAGAGTGCAACCTATGCAACAAAATACATGAATAATAAAGAATCATTAAAATACTTGATTTTTTTATTTGTTTTTCCTAATAAAAATTGAACTTAATTAAATCCAAAATCTGTTTATTTATTGCTTCTAAGGCGGAACAAAGTTCGCCGGGCCAGCTAGTAATATATAAAATCAAGAAAAAAACAGCCTGTATAGCTTATAACCTTTCACAATGAACATCCTCTATACATTCTACAGCCGTTTAAAATTAAAATTAGCTTAATATAATTGTATTTACTTTATTTATGCAGATTAAAATAGATTGAAAATATAATTATCATAATAAATTGTGATAATAAAAGGAAAAGAAAAAACAAGAAAGATGACAGTGACAAAACAAATGTCAAAAATCTAAAATCTTCTTAAATAAGTATTTTCGGTTTGTAGAGACGAGCGCCACAGGCTCTCTATAAAAAGGACTAGTAAACCCTATAACCAAGTTAAGTATATATAGTTCCGAAGACAGAGAATTAAACTATAGATCAGGGGTAGGCAACGCGGCGCCCCCGATCGATTTTTAATGCGCCCTCGCTGGACTAATGTAAATGTATGACAGCCAGAGCGATTTACTTACTCTTGTCAATGGCGATATACAGCAAGTAGTCAGTTGAGTTTAGAATAGGCATGTGGATAGATTTGTAAAATACGCGCCCTCGGTGATTTTCAAATTTAGTATTGCGCCCTTAAGGACAAACAGGTTGCCGACCCCTGCTATAGATGCTAAAACTATATCTGAATAAAAATGGTGAGCTTGAAGGAAGACCAATAAAGAGAGTAGCTAGACAAGTCTTCTCATTAAATCGGCTGACGATGACAGCTGTCAAACTTAACATTAGGTAGAAAATGAGTAAAATATCTAAAAAAAATATAAGTTTCCTTCTCAAGAAAAAAAATAAGATTATCTTAATGATTTTTGAGATACTTAATACAATAATAAAGAATCCACAAAAACAAACGATGAACAATGGCAATTTTAAATTGCTTTCCTACAAAATTGTGACTTTGTAGATCCTAATATATAATCCTTAATAGAATAGATTCCCAATTTATGTGTAAAATAAACATTGTTTGTTACGGCCATATTTCCGCATTTTATATATTATGTTTGTTTATTATATAATATCACCCGCTCAAATACCAAAATGGCTAGTCGCAAAGAAGAAAACTACTGTTTAAAACTTCATAAAATAGATGTCAAATCCGCGATAGAAAAAAATATATATAAATTTCGCAAGATATATGAAAAAACGATTGAATGAAAAGCCCGCTCGCAAGATTATTGCAGTCTACTTCATATCCCGCTTTCCTAATATAAGGCTAATAAAAGGCTTGGCAAATTAATTTATATAAATAATGTAAAAAAAGCAAAAGTGCTCGCCTCATTTGACAAAATCTGATTTCACTGAATATCTTCAATTAAACAACGGGAGCGGTACACCGAGATAAAATTAAAACTTAATTAAAACTCCATAAGAAGCTCCAATGGAACAACGAAAATAAAACAAAACACACTTCAGTACAAAATTACCGAGACAACTATAATTACATACTTAAATCTTCGATGCAATTAAAAAAGCAATCTTTTAAACCTGACTTGTAGGTGCATTTTTCTGTAGGTTTTACTTGTAAATATTGAATCGATTCATTCTTTAAAATTAAATCTAGTTACGTTTTAGAATTACAGAGTTTGCTAGCATATTACGGACGAAACGTTCTCTGTTTTACTGTAGAGATACTGTAGAATGCAAAACGAATATCTTAAGAACTTAGTTCCGAATTACTTATAATTTCAAATTCAAATTCATTTATTTGCCATAAATATGCTTAGTTAACATAGGTCTTAAAATAATGTTAGTAGTAACACATATTTTACATAATGTACTATATATGACATGCAAATAATTCATACAATTAAATTTTACTATAATAGAAATGTCAACCTTAAATGCTAAATAATGTCAAATTAAATATATCCGAGTTATTATTTTGCACGATTTAAAAAGAAAAACTGCTGGTGTAAATATTTTAATTATGTTTAAATACAATGTCGCTCTAATTGTGTCGTCGAGTGTAAATTGATAAAAAGTGAAACAAAACCTCCATCGGGTGTGCAGGCGTAAAAACATTTTGTCACAGATCTCGCGCCCTTTCCACGGTTCCTTCTTGTTACGTTCGTGCAACTTTTATTTTTATTCGTGCTCCGTATTTTTGTTTTATTTTATTTTTTCTTAAATTGCTTTTTGGATAACACATTCTTTGTTTGAAAATTTAACTTTTGTTACAATGGTCAATTTAATTATGTTATTATTATATATCAATTGTTTTTTAACTAATTTTATAATTTAAAAAAAAGATATGAAACTAGTGCGTAAATAACATTTATGACTATTCTCAAACAAACACAAAGCTCGCTGTTAAAATATGCAACAAAGGTCGCCATTCTGTTATAATAAAAACATTATGAAATAAAAATTGTTTTCATTACTGAGGTATGTAAACTTTTTATAAATTCCCTCTCTTATCTGTTACAATGTGACACGGGGTCGCTACCTGTTTATATATGGTCCACTTACAACTATAGACTTAACATTTTTTAGAATAGTAATTTCTTTTTTTTTAAATTCTTCTCATTAATTAATTACTATTATTCTGTAACTTAACTAATTATATTAATGTTTAAAAATATACGTAATAATACATTTGGTAGTATCGAATATTTAGGTTGAGAGTTTCAATACCTTTGCCTAATTCAGCGGTTCTTAAACTTTTTTGGCGAAGGAAAATGCCTTAATATAATTATAAAGAACTGATTTATATGTATCTATGAATAATCATATTGCAATAATTTTTAGATGGAATATTTAGATATGACCTTATAATCTCTCTTAGGTAGGTATTTTTTGCAATATTTTAGCTCTAGGGTTATGCGGAACACATTTTGAGAATGGCTGGCCTAATTTAAAAGATTTGATTCTATTTTTAAATTAAAATTGTTCGTAAGTACTTGAGAGAGAGTATTATCGTACATACGTTTTGTGCCACAGCCTAGATATATAGATAGCTATTATTATTGACATGTGTATTTTATTATTTTTAATTGTCTGTGACCTCTTGTATTGATTTATTTAACAATGTTTTTGGAGTTACTAAGCTTTTTAACATGCTTTTATTAGCTTGGGTTGTATGTATGTATGTAACGGAATCTTTGAGCATAATTTTCACCAATTTCCAAAAGTCTGATTAATTTGAATCTTTGCATACGTATTAAGGATCGATGACAATGCAATAATTTAATAACAGATTCCCATTATCCTTATTAGGACCGCCAGGATTTATAAATTTTTTTATAGATCCTGTGTAGTGGAGTAAAAGAGATAAAGCTAGCGCGCGTGTTTTTTTGAAGTGAAACTTCTTTAGAATCGTTGTGATTTCAAACCTGATGCAACGGAAAAAACGACAGGTAAGAGACACAAATACAAAAATGTGTAGAATGAAGCCGATAAAGAATGAGACAGAAATATACACACTATTTTATATTATCGGTCTCTCCTCTTTGTTCCATACTTCGTAGCGTCCCCACTCCCGTCTTCTAAGCATAGTCGCCTGTAATTAGTGAGCCAAAGCGAGAGAGCACACTGTTTAATACTTGCTTGTATTTGAGCATTTAACGTGTGTTAGTATATGTGAAAAGTACGTGAGCTAATACTACTTTACACTGTATGCGGCTGCGTATTACAGCTTTTTCATCTCATTCTTTTCTCGATTTACTGAAGTTTCACTTCTATCGTGTGTGAATCGCACACACACCTTTTTTTTTAGTTTTGGAAACTATTTAATTAATTACTTATTCAAAAATCATATTACACGTTAGATGAATATCTTACTGATAAAAAAGCTTGAACATAATCTATGGCAATTTATGTTTACCCATAGGTATATAATATATAGGATGACATGAATATATAAATAGGATGACAATGCCCCTATACAGCAGCTATTCTTCTACATCATAGTAGATTTATTATATATTATTATGACATTAGTATGTAAGTGGACAATGCCAGTATACAGCAGCTAAATCAAATTGATAATTATTAAATTAGTAAATTTATTTCATTTATATTTGTATATGTATTGACGAGTAAAAGCGCTCTATTGGAGCCCATTTGCTAAAAGTAAATAAAAAAAAAATATTTACATTAAATTAGCTAGGAGTGAAAAACAAAAGAAAATATAAAAAGGTGTTAGCGTTTCAGTAAATTAATATACGAAGGCTATTCTGTTTATAAGTAGGCTTAGATCTCAATGTCTTATTCATTTGGCTTTGAGTCGTAAATTTCGGTTCTGGTCGTACCGTCTCATTTAAATGTAGATTGTGATCGATTCGCCTTCATCCGTTTATAAAATGCGCTTAGCTTATATATTTAATTGTTTTAAAATATTCATTCTTTCAATTGTATTTATTGATATAAAAAATTGTGTTCGGTTCAACTCAATAAGCGCGAAAATGAAACTTTAATAAATTGAGGCATGTGGTCGTTAGGTTACTTTATCATTAGCAATATATATAAATAATGAAGAAAAGATTAATATTAACAAAGATGGTTGAGTTGTTTGACATAAAGAAAATAGTAAATATACTGTGGAAAATAACAGGTTAATTCGGAGAAATTTCATATGTTTTTGTATAACATTGCGATATGAGATCGGTAATTGTATCAGTATTATATTATTTTATTTCGTGTGCCCATTTTCAAATCGATTTATGTCCCTTTATTTAATTAATTTATTTCATTTTCCTAATACCGTTTGCGACACGGTTTTTGATTTTTCATCATTTATATTGAGATTTGTATAAAAAAAATACCTGAAATTTCGGCTTAAAACTTTGCATTCGTTTTGCAACGTTAGATTCGGAACTTTCGATCTTACTCCTACGTAATTCTGGTCATTCCGGAATCGACTTTCTAGAAATGACGGAATTTTCCAAGCTCCCCCAATTGATCCCTATACGTTCTGAAAGTTTGACCTCCCCTACTATACCGAGAACGGGTCAAAAATTGTTGTCAATGGTAGTCGGTGATAATTGACCTTTATAGGAGTATAAATAATAATAATTTTAGATAATAATCAAACTTTAAATTCATTTTTAAATAAAATATCTATATTTTTTGTTCTATTCAAAATATTTTAAAAAGAGAAAATGTAAAATAGAAATTACAAATATAAATCAATACCTAATCGAAAAGTACGTGAGAAAGATACGTGTTTAAATTTTACAGAAAACATTAAACATGAGATAATTATTTACATAATTAAACATTTTTAATGAATGCCCACTTTTACGGTTTCGCGTAAACATCCTTATTGACACGACATAAAGACGATATTGGTTTGTGTAGGTATAACTAGAATTGTGATTTCTCGTAAATTTTGTCGAAGGAAATTGGATGTAAATTTTATAATTATCAAGTTTCTTTACGGGTTAAGTGTTTTATTTTCTTTTCTTTTTCTGATACATTTTGTACTACAAGTGGACCTCTATAATGGCGTCTGAGGTTACTTGCGAACATGATTCAACTAATTCAATAGATAGTTTTTTCTTTACACTTACATACCATAAATAATGTCGACTATTCATACGTCTTATTATTTGATTATTCGATTTGAAGTATAATCTATATATATAAAACTCAAAGGTGACTGACTGACATAGTGATCTATCAACGCACAGCCCAAACCACTGGACGGATCGGGCTGAAATTTGGCATGCAGGTAGACGTTATGACGTAGGCATCCGCTAAGAAAGGATTTTGATCAATTCCACCCCTAAGGGGATAAAATAGGAGATGAAAGTTTGTATAAATATTCTTAGATTGAACTGAAATTGAAGATGAGAGCTACTATAATGAAGACGTTTTTACACACGCTAAACAAAAATAAAGCCGCAAAAACTATACCTAATTAATAATAATACTTCTTAACGGGAGCGAAGCCGCGGGCAACAGCTAGTTTTAAAATAAGAATATGAAAATTACAAAGAAGGCCAAGAATCGATTTCTGGTCTAATTTTATATATTGTGTATGTATATTAGGTTGTATATACTTAGGTATTAGCTTCATTTACATTAATTGTATTTTATTAAATTTATAAAAATGCTTAATTTAAAGCTAAGCAAGAATGTGCCTACCAATACTAATATTATATTGTACAGGCTATGATTGGCGAGTTTCTTGTGATCTCTCGTAGATTCTGATCCTAAAGAGCCAGTGTGGTAGGCAGACTGATGATGGCATTAGCCCAGTATGTCGTCCTGGGGAACTACCACCACTTTCAAGCGGAACATCCGTGAAGTGACCTAGTCGCGTTTCGGGATCAGCTTGGAAGTAGCCGGGATAACGAGAGGAGTGTGCCCTGTTAATTTGGACAGAGCACATTCGTCTCCTCAAGTCGGCATAGTGGAGTCGACTGTTGCGCGCGGACATCTGTCTGTGGTAACAGTTGTCTCCACTCATGGACCGCACTCTAGCTTATCATCAGGCGGAGTGTGGTCATATGCTGGGCTTTCAATAAAAAATAAAAATAAAAGCAAATGTGAAGGAATGTTAAATGCATAGTTAAAGCGCATATCAGTTTCACTTATAAATGACGCGTGCGCTAATTTTCCAGCAATTACGAAACACAGTTATGCCGATTGTAACCAATTTCATGAGAATTTAATTGTTGTAAAAAACGGATTGTACAGTTAAACCTCTACGTGTATGAGTTCTTTAAAACAATATATATTTTACTATAATATTGAATTCTGAAACTATTATAATATGAAATCTATACAAATATAATAAAGAGGAACCATTTGATTGTTTGTATGTATTGAATAGGCTCAGAAACTACTGGACCTATTTGAAAAATTCTTTCACCATTAGAATCCTACATTATCCCTGATGAACATAGGCTATAGAATCACGAATTTTAGTCTGGCTTTCGAACCGAGTTCGCTTCAAGTGATTTGTATGGAAATTTGAGCAGCGCCGCCGCGTGCAGATTTGGAACTACAATATTTTAGATACTTTTTGTTAATTTTCGAACGTCTCGATCTTTCGTTCATTTGATATATTGCTGGTGCTCGTTAGTCGTTAGTAAAAATTCATGATCCCGATTGCTAACGGATCCGTTTTACTTGTGACAGTTCGATTCGAAAGACAGACTAAATCCGTGATAAGCCCACTGAATGTAAAAAGGCATTAATCAAGACCTGAGACCCGGAGTGAGATAATAATTTTATTTCGCCTTTTAAACTCCAGCGGTTATTTTTAGCGGTCTCATTCCTGTTTGTACTTCATTTACGATTGTTTAATCGGAGCTTCTGATGGTGATATTATTTTAACGGCAATACGTAATTCGAATAAATCCAGTTAATCAAATTTAAAGTGGACTAATCCTTGTAGAACAACAAATTGTTTCTGATGTCATCCCTAAGTAGTTATATTTAAGTTGTTTTTTTTTTTATTCTTTATTTAAATCTTCTTTCTTTTGTTTCGTTACAGCATTATAAAAATTTCAATCCACAAGCCGGCACTTTCGCTAAATGTCGTGTGAAGTGATTTGTCAGGTTAGTGCATAAAAAATTTGTTTAAAATCGAAATGTACAATCGTTTACCTTGTCAGTAAGAAAATAGGTTATAACAATAAAATCTAGGTTAACTAAGCTACTCATCACACCGTAAACGTTCCGCCACAAGTAATTATTTCACTTAGATAAAGTTTTCACTTAGACACATAAATGCAATGTGTTGGTTTGATGGCCTACAGATTAAACCAGGTAACGGGTATGGAGTGAAACATATTTATAAACGGGAACGGTTTTAGTAAGGCTAGAAGTCATATATATATATTAGGGTATGCGAACCTATAGGCTTTAACGTGTCAATTTTTCGTCGACAGAAAAGAGGTTGCGGCAGCGATGTTAATAGTGTATATATTTTTATAAATAAATCTGTAATTTTGAATTTGGAATGAAACAAAAGAGGAACGCGGGGGACGTTCGAATGAGGACTTGGATGTTGGTTGCGAATGGGAACGGATGTGTGTGCTTAGATTATAAGAGATTGGTAATATAGTGTAAATATAATTTTTAAGAGTTTTCATTCATACAGTCCACTTTATTTTCCACTTTATTCTCAATTCCTCACCTTCAGTATTTTTAGAATCATTTTCCTTTCTAAAATCGTACATATTTTTGTTAAATTTCTTCATGTGCCTTTCTGTGGCTTCAAATAACAAGAGTAGATACTGACATCTAGTGCCATTGCGTTTTATTACACAGTGGTTATCAAAAAATATTTGCATAGTGTAATAGGTGGCGCTGAACACTAATTGAAAAACAGTAAAAATTAGGAATGAAACGGAACAAGGGCATCAATATGAAAACAGCTAATCTGCTATTAAAACAGTAAAATTGGTAACACTGGTGGTAGCTGTAGCTTAATATTTACTATAAAAAAATGTTTATATGTTTGTAGCGCGTAGGGTAAAGTGGGGGAATGGCGGTCACTTAAGCAGGAATCGAAATATTAGCTTTCTCATATGAGTAGATGCCAAAGTAATTAAGTTACTGAATAGCTAATTTACTTCACTTTGTATATATAAAATACAAATACAAAGCCTCTTATAGTTTGGCATATTTATATGCATTTTCGAAAAGCTTGCATTGACCGGCATTACCCCAACGTGCGGGTAATGCCGGTCACCAGTGCGGGTAATGCCGGTCAGTCAAAAATTATAAGGTTTATTATAAAGTTTGCTTCTAAATTAAAATTAAACAATAAAATATTGAGTACTAATGTATTACAAAGTAAAGAGACAGTTCAAAGTTTACAAAAGTAATTTGAGTGATTAAAATTTGTATTATAAGAAATTGCAACAGTATGCAACATATATGTAGTATATTTTTGAAGCAGAAAACTGATATTTTTTCATAATATCTTCCAAATTTTTAAAGAACAGGCTTGTTGAATGCTGTTACGCGATTTATGCTGGTGGTCTCAGGTTGGCGATTACATATCGAAGGATTTTAAAATCTATTTAAAACCAATCTTTTGGTGCCGGTGCTTTATATTATTTGTCTCAGAATAAGCGTTCTTCTTGATCCGTTCTTATAAGGTACTGGAAGGTAGATTGTAGATTTTGGAAGCGTTTCGTATAGAAAGTTCATCACACACTGCTTCTATTGTAATGCCTCTTTACTCCACGACTCCTTTGTTCTAGGTCTCTTCCTCGGCATTTGCGCATAGAAGGCAATTATGAGATATTATTTCTGCATCATTATAAGCTATAAAGATTATATTAGCATTTTCTTATATTTTTTTCATTCTATTTTCATATAGGGCAATACCGATCACTGACCGCCATTACCCGCTTCGAATGACCGGCATTACCCCAAAACTACTAAACGTTGGTTTCAGTCGTCGATACAAATAATAAAATACGCTTTCAAAGTCAAAACCGAGTTATTATATAAATTAATATGTATGCTATAGTTGGTGGTTAACGCTTTTTTATTCGCATAAATATTAAATGACTTACCCTTAGTTGAAAATTCCGAATTATAACAAGAAAACGCGTCTATACACAGTAATGGCTGGCATGCTCACTACAGGTGCGCCAGCATGACGGCACCGTGTATATAAGCTTACTGGCAAGTGTACTACATGGCAGCATTGATATTTTAAATGAGATGTTTCGGGAAGATGGATATCTTGAAGTGACCGGCATTACCCGCTGACCGGCATTCCCCCAATCTACCCTATCTACCAATCCCCAAAAGACATTTAAAAGGCGTGAGTTTTATAAAACAGTAGAAATTTAACACACCTCAAGAGGGTGTGTGTGTCGGTTACATTTTTTTATAACGTATTAAAGTTATTTATGCCTGCCCGCTTGACAGCTACGGGTTTAATAATGACTTTATGTTAATAAGTTTGATATGACACCGTGTTATATGAAATATAAATTTTAATAATTGTAATAAAAAAATTAAATTACAATATCACGCTATTTTGTAAGTGTAGGTATAGGCAGATGCGATGGAAAAGTATTTAAAGAAAAAATACTAAACGCAATATCTTTATCTAATTAACTAAAAACAATCAATCAACAATCAACTCAAACAATGTAAAGACAGTAGCCGATGACGATTCATAGTCTTTGTCTGACCCAGTAGAGTAGAGGACTTGAGCTTGTAGGTAAGTATTACTAAATATATATATATATATATATATATATGGCGGTCAATTCTACAAGCCGAAAATATTTATTTAAGAAGATTTGAGGTTTTGACGTTTAGTCTGTCAGTGTCATCTTTCTTGTTTCTTCTGATCTTTTTAATGCCACAATGCATTGTGATAATTATATTTTTAAACTATTTTAATCTACACTATTATCTCACACAAGTTTCTCTAATATATATATATATACATATATATAAATTAATAAATATTAAATTAATAAATATGA
>JAPWLS010000768.1:0-249354 GCA_028551675.1 Tineola bisselliella
CAAATATACATACATACTTGAGATAATGCCAGAAACAAATTCCATTATAATTTCTTTAATGGAAAAAATGGAACATTAAAGCACCTAAAATATCTTTGAGAAGTTTTTTTCTATTTTTGTTGTTAAAGAGAAAAAATTTCAGACGATTGCCGGCAAATAAAACAAATACGTGTGAAAATTACTGTGAATTATTTTTTAAAAAAATTTATAGCTTTATTGTCCGTAGCAGTTAAATAGCCGGGCATGTCCACGAATGACTCTGTTCACGAATGAAAACAAAATAAACCACAGAGAAGTCTCAGCAGTCAACGGTCAGCTCCGCTAAATGAAGTGGAACATACTTCTGGAAGGAGGTCAACGTGGATTCTCACGATCAAATGCTTGACCCTCTGAAGAGGAAACGTCTTCCTTAGGATTTTAAAAGCTTATAAATTAGACGATATAATAACGTATTTATAACCTACCATATTTACATCACAGTCATTAAATTAAAAGATTTATGGCTTATCGTTGTGTTTATTTTGAATATTATAATTCGAGACGTTGCAAAAAGTTTGTAACTGTCACGTCTCGTCGTAACTACTATGGCTGCAATGTTTAGTTAAAATATATTATTGATTAACTTCAGGGTATGTTACTGTAAGTGATAATGGTTTAGAACAAAATTTTATAACTGAGGGAGTAAACTATCATTTAAAAAAAGTATTTCAGTTAATTTATAACCAATGAATGCCCTTTCGTGTCAAGTTATCAGCCTTCGTATAATTATTTTTTAATTATAAATATAAATATCACATATGAATAGCATAATTGTTATAGAAAATAATATATAATTTATTTTATATAAATACTTTATTTTCTTCTATTCTAATATCAGCAAAACTCTGTGGAACGGATATGTGTGATATTGTCAACTTGGCGACCACTTTAAAAATAACCTTGGGAAAACACCATAAAACTGTGTACAGGAAACGATTACTTTTAAAACAACGTTCTTCCCCTAAAAATAACCTAAAATAGACCAAAAAAAAATGGTACTACGACCTTGAATTTAACGTATGTGCAGAATTATACAATCGGCTTCAAAAGTTTATTGCAAATAATGTTATATACTATATAACTACACACAAGACAATGTTATGTTAGGATGTTAATGGTATACAGGTTGCTAAGACAATCAAGAATTATATGTAATAATTATTTTAAAATTAATATATGTATTTTGTAAACGACTGTACTTTCAAAAATAAGGAAAAGCGTAATAAGTAAGTTCGAACGGAAACATAAGTGAACGCAAAATTAATCAACGTAATTGAGAGGTTCGACAAATAATTATTTAGTAATAACCTTCGCTGGTCGAAAAAGTCAGCGATTTTGAACGTAGATAGTTAACCTTGATATAGAAACAAGGCTGACAATACCGTGGCCTGATTTTTATTATGTTTGACATTATAAAACTAGTTTTCGTTTGAATCGATTTGTTTTACATAAAATCGTATCCAATTTACAATTTAATTAACTGAGTCTACACTAGTCTTAATAAAGTGGTTATTATATGACAATTGTATTTCAAATAATAACAAAAAAACACGGCTTGTAAAGCAACTCAAGTCAGTTTTTCCAAACGTTCAGTTTTATATAAAGTTTCTGCTCGAACGTGCGATTAATAAAATTTGAATTAATTAATTTCGGAATAAATCCTTTAAAGCGATAAAATTAATTCGGGTGCTTAGTACAAGGCCGTATAAATTTAAAATACCATTATACAGCATGATTTGCAATTAAAATAATTTTGTTTATGCGTGGGTTATATTCCAATTTAGTTACAATGTGAGACTCATACTAATTTTGAATTATAACTTTATGTTTTATTGTTTTACTTATAGAAATTACATTTAGATTTTTTGTTCTTTTCAATATTTATATTTATTATTACATTTATGTATTATGATTTTAGGAATATATATTTTTTGTATTTATTTAACTTCCCTGCACTTCATATAGCATCACTAAAATTCGTCATTTGCAATTTCGATATATGTGCAATAAAGTATTTATTATTATATGAAAGAAGCTAATATTTGTTAAATTTAAACAAAATGTCCACGTCCAAACGAAAACACCGGATGTTGCTTAATGAGTAACGAATCACGTTGTAGAATTTTGATCATCAAAAGGTCATCTGCTGTTAAAATATTTACCAACGAACTAATCGGATAGAACTGACATTTTAGCAACTTTTGTGTCATTAAATAAAGATTGGAATAACAACATTGGCATGATTAACACCTAGATCTCTCAAAACATATTTTTGTTTTGTACGCGTGTTTTAATTAATGATTATTATATTTCAAATTAAATCATGTAGGTAGGTGTAGATTATTTGCGAACATGAGTCAAGTAATTTAGAGATCATTTGCTGCGAATTGATCACGTCATATTTCTTAGTTAATATATTTTAAAAATATGCAGATGATATTAATATACAATGTGTAGTGTCGACGTGTGGTTGAAGTTTTAGTAACAATGTTATGCAATACGGACCCAACGAAGCAAGCCATTGCACAACATGGTATTATACTATTCATTGATTTGGCTTAACAAACACTGCCGCAAATTGGACTATTTATAAATTATTCGAATTGTTTGTTCGCTTTAATTAATTAGATTACGGTTTTTTTTGTTTTGATTTCTTTTGTTTTATAAATATATATGAGAGAGGTGACTAAAAAATTAATTAATGAAATAAAGCAAATCTGTATTAGGACTTGAGTTCTTTTTACGTTATTTAGGCCATTTAAAGAAGTTTACGAAACTATGCAAAATTATAGGAGGTAGCGGAATTCCTTCAAATTAGGTTAAGCTGTCAATTATTAAAATCAAATCTCTCTAATAAATCTAATATTTAAATAATGTAATCCAAGTTTGCGCGGGTGAAACCACAGCTCATAGCTACAAAGATAACAATAATTCTTACCTCATATATTTTTTGTGTTCATTAACAGGAACAAAATATTCATCGTACGGGTTCGAAGCGCTCATATCAACTGCAACTTCTTTTTTAGATTTCTGCGCGTTACCGTTTTCGGCGCTAAATTGATAAGCTCTAAGTTAACGGCTTCTAAAGTTTTAGTGTCCCCATTTGGCTCGTGCTTTCCATTCGGAGCTCCATAGCTATCGTTCGGATGGTGGTTGTGGTTCGGGTCGTCTGTATCGTCGTGTTGGTATGCCCTGTTATCGAATCCATTGGCTGGCGGCGAAGGGGGCCTTTGCTGTGGTCGCGCTTGTGGCGATGCCGACCTGCTGTTATCCATTATTCTTGAAACTGATATACATCTGAAAAGGATATAAATTGTTATTAAAATTGAACCGTTGTAGATATTTACTGTGTAATTAAAAACAATTGAAAACTATGATTTATTTTTTTGTTTCTAAAGTATAGTATAATCCCCACTAATATTATAAATGTGAATGTGAGTTTGTTTGTTACGTTTTCACGCAACAACTACTTCATCAATTTTTTAACTATAGTTTCCAATTTCCATTCATTTCTGTTGAAATGATCTCTGATATTTATTTATGGACTTCAATGCGAGCGAAGCCGCGAGAAAAAGCTAGTATTTTATATAAATAGTTAAGTAATTCAATGCAAAGTTTAATTTGTGACTAATGAGAATTTATTAATTTAATTTTAATTTGCAGTCTGTCAAAATAAAAATGGTGCAAACGTTGCAGATTGCTGTCCACAATAATCAGGCATATACGCCATTTGGTTACGGTTCGCTAAAGATCTAGTTCAATCTTTTAAAATGCATTGTGCAGTGCTCAATACCATATTTGTATAATTCTGTTTTTATTTATTATGGGCTACTATTTATATAATAATTTATCTGATTAGTATAATTCATATCATATAACTAAAAAACAAGTTTTTTAAAAAAATCACTACCAATCAATCATATGTATAATTTTATTTGTCAAATTTATTTGCGCCTAAAACATCGAGTCTGCATTTTGTTTCTTGTAGCATTTCTGTAACGGACCACACTAGATATCTTAACCAGCGTGTTGTGTTCATGTCGAACATACACGTAATATTCGGATCCAAACGAATTTGTTTCTAATTTCAATAACAAAGAATTTATTTTAAATTATATATATTTGTTACAAATATACATAAAATAATATAAAATTCATAAAACTAATTCTTCTGTTATAAATTAAAGAAGATTAGAAGAATTAAAGAAAATGTTATAATAGATGCAGTAGGAATTTTAATTTGATCTTGCAAGACCAGTCATTTTGACTGGTCTAGTAAATCTAGTGTTAAACCAAAAAATTACGTCGACATCAGTCGTATACCTACTTCTTAATAGTTCGTTAATCATGTGAGTAAAGAATCAAGTCGTCCTTAGTCCCAATACAGTCTGCGCCGACGAGGAGAACAACCTTTTACTGCTATATCATAAACAAAACATCGAGTTTGAAGAACAAATACGCATTGTGTAACTTTAAGACTTGTATATAGACAGATAGGTATGAACTAGTATTTTTAATAAGGACCCATTTCATGATTTATGGACTCCCCCTCCTCTCTTACCAAATGTGACGTCACACAATGTGCAATTTTACACCTACAATTTATCAAATTTCTATTCCATATGAATTATTTTTCAATAAAATCAACATCAAATCAAATATAGGTATGATAATTAACAAAATAATGTTGTAATACTTGGATATATTATATTTTGAAATGTGACGTCACGAAATTTAGGATCCCTCCCTTCCCCTCGTCACATTTCCTCGACCCCTTCCCTCTCTATTAACGTGTGACGTAATTTATGGATGACCCCTAATAATAATAATAATAACACTTTATTGCATAAAATAAAATAATACATAAGTACAGTAAAAAGAAAGAACAATAGGCGGATTTATCACTAAATAAGATCTCTACCAGGCAACCACATTTTTACTATTCATTAATATTATTTTTTTGTATTAGTATTTTTAATATAAAAATCATAGATGTGAGTGATTTTGGGCTCTACACACGAACTCGCAGGACAATAATTAAGTCTTGTTCAATAATATACTATGTATAGGTATGTATGTATACAATAACAGTATCTTTGTTTCGAATAAGCATTGAGTAACTTTCTCACGCAATTGTACCAAAAAAGGCACAATTATTCCAACGGGTATAGTGAACTCTAAACTTAATAATTGGCTGTGTAATCGGATTTTAAATGAACAATTGATATTATTATCTGGCTTTATTCTTTTGTACAACGTTTTTTGCCTAAGATTTGGTACTTTTTAGGACCAATCACACGACTTGGTTTGATCGCAAATTATTAACCATTTATTTTACATATTACTTGGCATTAAATGTTTATTTTTATATAGAAAGGATATAATAATAATATAGTCGTTAATAGTTTTCGTTATACGGCAAGTTTCAACATTAGACAGTAATCAAAATAAAATAGCAATATATCGCATATACTTATATATAAAATATCCAATTTAAAACATGTTTTGCACTTTTTTCTTTCTGTTATTTATATTTAATAAGTAACAATTGAAACGATATGCTTGTAACAGAAATGGATTATTATCATTGGTCAAAATTCACGCGAACATTGTTTTAAGCGTGTGATTGGTCTATTTTGTTATCTATGCTCGAACGTAGTTTCTGAAGACAACTTAGATACCTTAGACCTGGATTTGGATGATAGAAAACAACCGCCAATTATGTGAGTACGTTAACCACTTACCAGTTTACACGTTATGCAGCGATTACTTTATTGGCCGAAGAATTTTATTAGTCGGAATAAAGAGACAAGTGCCACGAAATTTTAAAAGTGTGCCACCAAATTTTAGATATATAATAATGTTAATCTTATTAAATAATATGATTTTAAAAAAATTAAACTTATATTTTTCTTTGTGTGCCGCCAAATGAAGAAATCATTAAAAGTGTGCCGTGTGTAAAAGAGAAGAGAAGAGAGAGGGAAAGAAGAGTTCACGACTATTGAAAATGAGATCGGGTCGTTAGCTAATGACAGCTGGTGTGTGCGTAAAAAGGCTCCGTCACACCAAACCAGTGGAAGCGACTGCTTCTATACATTTCTGTTTATCATTAAAATTGATTGGAAATATTAAACTAGTACGTGTATGGTATGTTTCATGCGATTATATCAAACATATCTCTTTTAGTATTATTTACGACAGCTATTACTCTTAGAATATAAAACTGCGAGATGTTAAATTATCTCTGACCATAAAGTGGTGCGACTCAGCAAACGTGGGCAGCTGCTCTACGCGACCGCAACAAGCAATTTTAAATTAAAACAGCTTTCAAAAACTACTTTTAAAGTTCAAATTTGTATTGAAATTGGCCTTTTAATTCTGTTTAAGCGAATAAAAACACTTTTAAAAGTAAAAAGGCTTCAATGGTATGGAAATATAGATGACGTGTATAATTATGTAAAATATATAGGAACTTGAATAATTAAAAAAAAAAATGCAAAAAAATGTTCGTGTGTTTTTATTAATATGCATATAGTGGTCGAAATAGGATCAATAAGTATTTTTATTGGAAATCTTATAGCGATCACGATGGCTACAACATGTTTAAAATATAAGAAAAGTTTAATTAAAATAAACGTGATTATAAGCCACGTAATGTTTGCAATTATGCAGGTGACCTTGTTTTATTGGATTCAATTGCGTTTTTCGGTTCACACAATATTTTCATATACCTACATATAATGTTATATTACAATTAACGCTTATTTTATTTTAATAAATATATAATCAATTGAAGTACTAAAAGTAATTTTGAAATAAGAAACATTCTACATATTATAAATTCTTTATTGATTTTTTTTTTTATCTATTTTCACTTATTTATTTAATGAATTAAATATAACACAAACGAACGCTTTTTATATACTAAAAATAAAACAAAAGAAATTCAAATACTCCATTTTTTTATTACATTCACTAGTAATGGAATTCAATTAAATTACCATACTCAAACTTGTTTATTGTAACAATAGAAATTTTTAACAATTTAATCTTACAAAAGTATTCCTAAGAACATTTGCAACTTGAAAACAGGCATATATTCTTGAAGTCATTTAAAAAAACACATTTTGATATTATCATAGACAAGTTTCAATGACTTTATAGTTTTATATAAATTTTTATCGTCAAGTGCATCTTTCTTTTGCATAAACGTCGCTCTTTTCATGGTCGCAATGTTTGTTGGTTTTTTAAATAAAAAAACAATAATATGATGTTTTATTTTACCAACAAATTGTATTTAATCTAAACGAGTGATCAAATTAGTATTATTATTTATTCCTTTTTATTATAATAAAATTTAACAATTAGATACACTATATCAGCGGTTCTCAAACTTTATATGTATTTATAAATAATCATATTGCAATGTAATATTACGTAATATTTAGTTGGAATATTTAGATGTAACCTTATAATCTCCCTTTGGTAGGTATTTTTTGCAGTATTTTAGTTCTAGGGTTCCGCGGAACACACTTTGAGAATGGCTGTACTATATGAAGCTTATCGCTACGAAGCGATCTCTTCCAGGCAACTAACGTTAAGATAAATGGTAATGCAGGGGAAGGGGAATAGCGGGAGCTTGGTATATATAATTTAAAATGACTCTTAAATTAATTTATTTTTTTATTAATTACATAGAATAATAGTAATATTTTGAGTGAAATATTCTAAAAGAGACATTTTGTTTGAAATCTATGCGAAACATGGTATTTCCATATTTTCTATATTCCGTATTTCGTATTTCCTAACCTCCTTTTTTGGTACATTTTTCTTTTAAACAATAATTATTATACTACCTATATATATTTTACTTATTTTTTTTAAATATCAGAGTGTTGAAATTAGTTTTGCTCTATTAGGGCGGTGGCGTTTCACTATTTCGTATTTCGCGTATTTCGCTTGCGAGCTTAATCTCTGAGCAACTTCAATCCCTCAAACAATCATCAAACATTCGCACATTTCATATCTTAAACGACTTAACACTATGAGTCTAAAAATAATGTTTAGGTTAAATTCAACCTTCGCCTAAGAAAGGATAATGACCCGATGTTGCAATAACAGTACTTAATTTTAAGACGCCTTCTTTATGACAATCTAATGGCCACGGTTCTTGTGAATTATTTTATTATTTGCGATATTTATTAATATACAAAACTATAAAGATATTTATATAAAAATTAACTCTCTTATCTTCTTTCCATATTATCTAAACCGCGTATACTTAGCTGAGATTTTATTCTATGATTTGAAGAATTAAAACTGTATTCTGAGGTTAGTTGACAGTAATTTTAAATAAACTATGACACGTAATTCAGAAATAATACTTGGCCGTAGTTTGATCTGTGATCACCTGATCATTACTCAAATGTGTTTTATTCTACTTTATGTAGTGAAAATTATTTACTAATGAATAATAAATCTTTAATCACGGCCACCATTAGGCAGGAATTAAAATAAAATAGTAGCATGTTGCATATACTTATATATCAAATATATAGTTTAAATATGAATTTGCATTTCTTTCTGTTATTTATATATTAATTTCTTATAAATGCGTGTAACAGAACGTAATGACAGCTATGTGACAGTAGACAGTTGCGATGGATTACTATTATTGGTCAAAAATCACGTCAACACATTTTCAAGCATGTGATTGGTCTATTTTGTCTCGTTCGACTGACATTTGAATCTGAGTGACGTTTTGATCTCTACTCAAACAATCTCTGCTTAGCCTCTATGCTGCCTATGTATGCTAAAGTTTTAATTTTTATTTGAAATTTATTACTGCTGACCGAGGGTTGCCTATATATGACCTAAACTCTAAATTAGAAATATTATATTCACTACAATACAAGTTTATGTTTCTTACGTATACTTACAAAACAAATATTTATAAATATTAATAACTATGTTATAAATGTCATGTTTTTATTGCCTATGTCCTGACATCCATAACATAGGTATTTTAGTATGGGATCAGAGATCTGTACGTGTGGTATATATACATTAATTAAATTTTTTATTTATTTAGGTCAAATTATCGATAACTTAAGTAGCGTATATTAGTTTAAATTAAAGTCCGTAACTTATTAATAGTTTTTTTGTTCTAATTAAATAATTAATTGTAAGTAATTTCCTAATAAATAGTATCCATTTTAAGACTAGGATCCGAAGCGATAGGGCACATTATAATCAATAAAAGTACCTTATTGCGCATGTATTTTGTCTTCTGTTATGAATAGGTAAATTATTTCTGGAGTAATATCGGTGTTCCATATTAGATTTCAACATGCGTGGGTTTTTCACATACAGTCTACAACTGATCTCAGTTTCCAACATTTTGAAAAACACTTAATAACTACACAGAAATCACCAAAATGAAAACGTTATTACTTGTAAAGCGCATGTTTTTGTGATAACTTGAAAGTATGTAAAAATCATTTTTTTATTCAGCACTTTTAGCACGAAATACACCAGTTTTGTATTCATTCAATGTTATACTGACATCAGATTGTTCGTATAGATTCTAGAGACAACAATCAAATAAACAATTCTCGTATACAAAAGATACAGCGTGTCCCTTCTTTGCTTAGACGGAGTTAAAACGCTCCAGAATAATCTTTAAACAACTTTATAGGCAATGTTCAGAATAATAATAAAAAATCTATATTTACAAAACGCATGGTTGCCCTATCCATACTAATTAAACAGCTAAATAGCTGATCGCTTTACTCGAGTATTACGTTATATATGCAAGAAAGAGAGATATAGTAGATTGTCTGTTTCATAGTCGATTAAATACGTATTTAGGCGAATGACTTTTCGTATCGCTTTTATTCGTGCTCGTCACGGTGTTCATATAATCTCATATTTTTAATACAACTTCGAAGAGTGATAACTTTTTTTAACTTAATTGAAAACAATTGAATTCATTTATAACATACAAATTAATTCTAAAATGTGGTTGGAGTTTTTATCTGTCTGGATAGTTTAGTAAATTGTACGTAAAAATAACGATATTACTTTAACCAATTGGTTTATTTTTAAGAGTTGTATTTTCCATACAATTATTAAGTAATTACTTAGAAGAAAACTTTGATTAATTCATCACTTATATGTATAAAACCTATTTGACATTAATTGTGATTATTTATGGTGTATTGCTTACTTACCATACTTTTTTTTAATTTTTCAATGTTAAGAAAAAATCGTATTTATTTCGACTATGCTTAGAGCAGATATTTTGAGTGTCATTGTCAGTCAAAATCAACATTTATTAGTATATTATAAATATGATAATATTAATAAAAAACCTGATAGCCTAGTCCTGAGACCCATAATACAGGGTAATTTAATTTAAGGTTAGGAGTTAGGACAGTATGCATTTGGTTTAAAAAGACTTCACACTAATTTCGTCTAAATGGTAAAACACCCTTTATCTATTGCTTTAAAAGTACAAGAATGAATGTTTATTATTTATAAATGTTCCGCCAATGTCTTTAATGTACTTCCAATTGTTTACAAATATTGCTTAATTGAGAATATTTATCGCTTATGTAAACTAAATGATGAGATTTATTTTGGGAAAATGCTATTGTGATCCGGTGTTTAAAATAATGAAGTTTAATAGTAAGATTACTTAGCGTTAGGATTAGTACAAACTGTCTTTTTCTTTTTCTCCTTCTTCTTTATTAATGGCTCCAGATGTCTAATGAAGACAATTCTGCCAATGTCGAGTATTTTGGCAAAACCCAATAAGAGATTACAAAATTTCAATTCACACGTAAACGTTCATGTCAAAAATTAAAAACAAATGTATCAAAGATGTTATATGAATAAAATGTCATTTTGACAGTTTAACTAATAAATATTCATTCGTTAACTAATACATGGTAATATTTATAGATATTTATTCATTTATTTACGGGTATTGTATGTGTTGGTATATGTGTATCTGTAAATGTGGTGACTTTCTTTCGTTATCTCTTTTATTCTTGCCATTTTACTTAATTTTTCTACGACTATTATTTTTCTCTAATGTTGATCAGAAAAGGTTAAATAGAAAATATTCATTAATCCAAAAGCTTAGTTTGAACAAATAATTGCAAACTAGCAGAATATTTGCGCGTAATATACAAGTTTAATGAGTTGCTAAATTGTATTGCTAACGACTTAGGTATGCCCTAAATTGGCTATTCATTGAACACAAAGCCATTTAATAACTATCTATCTATATCTACGTAAATGCTTGTATCTATAGACGACTACAGAGCCTTATTCAATATAAAGTAACTTTGCAAAACGTGATTAGTTTATTAATCTCAGAATTAAAGCTATAATATGTTTGTGTAGGTACTTATAGCTACATAAGTTTTTAATTAGTAAAGACTAGTGACGAAACATAAAAAAACTAAACGTCCACATATGTGGCCAAGGGTGTGAAGACGTTAATGTTCATAATCGTGTATGAACGTAGAAAAAATTAAGTAAGCCGTTTGACTTCCGCTTAAATAATTTCAAAAAGGAAGCCGGCTTTTATAATCACTGTGTGTATATTCGTTTTTGCAATGATAGCGACAGACATTTAACTAAAGCTTACGGATATTGCATTTTTATATTATCATATGTTGTTTATATAGTGCAAATTGAAATACCAGCCCTTTAGTCTAGTATCTGTTAGGCCTTTCACAACTGGATGGCATTCCTGCATTGAGCAAAACGTGATAGGCGCGGTCGGACTTATTGGGAATACATTAGAATCTTTTAAATGACGTTGACTTCAAATCTAAAATACTATATCGAAAAATATAAAAATTGATATATCTGAACTACTCTAATACCTACCTGCTTAATATCAAGCGTGGAATTGGTCTAATGCAGTGTTTCCCAAAGTGGGGCACACGCACAGTTTAACCCTTTCGCGTCGGGCCATTTAAATGCAATACTAGATTTCTGTGCCAAATTTAACGAAAAAAGCAAATTCTTAAATAATTGCGGTAAATAACTATTAGGTATAATATACGACGAGACTAAAACATGAACTGGGTGTTTGGTTACATAAGGGGGGCATAAGAATTTTAGAAAGACTAAGGTGGGGCATGGCACAAAAAGGTTGGGAAACACTGGTCTAAAGGGAAGTCGAAACATATAATTGTTATAAAAAAATATATGACAAAAATAAACAATATAAATGAAGAGCTACAATTTAATATAGATTTTACATTTATTACTAGTTTTACATTTACAATTATTGGAATTACTTACACATTAGGGGCATTGAATAAACTGAGTCCTGGGAGAAAAAGGTACTTACATAGTTCAGGGATGAATACACCTAAATGATATTGTACTTAAACCAAATCGTAAAATTTGTTTTATGTAACACAATGAAGCAGAGGCGGCTCGTCCTAAAGAGCGCTGGTGCAGTGCACTCCCACGAAAATTACAGAAGTAATCTATATTTCTTCATAATACATACTATCCTTACATTACATTCATTCTATTCTACTAAGCCTATACAATAGTATATTATATTACCTATATCTACGCCGCTGTAATATAAGTTCTGTAATTTTCGTGGGAGTACACTGCACTAGCGCTCTTTAGGACGAGCCGCCTCTGCAATAAAGTTCAACCGTAGTAATAATAATTAAACAGAGGTGTTATATGGAGAGAGATTTTTCTACTAAAAGCCGGAATACCTAAATGGATAGTCGCCTTAATAATAACCGAAGAGATCGTCGTGCAGTCATGATGCATAGTTTTAAATTTCAGTGCACGAATAAATAATTTGTTTGCATTTGTGTGCAGCGTTCTCGGGACGCTCGTGAAAGTGCAAGCTGCAGTTGCAAGATGCATCTTATATTTATTTCATACATAAAAATTAAACTAAAGCTTTATAGAAACTAAATGTTTACATAAGATTAGTTAACTTAGAAAATTAAAAAAAGCGACTCTATGCTAGACTAATGTCTATATTATGAATGTCTTCGCTATTTTGTACGCACACGAAATATATATGAGTCAAGGTTTATAAACAATTATTATACATAAATATGCACTATTACGACTAAAATTTAAAAAAAATTAACAAATGCTTTTAATTATTGTTTCCCAAAGCAATAGAACACGCATGATTATTACGAAAAAAAACGGAACAACAAATTAATAAAGTATGAATAACACCGAAAGCGAACTTATTTCAATACTTAGCAGTCTAATTAGCAGTTTTCACAACATCTGTATTTTGAAAGTTATGTTAGCAAAACTGGAGCAGCTAATGGATTGAAGGTCGAATTTAAAATTCACTAAAACGTGGGAAATTTATCACTACATGAAGATGTTATATTATTAACACTACAGCAAAAATGCATTTTAACATTGTATTTTGCACGCATTTATAGGTCTAAATGTTATTAATAAAAAGAAATTTTAATTAATGTTAAATCGTTTCACTTGAACAGATTGTTAAAATATTCGCACTTAATCTTACTTTATAGTTAAGTACAGTCCATTAGCGCAACAAACGCCCGTAAGTTTATCTAACTAGCGTGTCTTACTGACAGATTAAAGTAAATATGTTAAAAAAATAACTTCATGAACAATCTAATTCCAAAATGCCAATAAGATATTCTTAACACTAGAACTATACTAACCGGTCAATATGACTGGTTTCAAAAATTCTTAACAAGACTTTTACGTAAACTTTTTTACAATAATTAACAACAGTTGGTAAAAATAGGTCATATTGGCCGGCTGGTTGTTCTAGTGTTAATTAATTGATTCCAAATTAAGATGTAAGGCCTATATTTTATTTATATAATATCCCGTCCATAAATATTTAAAAAAAATTGATTCGTCCAAGAATAGACGCGTGGCAGATTGAATGATGGCGTCAACCACCGCGCCACAGGGGCAATCAATACTTATAATAGCTCAATTGATTGCGAAACAAAAACTAATCAAACTGTAATAATTGATATTCCTACAATACTCGAGATTGTTCACTAAATTTGGCAAAGTAACTGCATTTAAGACTTCCGTTTTATTAACTATTATCTAATTCGGAAAGGCAATGTCTATCGAAGGCAGGTCAATGACATCGGTCACAGGAAATAACTGAGTAACTGCAATTTGGAGATTTATATCGCAAGCATTGTATCTGTGGTTATTATTTATCTGCGCGGAAAAAATCATATCTTTAATGGGATATCGATTGGTAAAAAATAGAGTTTCGTGCATTGTTATTTTTAGGTTATATATAGTTGTAAATTAAAAAAAAACTCGTAGTGTGAGTAAATTAGAGAAAAATTTAGGATTAGACTTGCTTAAAACTTACGAAGTTTTGTCTTTCCTTCGATTGTATCAATAAATATTCGTTATTTGTAAGATATGAATGAAACGGGTTGTTATTTTTTGATATTCATCGATCTATTAATCACGATGTTCTGAACAGAAAAGCGAGCTTTGTAATTCTACTTAAAGAAAGGAAGCGCTTGTGTTTAAATTATGTTTACCGGAGTCCTTTTAGATGCATGATATTTCTTGTTTTAAACAATTAAACGAACATATATTTTCATAGATGAATAATCAATGTCAATTATTTTATTATTATTTTGAATGTAGGTATATACGAGTATACACATACATACGTGTCTTAATAGGTCTTTATAAGTATTTATGAACGTACGTGATGAATCGTGATGCGATTTTCGGTTGCGATATTTAAGTGAAAGGTGAGCCGAGAAAGATAGCAACCGACGACTCTCAGGTCTTCACTACAACCCATTGTATGTGCTAAAAAGTTGTAGACACTAAAATAAACAATTGTTTCGTAACGGTGGAGATTTTTAAAAAGAAATCAAGATACCGTTTGTATGAGATTTTTGTTTTTACAAGAAAATCGACGCTTGCTGATTTATTTCTGTTTAGACAGATTTAATTATTTTTATTATTATTATTATATTATTAATAATTTTTATTTTATACAAACACGTCAGCCACGTCTTTCGCTTTCATGACCATCGATTATAAAGTTTTTCTGAACCAATTGAGAACCTCCTTATTGTAAAAATGTACTAAACGCCAAAAGCTAATTTGTAAGGACAGAGATATTTTATCAAGATTTAAAACATAATAACATATTTAGTCCGTCTTTCTTAAAAATAATTATTTGATAATATTCAATTTTAAAAAAAGAATAGTAATAAATATATTGTCTATAGAGCATTTTTGGTTCAGCTCATCACCGATAGACTCGTATTTTTAACGATAAACATAGTTTTAGAAAACCAAAAGAACACGTCGCGGTATCCTATTTCAAAAAAGTATTTCACGTACAAACCTCTCGTGCTAGGTTAGTATTATAGTACATTAAATAATAGCTATAGATAGTTTTTTAAAGTAGTGTGAATAACTTTATTTGCCATACAATGGTTACAAACCTACATACACCCATTCATTTTATTATTCCATCAGTCATTCATGTGTTGCGTACTATCCTATCAATTGTTTATTGTTCAATTTGCATATATCTTGACTGTGTATATATATATTGACATTTTATTATATGTTATAACATATACATATACGTCTAATAAACACTTTTAACTGATATACAGAGTAACCTTAATGTAATGAATTTTTCGAAGTCCCCTAGAACTGCCCGTAAGAGCTAATGCAAAATATATCTTTACATTACGAATACATATAGTAAAAATCTTTTTATAACAAATTTTCAAGTATTATTTACCTCTATTTAACGAAATCGTTCGCTATAACAGGGAAAGCTGTGATTAATATTTTTTTAAACCTTGTTAAAACAAATCGTAGACCAATCTAACCTCTGTATAACGAATCTTATTGTAACAAGTTACTTGATATAACGAATTGTTTTCCGATTCCCTTCAATATCGTTATATCAAGGTTGCACTGTATTAATTAATATTTAAATTGTTAACGGAACATTCAAATCCTCAAATCGGCATAGCGAAGGTGACTCTCGCTATTGACTAGTGGAATGTGGTCATTAATAGGAGTACTATTTAAAATAATCTAAAATCTTTACGACTGCTTATCCTTGTATGAATGAAAATAGTTTATTAGCGTAGGCACTAAAGGCGTGCACTTGCTCATCGTCAGATTCTATAATGGCTTTGGAAAGGCGTATGACGAGAGAAGATCACAAGAAACTCGTCAAATCTTCTTCTTCTTATGTTTTTAATGACCTCAGATGTTCGTTCATTCGTAAACTCTCACGTTCTTAAAGGAATTTATTTACTTGAATAAAGTTTATAATCCATGAGTCAGCGCTTTAAAGTGATTAGTTATAAATAACCATAATTTGTTTAATTTATTGACAAGACATTACTGCGGTTTCCTTTCCAACCTCGACCTTCGTTAAGTGATATAAACATACTTTTTATTACTTTTTGCTAATTATTAATCCATGTGTCTACTACATCAAGGTCTGCAGTGTTGTTTACTTGAAAAAAAAAACGGCGGGTTTTTTAAATTATTCATTTCACGTGTAACTGTAGTTGGGTAATTTGAAAATAACTTCAGTACCTATATAACGTAATTTCGCTATTTTTGTCTTTGTCTCTCATTACATCTATTGATAGCAGAAGACAAAGAGAGCGGTATCGATGTATTGTATGTTAGTTTTTTTTCATTATTGTGTAACATCTAAACTATGTATTTTTGTAATTTAATTAGAAGTGAAGTATCCATCCCTTTATCATCTTGAGCATACCGTCCTATCCTATAATTAAAATTTCATTTAGTTTCTATAATGGTACTCATTTTTATATTGTACAGTCATAATGTAATTTTTTAGTTAAGCCTTATAAATAAATAAATAAATATGAAACGGAGTTCTTAAATATTCAATTTTATTTCCAACTAAATATAAAACCTTTACTGACCTAAATTACGTTTCTAATTGGATTTTTTGATCAAAACAAACGTTTTGTTATAGATGTGCCTGATATAGCATGTGATAGAGTGACCATCATATTATTAATTTAAAAAAAACTGACATGAACATAAGAATGGACTCTACTGACGATTGTTAATACAACATTTTAGACTCCAAACGTTCGACCGAATCACCCGGTACGTATGTATGTAAATATTCTAAATAGGATTAATGTAATTGAATCTCTTATTCAAACAAATCTGTTCTAAAATGCACAAATAATGAGTCATGTTATGATTCATAGGATCCTGTACTATTTCGGAGATCTTCAAATCTGCATACAATTGGAGAATGAACGAGGCAACTCATTACCAACTATAGCAGTTATACTTGGGTGGGTAGATTTAAGATACGTACAGCATTTTTATTTGTATTTATTAGTTTGTTTTGATTTTTTTCTTCGTATTTAATAAAAAAAATCGTATAAAACTTGTGGGAAGAATATTCTAGAAAACGAACAGTTGAAAGAAAATAAAGTAATAAACAGATAAAAACTGGTCATTTGATTGTCAGTAGAAATAAAAGTACAGTTAAGCAAACTGATGCATAATCCACTTATCGAATGTTGCGTATTAAAGTCCTTAATATGTCTGATTACTACACTAATATATTTGTCAATCACAATTATCGCTTAAATATTAAGTGAATTTAGCATATTCACTATTCAATTTGCTTGACTGTATTTTTTATTTTTATGTACATATATATATATATACGGGACTCTGAGGCCCTCACATCAGTGTTTACGTGAAATTAAATCCACCTCAGTAGCTAAAGATTAATCCATTTTAATCAGCAATATTATTTCACATAAGTTTATCTAAAAATGCATGCGTTAATAAAACCGTGGTGGGACAGGTGCGGCCTCGCCCGATTACTTTCGCGCACGCCCGCGCGTGTTGCGCAACAAACGCCCCAGCAACATGCAGACGTATCCAAGTTCCAGATGACCTCCAAATAAGATTTATTCCAACCGAATCGAGTTTCATGATGTGACTAACATTTTAACTATGTATCATTTGATTGTCTTGAGAGTACGGTTTTAGGCGTCATGATTCAAAATTAACCTTTACGGTTTAGGAAACTCAGTATGTAAGTGGACAATGCCAGTACACAGCAGCTAAATCAAATTGATAATTATTAAATTAATAAATTTATATTTGTATATGTATTGACGAGTAAAAGCGCTCTATTGGGGCCCAATTACTAAAAGTAAATAAATAAATAAACAAGATAATAAATAAATAAATAAAATGTATTAGGCTTTTAAGAGTGATAAAATACGTGTAACTGTGGAATTTAGCGGCAGATAAAACCGCGCCTAGAACATTCCAGAATATAAATCATGTAACCATTGTCGTACCACTTGTCTCAATATAAATCTATTTCCTTTATTAAATAAAATACGTGAGTGTATGCGGATATTTTTAAATGTAGCCATTGTAATTTATTCGTTGATTCCTTACTGCATTGAATATTTTTATTTTTACCTACAAATATTGTTTTATTTAAAAACTAGATATGTATGGTATTATTTGACTTCGAGTTTATCTATACTAATATAAAAAGAGGAAACATTTGATTGTTTGTATGTATTGAATAGGCTCCGGAACTACTGGACCGATTTGAATTTTTTTTTACTATTAGAATCATACATTATCCCTGATGAACATAGGCTATAGAACATTTTCAAAAACGTCAGGGATCCGTATGAAAACTACAATAATGTAACTCAAAGTGTGAAAAAAAAAATCAATATATTGCGTACGCTGCGGAAATTATTGACAATAGAGCAAAGTGATGTACTACAATTTTATAGAGGGCATCAATATCTACAAAAAAGTGTGCAATACCATATGTCTAACTATTACAGATATGTCTCAATAACTACTGTTTCATGTTAAAATTTAAACTTCATAGTACTTTATATCTTCATTACTACGCGAATGAAGTCGGGGGCAACAGCTAGTTATTTATATAATTGCATATAATTAGTTTACTTTTACAAGACCTTCGGGTAAAATTGCATAATTTTAATACGCTTTGACTTTGCACTTACATCCGGTGTAGTGCGGAAAGAATATATTTATTAATATTACTTACTATCACTTAAAATTATAAGTAAGTAATTGTGAAAAAAATTGGTATAAAATGTATAGTCATCTTCTAGTATTAATAAAAAATATTATATTAGACTTATTCTTCTTTTGATGGAAGGTCCTCAATTTAGTAGCACCTAATATATGTATTCGTCGATAAATAATAATATTCACGATTGTTCTTAGTAATAAACAATAATCTACTAAAATTTAGGCATAAATAAAATTTTGTTTTTATTACATTTAATTAGAGATGTTACCAACTTCAATACGTCGTTAAAACATTCACGAATGCACATTTGTTCACTCTCTAATTGATTAGTGATGTAATTGTTAACTTTCTATAAGCTATTTGAAGTCGTTTAAGATGATCACGAACTATCATATTAAGATAAAATCATAAACTTCATAATATGTAGATTAGATATAAATAGATATTGAGGGAACATTTTTGTTATTAATTCGGGAAATTTAACCCTTAAATGGACAATGTTGTTTTTAAACAACACTCACATTATTGAGGGAACATTTTTAAATTAAGAATAGCTTATTAAACGTCAATAAACAATTGAAATTAGATAATATGAAAGAAACCATTTGTAGCGACACTTGAGGTTATGCGCTGTTATGAGCTAACTGAACGCTCTTGTTTTAATTTATTTGATTCGACATTAAAAGGGTAGAAAGCTGCATAAAGTCTTTTAAATTTTATTTAAGATACCGTCATGGGTTTTCCAAATTATTTATTTTTTACATGTAACCGCAATTTTATTGTACATTCATTTGTAATAAAGTAAAAAAAAAAGTAATAAAATCGTTATATCCTATTTTAGAACTTCCAGAATTTTTCACTCTGTTAATGCAATTAGAGAGTTAAATATGTGACCTTGCATTAAAAGGAAAGCAACATATTACTCTTTCTACCACCAACATATTGAAGAAGAAACGGATTGTTTAGTACATACTAGAATCAAATACGATGAAAAAGAAGCCGTTGCAAGATTTCAATCTGACTGTCACCTCTATTCGTTTGGTGCAATAAAGCGACAAAAAAGCAATTGTTATTTTGACATAAAATAAAATAGCACATTTTTTAGCAAAATTTTAAACTGTAAAATATTTAGTGTAAAATGTATAGTCATATTCTAGTATTATTAGAATAAAAAATATTATATTAGACTTATTCTCCTTTTGATGGAAGGTCCTCAATTTATATATGTGCATGTACCTACATAAAATAGTTTGACAACATGCATGACATGTTTATTTGGACGAATTTTGCAGATACTAAGTAAATAGTAATATTTATGGATTCAATTTACTGCGTGGAAATTTCTAGTTGGATTCCTGGTTTTATATGCGCATGTTGTCTTTTTCCTGATACATGTATGTATATATCATCGTATGTATTATATATTTATTATTGTAATGTATAAAATATTATATTATTTATTTATAAAAAACAAGAAACTCGCCAATCGTAGCTTATCCAATATAATGTTAGTAGATACAATTTTTGTTTTATTTTTATTTTATTTTATTTATTTACTTTTAGCAAATGGGCTCCAATAGAGCGCTTTTACTCGTCAATAGATATACAAATATAAATGAAATAAATTTATTAATTCAATAATTATCAATTTGATTTAGCTGCTGTATACTGGCATTGTCCACTTACATACTAATGTCATAATAATATATAATAAATCTACTATGATGTAGAAGAATAGCTGCTGTATAGGGGCATTGTCATCCTATTTATATATTCATGTCATCCTATATATTATATACCTAAGGGTATATGCCATAGATTTTGCTTTAAATTAAGCATCTATGAGTCAATATAAAAGTCAAATAAAACATAAATAGACGCTCTTCATCCGGGTTTTTGAAAATATTCTATAGCCTATGTTCATCAGGGATAATGTAGGATTCTAATGGTAAAAGAATTTTTCAAATCGGTCCAGTAGTTTCGGAACCTATTCAATACATACAAACAAACAATCAAATGTTTTTTCTTTATATATTAGTATAGATAGTCATAAATATTTTGCTTAATAATAAATTTTGTTAATATATGTTATTGGTACATTTAAAAGAAATGCTTGAAATTATAAAAACGAATGCATTGCTTTTTGGCTTATTACGCAAACTTATTGGAATTTTAGTAAGAAAGCGAATTTCGTTAACGATCTTGATATGTGGGCTCGATATGATATTATGTAAAATTATACAACATTAATGGACTTTGTTGCAGTAAAAGTGAACTGACGAGGTGTGCGTCTCACTTTCGCCTATTGGAAGCCAATATTTGACTCGTAAAGATGTTTAAAAAGGGCTCCGTTTATTTGTTTAACATTATAATGTTATTTGCGATTTCTCTACCAGATCTTAGTTGGTATAGGTATTCCACTTTTCTTTTTTTACCGCCATTTTTAGACGTGAAATCCGACCTTGCGCGGTTTTTGTAATAGTTTCGCTGAAATAACATTGTAAGCTAGTTTTGAACGTAATTCATATTAATTATGTTACAAATTGTTACCTTTTTCTTTTTTGATGCATTATTTATTGTTTTTCTTTTCGGCACATGTAATTTTGCAAATAAAATATATGTCTAATTTAAACATGCATGATGGTGCATGACCGAGAGTATCCCGACACTGTAATTTGAAAAGAAAATGACAATTCTTTGGAAAGAAATTATTCTAAGTTTCTATTAACGTCAAAGGGTTTATATGCAATTTACTATTGTATTTATTTTGATTATTATCAATGCAATATGGTGTGCATTCCTGGATGTAAAACTTCCGAAATGTCAGAATAAATCAATCAATTAAAGCATGCTCGCATGTTAAGGGGAGTTCATACTGATATGTAATATTATAAAGGGTTAGGCAGATGCATAGTGATTAAGTTTGTAAGAGCATCGTTTCTTACATCCGGGTGAAGGCGCGTTTTTACGACATCTTAAAAAGCACGCTTTGTTACGTGAGTTTCATGTTAAATTATTTATTAATACAAAGTTTTCGTAACAAATGGTTATTATCGGTTAGTTTGATTTCAATCCCCGTATAACTGATAAATAAACTATAAAATGTAATAGTCGAAAGAGTTCATGTTGTGTACTATATGAGTAAATTATACGGTTAAAAGAGGAAATTAAAACAAAATAAAAATATTTAAAATGAAAGTGTAAAAAACACTGTAAAATAAGAATATTCGTGCGTGTTTTGTTATCGTAACAGCGAGAACGTGTGATGTACTTCATTTCTAATAATTTTTGCAAAGCTTGTGAAACGACAAACATCTCAAGAACGTGATGTATCCATTAGATCTTAATTATATGCGTAAATATTATTCGTTTAATCTTGAAATGTAGGTCATTGATGACAAATCTGTTTTGAACATAAATTTATTATATAATTTATCGTCATTTTTTAATATTTGTTTTTATTTAATTTAATAATACAAAATTTAATTATGACTGTATTGATTCCGTTATGTACGTATAGGTGGCGCTGTCTAAAATGTAACGCGATCCCATATTTCAACAAATGTTAAGATATGCCCTAATTTAATCTTTGACATATAATATTATTAAATTAGAAAAACAATACTAATGTATTTTTAATAGACAGCGTGGTGTCACAATACCTGTTGGAGTAATTTTTAAAATCACTGGCTGTTGGTCGCTAATTTGACGTAATTATTTGTGAGCGCAACACTAGTTTGACGAATTTGGTTCTATCCTTGGATGTAGGATCGTCAATGTTAACGTGTTACTGTTTCGCTCAATAAAGTATATTTTTGTGTAGTAATAATTGTTGAGTATCTCGAACAGGGCACGCGCCAGGAGAGGCAGTTTGGAAAGCTCGCCGACCCAGTTTCAGAACAGAACCTGATCGAAACCTGTTCCTGCATTGACTTTACATAACTGAGCGTTCTCGTGAGATCGACCGATGCACTTGTCCATTTATTCGCTTACATCAATTTTTTGCACTTTATGCATGTACTTATAAATACTTTCGAGAGAATTTCTCTTTTTCGTTTTATTAAATAGTCTCAGATGTCTAATGAAAATAATTTTCTCAATGTCGAGTACTCGAGCAACAGCCGAATAAAATATTATAAAATTTCAATTTACACGCAAACCCTCATCTTAAAAACAAAACAACACTTTCTATTTTTAACACTAGAACTACCAACCGGTCAAAATGACCAGATGACTTGTGGTTGCAAAGTATTAAATGTAGTTCAATTAATTTATTGTAGAATTGTAAAAAATATAATCGTTTACAATAAATAATGTACAAAGTACTACAGTTTAAATTAATTATTAAACTTTTAATACAGAGAAAAAAACAATTGACTAACGCTGATATCAAAATTATATTTATTTTGCGCTACAAATTTTGATAATACGACTTTTCAATTAATAACAATTTAACTCAAAAATAATTTCTTAATGTCATTGCGGCTATTTTCAAGTATTCAAACTCATTATATGCAATTTGGATATCTTTTAAAATGCTTAATATTACATTTTGCATTTTGTTTTAATTTCATACTCACACGATTGCTTAAAAAGTGACAGAACTTGCAACTCTGAAATAGTACTATGATAAATTCGATATTTCTTTCAGTGTCAGATGTAAATTCATATAAAATAATAATAATAAGAACCTTGACGATCGTTAGATGAATCTCAAGGGCGGTAAATTGCATAAAAGCGGAAACGGATCGTCGGAAAATTATCATCAAGTTGTCCCATATTATATGTTTTATATGAACATTATTCGTATTATGTTGACATGCTAATTATTGGAAAAAATATTAACAAATTTTTGGTAATAAAATAAAAATATAGAATATATGCGATAATAAATTATAAAACGTGTGTTACATTGATTTATAACTGAATAATATTTTTACTTAACATAAAAAAAGTTACGTATGTATTCGTATGTAATTACTTTAGTTTTTGCAGCTATTGTACTAAGATATAATAACGCAGCGTAAAAATAACATAACATTTATTTCCTTAGTGTACGACTCACTAAACTTTATGAATAAAAAATATACCTACACAAAAAGCATTTTTTCTTTTGGCATTTAAACAAAGATGTTCCGTGTTCTGAATTTAGTAAAATATGATTATAATTATGCGCACGATTACCGGGTTATTATATGAGTACGTAGATTTAATTGAAGTAATTTGTTTAATTGTGCGTGCGCGCATATAATGTCAACCATCTTCTTTTTTCTGCTTATTAGATACTGGAACATTTATCGATCTATATTTAAGTAAAATCTATGTGTATATTATTGGGGGTTATTGTCGACTGCAGTTGTTAATCTGAAGTAGCAGTTATCTCCGCTCATTGTGCGGGCTGCTAGCTTAACATTGGAGTATGGTTATAAAACAAAATGAAAACATACCAATTAAAAAACTTCAAATTGGAAAGCGTCTCCTCTCTTGAAAAACGCACACAAAGTTCAATTTACTTAATCCAGGATGGCACAATAAATTGCAATTGCACAATGTTAACACTGCAAATGGCCCGCGAACATGGCGAAAGAGACCGCTCCCACTATAATTAGCAATGTCGATTTCAGAATGCTAATAGTTGTTCGATTTGATAACAAATCGTCAATCACATCGTCGTTTTTAATAAATATTTGAATATTGTTTTCTTGCACCACGCGATATCTGAAACAATTTACAAATTATTAATTTTATGATGATGCCTGAGGTTTCTATAGTTTAAAATGTTTTATGCGGCTAATTAATGCGTTCATTTTGTTTTGATATTTCAAAAGACTCGCAGCTTTCATAGTAAGATAGATAAAGTCTTTAAATTATTATTTTTTGTGTGTGACAGAAAGCTAGAAAGAATGCTCTTATTAGATTTTCTCCAGTTTTTTTTTTATTTATGCCATAATACTCGACATTGGCAGAATTTTCTTCTTTAGACATCTGAGGCTATTTAATAAAAGAAGAAGAAGAAGACGATTTTCATACAAATTTTAAATGATAAAAAATTATAACTAAATTTACTTTTAATTTCTCATTTAATCGTCCTCCTAGCTCTAACCTGTCGTTATGCAGGAGATCCAAGTTCAAATCCCGGTCGAAATTTATTAATATATGTATTAGCAATATGATTTTTTAAAGTAAAATTTATTACTGGGATGTATGTTATATGACTGAGTTTTTCTTGTCCTGATATTCCTAACACAGTCATAACATATCATGAGTATAATATCATTATTAGTAATTATCATAGTCATGAATGATCATTGAGTATTATTACAGTTGACAATGATATGACAAAAATCACAAATGACAAAATGATGACAGCGTCAACAGATAACTTTATTTACCCAAAAAGATGAGTAATAATTATGTAACAATTAAGCAAAAAAAATCAGTCTGTTCATTATGAAATATAATTTTTTAGCGTGAATGAAATAAATATTAAATTTTGTGCGTTTTCGCTGTTGGAAATAAATTGATTAACAATTGTTTAGTTAAAGCTGGCGTTTGTATTGGCTGGTGTTTTCAATTCTAGATCGTTGGTTAATAGTTTACAAAACTTTTCCGGGTCTTATAATATCATAATAATATAATATAAATAAACCAACAGAACAGCAATTTCGTTATTACTTTCATGCATATTTAATATATATTGGTTAATTCTTTTGCTGCTAACATTTCAAGAGCTGTTACGATATGTCATAGTTACATAAATTACTTCTGATTTACTCGAGATTATATCGACTCGATTTTATTTATTAATATCGATGTATATCATAACAAGAGTAGTGTACATTGGCCCTTTTTGGTGCATGATCTGTGTGTCATCTTGTTCACCGTGTATGGAGCAATAGCTCATGTAAGCACCAGCCCTTCAGTTCTATTTAATTTCAAATAAATGTACTTAATGTTTTCTCCCATACAAAAAAAAAAAAATTTCTCCCATATGGTTCTACTTATTCACTTATACCATAATTAATAACCAAAGGGATACCAGAGAGATAACCATATTTTTTTAATTACGTGACAAAAAAATTCTATGGTTAGGGTCCTCGATTTTCCGACCACAAGCAGAAGCATATCGCAATTCGGTGAGCATTTTTGCATAAAAAAGTATTATTGTTTTTTAAATTATGTCGTATTGAATTTAAGTTGTAAATAAAAATGCAAGTTTCCTTTTGGAATACATTAGAAGTAAACGTCTTTAGCAATGAAATCAATATTGCTATCATGTGCTACCTTCGAAAGATTTAAAGTTGAATTTGAGACTACAAGTGGCTGCACAATGACTGTGTTTGATCAATAAAACTCAAATCACGGTCGGTTGTTTAGCAACCTCTCAAAATTAAGGCCAGCTTTCGACATCGGCCGTGATTTAAGCTTGTTCATCAATAAGGACTGTTGTGGTATTTAATCAACCTATTAACTATGGTCTATTTTATTACTTTAGTTTATGTATAGTTTTTTAAAATTGGGATTTTTATTATTATATTATTTTCATATACATATTGAGTTTCACTATTTCGGTCTTAAAAGGCAAATACAAAAATACAATTGAGTTATAATATCTATCAAGATTTAATAATTTTATCGAGTCTGAAAATCTAGATTTTAATACCTACTTTTTAGGAGCCGTCGTCAATGTAACTGCTCTGGTTTTGGATTTTCGGGATTTTAAAATAAATTGAAACTTTAGTTAGTTTTTAGATATTTTTCAATTATTTAATTTTCAATGATTCAAAACTAAATATTTAATGTATAAGTATATTAATTTGATTTAATGACTTAACATTTTAAATATTTTGTAAATAGTTTTCTACAGTAATAGTTTTTTTGTCACACAGATAATTGTGTTGACATCCTTGTATTTATAATGTGAACGCAATAACGATTTTGAATTACACTCCAGCGTAGTTTCTCATATTATTTTGTAGACTGATACCTGTGTGGTTGCACCGTGCGTGGATCTGATGTAATTTTAATTATTGTGAATTATATGATTTATGAATTGTTATTTACTTTTTTCTGAATTAAAATTCAGTTTTTTTGTTAATTATTTTATGTACAAGGGACGAGTTTCTTGTGGTCTTCTCGTCATACGCCTTTCCGAAGCTATGCTAGAGTCTAACGATGAGCAAGCGTATGCCTTTAGTGCCTATGCAAATAAACGATTTTCATTTCATTCCATTACAATTACATTGTAACTGTTAATCATTACAAAGTTACTAAAATAATTACTGATAGCGTGGAGTTCATATAAACGGGTATTTGTGTAATGTGTACATGCGATTCTCTTACAAAATAAAGAAAGTTTATTGAAATGGGTGGACAAAAATAAGTAATGATATAACGTTCACATGCTCGACGTAATAAGTGTGGAAGCTCTCGGAAATATTGAGTTATTTGTTTAACCGCCATTTTGAATGTCAACTTAGCAGTGCCAATTGTGATGTAACTTTGGTTTTGCATTATTTCAAAATTCACTTAAAGATTTGCGATAAGAGATGAATTTGCATAATACATGTCCTGAAAAATAACATGTTTATTTGTTATTAAACGTTTTATGTTTGCAATTTGTGTATTATCGATAATTAATGTAAACAGACAAAGTGCGTTTTAAATATATTATAGAGTTAAATTCATAGGTATTAACGTAATGTTAGTAATAAATATCACATATTTTACACATTGTATATAGCATGCAAATATTTCTATACAGTAAAAATTTACTATATCAACCTAAATGCTAAATAATGTCACATTAAACTACGAAATGTCAGTCATAAATTCTCCAATTGAATAATAGCACTTATTAGAAATTCTAGAATTAAATGTTGCAAAAATTCTCTTAAATAATTCACTTATTATTATATATTCATTTATTATAAGTAAACATAATGTACTACGAGTATGTAGACTCGGATATCTCAAAGACGATATATGCAATACTATTATTACAAGGCACTCAGACCCATTATATCTTTTTTCTTATTTTTAAATTTCGCGGTATCTTTATTGTTAATATTAATAGCCGGAAATCATCGTAGACCTGCACTCCTTCCACCTTTACACTTTTATTTCCGTAACTAGCTCTAGTTGCTAGAATTCTTTATTAAACTTGTGCTTTATGAGTGTGTTCCATTATCCGTTGTGTTCGTATACATTTACTTACGAAAAATACCAATAAAACCACGGTCAAACACATTACAAGCGACTGGTGCTTAAAACGCAAACACGAAGTAATTATATTCAAACAATTACTTAAAGCTATTTGTAACAGACAACTTGTCAAAGACAACAACTGGTTGTCCTAAACTTAGGTCGAAGAATGTGAAAGGTCACATGTTTGGCACACACAGTCACGCACACACGCACGCCAACATGCGTCATGTGACACACTAACTCATTAAAACCAATTTAATTTTTTATAAAGACATTTAAAAACATAGTACATCATGTTAAGTTAATGGGTTGTCCATGAAAGACAACTGCTATCACAGACATGCAGCGCCCTGTTTTGGCAAGGCACAATTTCTCAGGTCCTGTTTAACCAGAAAGGGTGTAAATGCGTTTTTCTTATACTATGGAATTCAGTCTGTTAGACAAAAGCGGGCACGAAGCTGTCGGCCTTCGGTAGACCGGTATGATCGTAACCCGCTTACTTTCGTGTCAACAGCATTCTAAATGTTTGTCATCGAAATATTGCTTAGTATATTGATATAATTTAGACAACTGTCTTCTAGCATATCGTTTTTTATCTTATCGAGGACAACGCGAACATATGTTTTTACATATAATATGCAAATCCGAAACAAATGTCATGTTTTAAAAATAATATTGTATAGTGCACGCCTTTAGTGCCTATGCCAGCGGTTCTCAAACTTTTTTGGCGAAGGAAAAAGCCTTAATATAATTATAAAAAACTGATTTATATGTATTTATGAATAATCATATTGCAATGTAATATTACGTAATATTTAGTTGGAATATTTAGATGTAACCTTATAATCTCCCTTTGGTTGGTATTTTAGCCCTAGGGTTCCGCGGAACATACTTTGAGAATGGCTGGCCTATGCTAATAAATGATTTTCATTCATTCATTCATATTTGTTCCAAGTCGAGACTTTCGTGTTACAGCAATGCGTGCTGACCTAGACCATATGCCATAGAAGCATGTATTGCAGATATATTAAGCATATTCCACCACAAGAACATTATAAACGTCACATACATTTTCTAGTATTACTTCATATATTATTAATTAATATAAAAACAATTGATGATTATTATTCGCCCTCCAAAAGCTCAATGTTTTATCAATACCGGAATTGTTCATGGGGTGAGATTCATATAATAACTGGGGTGTACTGTTGTAATCCCCTTTGTTTTGAAAATAACGTAACAATGTATTAAGTAAGTTTAAAAACCCGGCTTACTATCGACAAAAAGTAGATAGGTAATTGTTTCAAGTTTGTATGTCCTATGTTTGTGTTATATTAATAATAATATTTCATTTATTTAGATCACATAATAGAGGTAGATATACTTTTTATAATAAATTATATTGATGTTGTTTTGTAAGGATGTGTGTAGTTAGGTATATATCTTCATATGTATTTCTACATCTGCATTACTGTGTAAGTGGACAATGCCAGTATACAGCAGCTAAATCAAATTGATAATTAATAAATTAATTTCATTTATATTTGTACTTATTTTGACGAGTAAAAGCGCTCTATTGGAGCCCAATTACTAAATTACTTTTAAAATAATTTATTTACTACTATGCGTAAGTCTAAAGGGGTTAAATTTCGGAAAAAAACAATTCAATATTTAAAAGTAAATAATAAAACATAACCTTACAATGTTATGGGTAAGCTAATTATAATTCTAATTTATTTGATAGTAGATATATAGAATATGTTGGATATCCATCAATATTGTCATGTTGGTAGTTCCGCAGGAATGAATGAGTGGAGACAACGAACTGCTTACTTCCACACATACTCATATGCTATACGATTTTCGCCATAATAAACGAACAAAACCGATATGCTTGATTAATAAACGAATAAAAAATGAATATGAAATTTTCCATTCGTTTTATAATTATTGTAATAAAAACAGCGAGCTTGAAATAGCACTCAAAGCAGCTTGCAACGCATTAAAACATGCTTTTAAATGTTTACTAAAAGGTAAATAAGCGGCTAATATTAGTATCTTTGCGAAACAGGATTTTAGAATATTGAAGGTCGAATATACAATTTAACGGACTTCTTTAAAAGATGCGCTTGTTTTTTTTTTGTTGTAGTCCGATAAGACATGTATTATGATAGATTTGAAAATTGAGAAAATACGCAATATTATTACAAATTAAAAAACAAAATCCGGTCTACGCTCGGTCTAGACTACTATTGCGCAGTTGTGTCCATAAGCGGTGACGACTGCTACCACAGAAAAATGTCCCAACGCCATACCCGCTCAATAAACGATCAGACAGCGATGGGTTTGCTATATAAAATAAAAAAATTAATACCTAACAAATGTCCGATTTTTAAATTATGGCACCCCTAAACTCTATCCTAAAAGAAATGTGTCACGTGATTTATTTATATCACTAACAAAATTACATTAATCACTATTATTATGAACTAAATAAAATTTCATTATAGACTAGGCCGGCACGCACACTGTTAAAATCAGAATTATAATTATAAATTGTTTAACAATAATACTAATGATTATTTTTAAAAAAATTAAAACAAATGAACAATCAGAAGAAGTACAGCAAATATAATCAATTTAAAACAGTATATAATTTTATAAAATAGCATATATGGACAAAAGAATTGCGAAAAAGCAAATATAATATATGTATGCTATGTGTAGGTATGTATGTATTATTAATTAGGTATTGCAGAACTTTTTAAAACTTAAGAAAGCTTGTTTGGCAACTTTAACAATGCTTTGGTCATCCAAGAACGGCAGCGACAACTCGTTGAAGTCTTTCGTAAGGAAAGCCGTCTTGTAGTGATATTAGTATAGTTATACACTATTATGCCCAATTTAAAATACTTTACGTGGCTTGCTATGGCGTTGTTTTGATTATTCTTATCCAACATTTCGAAAGCTTTGCAGCTATCGCGAACAACGAATAACGAATTGAAATAATTAGATTTAACGCGATGGCAAGTTTTTAAAATTAGTTAGAAATAATTGTAAAGCTATATTGTAAGTTCATAATCATTTCAAAATATGTATTTTTTAAGATAGAATATTACTACATATAAGATATAATAATTTTATTCAAATATTCTTAAAGCATATTTTTGTATGTTATAAAATATTTTTAAAATTCTTCAATTTAATTTATATTTAAGTAAAGCGTAATAATAATTTTAAAAAATCTAGATAAACAGCGTATGCGCACGGCACCACCCTAAATGCCATAATAGTTACAAAAGAGCTTTTAAACTTTTGAATTATTCTAAAAGTAACTAAATGACACCAACCTGCAAATACAGTCACCAAAAAATCACACACAATCACTTGTAACGTATAAAATCCAATAAGGTCCAATATAAGCACTCCAAATATAAAATTTAAAAAATTGACGGTTACTCTCAAACGAGCAAAAACGTCGTTACGGCGAGGAAATACGCGCGCGAGTGTTGCCGACCGTGTCACGTGCGACCTGTCTGGCAGGCAGGTAAAATGTGACTCGGCCAATTTCGAAAGCCTTGCACAGTTCAACAGACAGACATAACCTATAGTCAGTTTCGATCAACATTACAAAAATTGTAAATGTTTTTTCATTGCTATATTTTAGAGGTTAAATTGCGTGATACATAATTATTAGTCCGATCCACTGTCCCTGTATGTAGTACCAATATTTGCATATGAGAGAGGAGTGTCAATATGGACGAATAAAAACGATTGTACCCTGCCCATATCATTGTATGTTTTTCTGTAGGAGCTGTCTCCGTTCAAAGACCTTACTTTAGCTTAACAAGACTCGTGGTTATGTACAATCAAACTATGTAAATATATAAAAAATATATTATATTATCTACTAATTGACCAAAGCACATAATTTAATAGAGTTACATTGATATCAGCTATGTAAGCAAGGTTTTTGATTAAAAGACAAAAGATAAATTAATTACAATTAATTTAACAATAGGATGCATTAAGTCTTTTCAAGTAATTAAATCAACATAACAACATACATTACTTTTAAAATATATTTACAATATTTGAAAACTCGTATTTTCTTTACTATGTCATAATACAGCTGTTGCATTTAAAGTGTATATTTAATTTAGTCGTGTAATAAGTGCAAGGTAAGCGCGCTAGTTGTGGGCGAACATGCCAAAGCTTGCAGGTACAATCTCCGGGAAATAGTTTACATTGCTTTAGATTACGGATTGTTACATTTTATTATCTAATGAGAAGGGATCTGTGTTCTCATTAATTGTAAGAAAACGTGGAGATTTAGCTTTACCTACTTTATGTTTTTTTATTACGTAGTAATAAATAGAATTTTCTATAGAATATAAATATTTTGTTTGGGATTTGCGCGTTAATTTATAATTATAATGTTATAAAAATTCCAGTACATATGCTGGATAAAATGAATTAAGGACCACACTCTCAAAATCAGGTGAAGTGTAGTCATAATAAAATAATATATATTGTAAAACAGTTACATAGTATGGATGTTTGTTTATTCAATCACGTGTAAAATTGGTTATATATTCCTCTGGTTGAAGAGATAAATTCTAAAAGTTAAAAAAGCCCTCGGGACTTATTCTGTTTCTCGTGGTCTAGCAGTCGTATATAATCAGATTGGACCATTAAAATTGCTATCGTTGGAAAATATAAACATAAAATTGATTACGTTAATTCGAACAAATGAAAGTTATATAGTTTTAATTAATTAATGTTCAGTTAAATGTTATTATTGTTATTGTCTTGAACTACACGCAGTCCTCGTTTTTACGCCATGTTAGGTACCAGAGAATAGTGACGCAAAACGAAACAACGTAAACCGAGACACATTTTTGCGACGTAAAACGAAACGCCGCAAAACGTGGACTGCCTGTATTCGCGAACATGAGTTACAAACTTTACCAATCTCATTGTAATTACGTTGCCTTTCACGCCCAATTAAGGGACCAAATAGGCGTTTTCGTAAGCCGCATAAAGATGTTCAAAGCGAAGGGACGTGAGTTTAATATGCTTCATTAAAAAAAGACCATTAGCTAGTTAGTAAGCCAGTTAATTCTATCCTATATAATATTTGTTTCAGTATTAGATATTATATGCGTGTGATGCGATCTCCTAATGGTCTTAGTACAAAAGACTAGTTTGGATATAGAAGTTCGGATTATTTTTTTTAAATTATTATTTTATGTTATATATGAAATTAAATACTATATTACGAAAACAAAGACAAGGAAAGAGTACACCGACATATGGTCTAACGTATCAATTCATGATACAAATATAAAAAACTTTCACATCGCCTCTATCATATTTAAATCGATGGTGTTTTTTTTTAAATTCATTTATTGTACGTTGTTTTTAGCTGTAAAATTATTTGTTTTAAAATTGAATAAAATATGCTATTTTGGTTTACTCAACAAAATTACGTTAGACAAAACTAGACATGATTCTAAAAACCAAAATGTTATATTAATTCTACGAGTTCAATTACATTAAAATGCATTAGTTGACTATTATTCCTTTTTTAACAGTCACGCTTCAAATGATTCAAATAACGATGATTCTTGTAAATAAACCCTAACAATATTGCATTATTAAGTTTTTCTCAATTAAATATTTACATTGTAATTGCTTCCACATTTCTTTGTTTCTCATTGCTGATTTATTAAAGGCAAAGGGATTGTTACTTATACAGCCTAGTCTACAATAATATCGTTAACATATTTTTCAAGAGGCATCGTCCAATATTAAGTTTTTATAAAAAAAATTAGTGAATTGGTAGAATTTGGTGAGAAAATGAAAAAATGCTTTTGTTTTTTGAAACAATTGACAACTCTCACGCATTTTCACGCACATTTAACGGATAAAAATGGGCTATAATACTCGTATACACATTCAGAAGTTTGTAAAGTACACACATAAATAATTACTATTTTTTTTATTATTATTAGTGGCTAACGCGTCAGGTCGGTGGAAAATTTATGTTTGTGCTAAGGCACATATTAATATAAAAACAATCTTTAATACGATTACTTATAGATTAATCTACAGGTAAAAAAGTCACAGTAATATAATCAGTGTGGTAAAAACAGGAAGTGTGTCCAGTAAGTGTGCCACCCTCGAGTCACTCGACTGTGACTACTTGAGACAACCACCTTATGGAATTCAAGACGTTTGACCCCTTTTTAAACAATCTATGTTATAAAATTTAAAGCAAAACTCTTAAGCCAATCGATTAAATTAAAAATAAAACTGTCAAAAATAATTGTTTCTATTTTTAAACTCTGATAAAACATTCGTAGATTAGCTTCCCATCACAGTAAAGTTTGAAGACTTTATTGGATACAAGTTAAGGTGTATTTTAAAGCAACATTAGTGCAAATATGATTTAATATTCTACCTGCTTCTGAAATAAGGGTCTCAACAAACAGTTAGGGTATCGTGTGTAATTGACAATGATATCATCCTTTTGGTATTCCCTTAGCAAATATGTGAAGGACATATCAGCTGAGTTGAGCCTTTGTTTGGAAGTTGTAGGGATTCTGTGCGCGAAATCGAGACGCTGTTTTATAGAAATGTGTCAAGCTTTTATTATTATAGTTTAATGACTTTGTGTAGCTCTATCTTATAGCGTACATATAATATAGGGCTTTATTTAGGGAACTGTTTATATCAACCGGCGAATTTAATTTAAACCAGCGGTTAAAAACCAATAACGACTAACTACTCAAACCATCATCATATCAGCCATAGCCCATAGGACGTCCACTGCTGGACATAGTCCTCCCCCATTAAACGCCAGTGTGATCTATTATCTTGCATCAATACTCAAATAATAGGATGATAAATGTCTGCATATATGTACCTACTATAAAATCTACACATGAATATACATATATAATCATATTATTGCGTCTATTGTATCATCTATATAAAAAATCTGTTCTTAAGGATTTCCGAGATTCGCATGACGTGTATAACGTGTAAGCTTACTCAAGGATTCAACGGAAAATATACCGACACATCCAACGGCTTGGAACAAAAGTATGAGTCACGAGTGGTGTTGCGATTCCTTTTTTTCTTATTAAATCCCTGTTGCGAGAAAAGGATGGAAGATGGGCTCCAATGACCTAATGATGATGATGGTTTGCTTTTTGTTTTTTGATGTCGTTGCTTGTTATGGTTAAGTCTAGATTCTACTATAGCAAAGCGTCGAAATATTACTTTAAATTTGAAGTGAGCTTAATTTTGTTTTACTCTTTCTATTACTATTGAAACGAAAGAGACGAAGAAAACAGCTTTGAATATGCGTTAAAAAGGGGTAATACCCTTTTTTGTGTATTTATATGTGTTTCTGACGATATAATTTTTTGTAATTGTAAAAAAACTATATTCACGAAAACAATAAGATATTATTAGATTTACGTTTAATTGAAAACGTCAATCAAATTTCAAGCTCATCACGATTGTATTTTTTATAGTATAAAAGCGATCTCAAAAACCCAAAAGAAAACCTGTTGTTTAACGGCGATGCTTTACAGATGTTACCTTGAAATATGGTTAGGTACTTTTTATAATTTCCATATTAAAGGAAAAATAGAATGCGGTTTTAATACCAGGAAAATGGGTCTTGTGTTCTACACAACAATTACCCTATTTCCTTAATACCAATTATAGAAAATGTTATATATAAATATTTAATAACCACCTCTTGATTATAAATATCCATACCTATATGTAAATTGTGACTTATAAATATTGTTTGTTAACTGCCCGTAATGATTTTCTTTTATATATAAAGATATTACGTACTAGCTTCTATATTTAATTATTCTCTACATAAACACAATATTAAAATGTATAAAACAAATGCTGTCGCGGACAATAGTTACCAAGCCACGATGGATGAGATTTATTGCAAAATTCAATGACGTCACGATGTAAACGGCCATAGGAAGTGATCGTTTGTTGGAATTTCTTCGACTTCAAGGGCAAAAAACTTATTAGTTCGCGTCCTGAGTGAGATTATTACATGAAAGCTTTTATAATTTTTTCCTTTTCCTTCGATGTGTTGTTGATAATTTTACAAATAATTGAATGGGTGATTGTAGATACTCCTTTAAAATATATTTTTACGAAAAACAAAAGCAGTCCAATACCGTTTGAGAATTGCTTTCAAAAAAATTACAGTCACTTTGACAGTTTAAAGCCGTTTATTTTGTTAAAAGAGATCCGTAGAATTGTATTTATCGGACATCTGAGGTTATTTAAATAAAGAAGAATAAAAGAGATGCATTTTAATTTAGGCCATAGCAAAGGGCTGAGACTTCTCAAATATCTAAACGTATTGAATAAATATAGCTATGTTTAAGCGACCTTTTCTAATAGCTTTCGGAATGTAACCTTTACGACATAATCCGAACTTGGGAACACACGACCCTGGTACTACGTTTTCATTTTACAATCGCGATAAATTTTAAAGTTTGCTATACATTGCTTGTTTACTATACAATACTTTTTATTAGTAAAAAGTGACAATCTGTTTATCAGTCGAGATTAAATGAAATCCTTAAAATAACTTTTGAGATTAGCTTAAGCATACACAAATTCGTTAACATGCAATAACAGTGATCAATTATTAGAAGTTGGTAGAAAGAATATATCGAAAACAATAAATTGGCATAACCAATTACTACGCCAACTACTTCGAATTATCACGCAGTAATGTGCGTAAAAATTATTCAACAGCAATACCATCGCATAAAAGATACCGTAATGTCAAAGTTCTTTAGATGTTCAATATATTTTCTTGTATATTGGTTAAATTAACCTTGATTTGACGCTAACTTTTTATTCATAATAACAATGAGAATTTAGTAAATAATGAATCAACTTCCGAGTTCATTTGGTGTTTGTTCTGTTTGACACAAGCATGTCATGCTTTTCATTCTTTTATTATCCTGTTTCAATTTGACAATAAATATTTAAATTTATTATAATAAAAACTACGACTGTCAGCATTACGCATCTGTCAGTGTCATTTTATTTATGTCACTTTGACAGTTGAAATACTTTGGCCAAGATTTTTAAAATTATTAATTAACCGTCAACATAACAATACAAAGCACTACTTAAGAGGAAAAAAAACATGGCGAATGAGTTAGAAATAAAACAAGTACATGTTATTACATTAACTTTAATACATAGGCTCTATAACTACCACGGCATCTCCCAACCGAGGGGTCAGTCGTTTAACGTCTAAATTTTAACAGTAGACATTACAAGTCATATTTGGAATGGTACCTATAACACATTAACAACATTGGGCCTGTCTTAAACGATTAATATTGCAGCAACATATATCTAATCAAAACAATTATTACCCTTATTTAATTTCATATATACGCCTATTAATTTATGTATGTATTACAGTATATGAATCAAATGCGTTTTATTGCTATTTATCATGGTCATATATAGTAAGTCAACATGTGACACCCTTCTTCCGATGTAACGTGAGCTTCGGGTTGATAGTTGACAGATTGACTCCTTACACCTGGTTACTGTCAAACTCGAGTTCCTTCATAGTGACATAGATACTACCCGAAGACCATAGATTGAGCTAATAACAAATCAATACGTAGAATGTTATCGTTTAAAACGGCCCTTCATACATTCAACCGTTAGCAACATTATAATACAGTGTTGCCATCTTAAAATAATATTAAGTTTATTATTTGAGAGATTAACTGCAATTATCCTAATTTTTCATACAAAATTGTCATAACATCGAATATATTTTAGGTAATTATAAAATTCTACATTTTCCATATAATTGATATCATTTAAATATTTCTTTATACAGCATAAACTAACCACAATCATTTACATTCTTATCAATGAGTAAATATTAGCTAACAAAAGTTTAAATATTCTTTGACGTTTTATTATAATACAACTGATACATTTTAAAATAGTAATGGAAAAAAATAGGGCCTAAGCAGGGCCCTGGAATACATATATATTAGCAAAATTAAACCTAAAATTAAAACCAAATAATACAATTTTTTTTTTGAAAAGAGAATTAAAATACATAATTATTTTTCAATACTAAAACAAGTTCTGCAGTTGTTTCAAAGACACCAACAACACTCCTTCATTAGACGTAGGCACTTAATAATAGAAACATTTGATACAAGTATATAACAAAAACAAAATTGTTTCAAGTCTCAATATTATAAGTTCGTGTTTTCCTTTAACCAATACCCACAGCATAAGTTATCCTACTTTGAGATCAAGATTGTATATGTTAGATGGAATACACAATTCCTAAATAATAGATAACATTACAATTAGAATCTACTTATATATTATTGTAGCATGAAAACTGAACGTCAAAACTTGTTTTAATAACTGATTTTGAGCATAAACTTAAAAAAAAAACCTTTAAGAAAGACACTTCTGCCACGCTAGTCCCCCGCATCCCATAGCCACTAACAGATAAACGAGCAGTATTAAGACAGCCCCAATTATAACATACATTTTTACATTCTTCCAAAATAATGATCTTTGTAGCGTGCGCGAAGTCGCTCTGTACGATACTGACTGAAAAACAATAAAAATAAAATATGAGCGATAAACGTTGAAAATTTTTGAAATTAACTAATTTAAAAAAATTGTTTATTTTAACTGCAATGATGATAGTTGAAACATATTTAAAACGACAAAATCATTAATCAAAATAAACACAATAATAAATGACATAGAGCTTTTAAAGTAGTTAACTAATATAATAAATTAAATATATATGCATACATACAAAACTTTGAAACTTGAATTGGCATATCCTGTACTAACCAGAACCTAATCAAAACAAAGATGTACTTTTTTAAATGTAGCAATTTATTATATAGCATTATTTATAAATGAATATTTGTCTCAACCGGGAATCGAATCCGAGACCTCAACGTAATATCCTAGTTAATTCTAGATAATCTTATATGTGCAAACAACTATAATTTTCTCAATTCAATTCGATTTTTCTCTTATAAATAAAATAAAAATAAAATGTAATAAATCTGATAATATAATTGTCATTGTTTTTAACATTGACTCAGAAGTTCATTGACCTCCGCAATGTTTTTTCAAGACAATAATTATCAACATACCGCTGTTGCTAAGTTATCTGCCTTGTTTATTAAGAGCTCCAATTTCTCGCCACGCATCGTCAGTACATCTGCAACAATAACATAATCATTTTGAAATATAAATAAACATTAGTATATATATTTAACATTGACGTATTTTTTTGTGATAAATCACATCAATACAAACAAATAATATTTTTGTTATGGGTATTTTGGTCGCTTTCTGGATATAATACATAAAAGAAAAATTAGTTGATGATCGTTGGCCTAGTATACCGCTATATGGGTAATACCATCACATTCAACACCTAGTTGGGTTAAGACAGTGGTCGGCAAAGTGCGGCTCCAGGGAGGCTACTCAGGCATATCCGAAGTTTCATGATACGGCCGTCACATCTGTAGTTCACGTGAATTTTTACATATAAGCCCGTAAAAATTCCTGTCAAATAAGCATTGTGTAATCCGTAATTTCGTGAATGATTACGTAAGTGTCCCTGAATAGGAAACGTCCGTATGTTCGTCCGAAGTGTGCCTGAGTAGCCCCCCAGAGCCGCATGTGGCTCTTTGGCTTCTTAAGTGCAGCTCTGGCCCAAATATCCATGGAGCAAGCACATTGTTCGCATTAATAAATATTTATTAAGTATGAAATTTAGTTTTATTTAGTGTAATAAAAGTTTACTAAACAAGCAGATTTGGCTCCCAATTTTTTTTTTTAATTGTTGAAATGTTCATATTTGGCTCTTTGGTGGGTTAAGACATCAGCCCTGTCAATTTAAATGGAGTACATTTCTCTCATCAAGCTGGCGTGGTGGATACATTGATAATTCTAGCTTAATAGATGAAGACCAAGTAGTCATGTCAGGATACTATAATAATAAAAAAACAGTTCAAAATTACTGACGCTAAGTTAGAAAATATGCTTTATCCACATTTCTATTTCCAACAAAGCGAGCTTATCATTAACCGTTTATGAGGTTTATCATAATTGTTATGATAAAATATATCAGTAACAGATATAGGCTATTAAAACTGACAATCGTTACAATGCATTTGCGTTGTTTCCGATGGAAATGGAAAATTTACAACACAATCAAATATACAAATAATTTGTTGTATTATTATTTTAGTGAAAGTTAATAGAAAATAATATGTTTATATAAATATAGATCAATTCCTATTTTGATAACATTCATGTAGACATTTTTAAATGTTTTATTTTTTTGCACTAGTTAATTTTATGTAGAAAAAACAAACAAACACTGCTAATGCAATAAAAGACCTTATTTCACTATCAACAGAATATGGCACCATAAACTCATTACAGATTCATATACATAATGTTTTTAACACTAGAAAGACCAACGCCGTCAATTTGACGGCACGGCGATTTCATTCTTAAATATTTTGCAAACTATGTTTTTGTTTCTTTTCGTATTTTACTACTTTTCCTAATTTGTTATTGTCAGCTTAAATCCATATAAAAAACTATTATTATATTTGTGGTATATGAGATTCCATTACAAATACCTATTAAGACCGCACGCCGTCAATGTGGCGGCAGCGATATTCTTATAGCAAACAAAGGCACTTTTGTTTTATTTATTTGAATTTTGAGTAAGTTGTTATTGTTTGGCTTGTTTACATTACACTTAGTAGACGTTGGTTTCGTTTAGTGGCCAGTCGTGATTTGTTATAATATAAAATGCGTCGCCATCTCAATAGTTCCCAAACAGAACAAGAACTGTCGCTATATCGTGACATACAACAAGATGTGTCAGGTGATGAAAGTAGTAACGATTTGCCATACAATATTTGTGAAAACTGTTATGGAGAATTTCTTCATCTGAAGACTACGAAGCAGATTCCCCTGCTACTGATAACAGTATTATTGTAAATTCATGCAGAGGACGCGTGGTATCTCGTAGATCAATTAGCGGCAGACGAACAGGGCGCGGTGGATGTTCCAGAGACCAATACATCCCTTACTGTCTATCAATGAAAACCAGGAAAAAATGTTATTATTTTGAGTACTTTGCGCCCAAACGTGAGCATAGATATTGATCAAAAAGCTGCCCGAAACAGATAAATTTTATAATGAAACGAAATTTTGGTGTGGACATCATAGATCAAATGGCATGAAAGTACATCGTAAGAGCTGGAAGTCGGAGATGGCCTGTTCATGTTTTTTTACAATATACTTGATTTAGCAGCTATAAACTCATGGATTCTATACCGAAAAATCACAGGAATAAATATTTCTCGGCATAATTTTATCCTTCAACTAGTGAACGACCTATGTGAAAAAAGAACTACTTCAGTAATTCTGAAACAAGTGAACAATGTACTACAAACAATAAGAGACGGCAATATCAGGTCAATCGTAATTGTAAAAAAAATAGAACGTGTAAAAACTGCACTGTCTGTAAAAAAGCTGTTTGTGGAAAATGTATAAAATATTTTTTTAAAAACTCTTATTTGTTACAAATGCTACTCAGTTTAAGTGCTACGATTGTTAATGATTATTAAATAATAAAGTGATATTATTTTTTCATTCATTTTAAAACGAAATACGCAATAATTTTACGAATATTCTGATTAAATCTCTAGTACCGTCAAATTGACGGCTGCGGTCTTTAAAGGTATTATGCAGCCCGACCCTTCTAGTGTTAAACAATAACATTATCTTTGTTTAAAAATATATTAGTAACACAAAAGTTTCTTATTGTATTTGTTTGGGATGTAGGCGTAATGTGTTTCTTTGCTATTATTAATGTATACCTACCCTAATTTGTAAACATAGCTTCATGATGGTTCTACAAAGCATTGTACAGTAGTATTGTTTACATTTAATTCCGTCTTTAATACATGACTCACACTACAATGATAGTTTATGTATGACAAAGCAATATGAAATTATGTTCCTTACCTATATTCTTAACCATAATATCTTTTAATTCGCCCAATTCTCCATGCACTTTTAACATATTTGGCATTGCTTGTGGTTCACTGTAGCGTTTCATTTCATTCGCCAGCACCTGACCAAATTCACTATTGAACAATGCGTGTGTTGCATTTGGATTCTCCTCTTCGCCATATGTCGTCACAAATCTACGATGGATCTCTTTCAGAAAGAGAAATGCACGTGATCTATCGAATTCCTGGAATTTTTAAGTACATTGTAAATAAATAAAGGAAAATAAGTTTATTGCAGTTCATTACAGTCTTTCGTACTGAAATAATCGTATAAAACTTGGCAAAACATTTAGCAAAATGCATAACACCATGAAAATATACATGAAAGTTTTTAGTTATTTTTCTCAGTTATCAGGAAATTCCCAGGTTTGAGACCTAATAATATGTTCATTTAGTATAAAATCATGTATATTAAAAGTTTATTTAATTAAAAATTTCTGATCCCAGGCATCAAAGCCAACCTGAGATTATTACTGATAACTAATTTAAAAGACTATGGTTTATCAACATGTTTATAAAGAAAAGAACTTTAGTTCCTGCCATGACTCCTACAAGGTCTTCAGAAATATCAAATTCAAATTATCATAAATAATAATAATATACTTTATTAATCACTTAAAATACAGAAAACAAAAGAAAATTACAGTTCAACAAACAGATTATTTTAAGTCTAACTTGGTTGTAGTTGTATTTCATATACAATTAACTATTGGTCATCTCACTAAGGGTTGCCTTTGCTGAGATGATTAGTGCCATCAAAATAGGTTGGTTTATTATATTAACATGTTTATTTATACTATATGTTATATATTTATACATAGTGACTCTTTTAAGTTAGACATTGTATTAATTTTATAGGTCATTACTAAAGTAGAAACGTATTTGATATACAAGCTTGAGAATGATTTCCCTTTGCAATAAGCATCGTAATATAATTATATTGTTTTTTACGAGGCCATGGACAAAGATTATGAAGCAAGAATAAAAGCGTTAAAAAATCTACTCACGTCATCTGTAATACAAAAATATACAAGTCCATTCTCCTTTATATAGTGAAATAAGTAATTTCCGTGGGAATAAGTCAATTTATCTTCGTGCGGTGATATTTTCATCAATATCTGTTTTGTTACTTCTGCAAAATTTCCAGCGCAGGTTGCGTATTTTGCTAATATTACCCCATTTCGGGCCACAACACTAAATAATAGCGGCATTGTAGAGTTTGTATTAAAGTACACTAAGCGTTACTTATTTCACAGTAACAAAACAAAGCACTTATTTGCGTATTTAATATTATGATACCGTGATTCACTAACTACCTCGCTCGTCGTTTGACAGATGCCCTCTCATACGTCAAAAATACTGATGCGTTCAATTTGTAACCGTACATGTATGTATTTATAATGTCGCGTTCATATTTTTTTAAACAAAATTATACGATTATGATATTATCAATATTCGTTCGTTATACTTATATCTACGGTTTTATATGTGTTCTCAATATGGTAACATTAATTTTAGATTATTTTACATGTAAAGGTTTCGTAGAAATTGTTGATATTTAAGTTTTTAAACAGAATAAAAAAAAACATTTATCAAAAAATATTTTATTCTTAATAATTATTTATATTTAAAAAATACAACAATATGTATTTTACAACCATATTTTATTTAAGTAATAGAAATTCTTCCTCTGATGGGAGTATCGAGGCTGCCATAAGAGGGAATATAACGTAAGTTTCGTTGGCTCCATGGGCTTCGTCGATTTTTGTAACTGGAGCAAGCGATGAGACTGTTCATTGCCGGTGGACGAGACTGTTCTACGCTTATTCCACGATAACGACTGAAAATAATATTAAAAATAAAATTTAATAATAATTAATATTGCTTTTTTTGATAATGAAATTGTGGTGATTTTAAAAACCAATAGACAACATTCCCAGTTTGATTTATTTCTATAATATTTATATAGAAGCTTAGAATTTACAGAGCCATTTTGATATTCATAGTGATTCTAAAACAAAAACAATGTATCTATTTATCTATGCTGAGAATCAACAGTCATTTATTAATCATTACCAATTGCCATAAAGAATATAAATATATAAATAAATAACGAGAGGAGTGTGCCCTGCCAATCTGGACGGAGCATACTCTTCCCAAGCTGGCAGGAGGTGACTGTAATAACAGTTGTCATCGTTCAAGGATCGCGTTCTAAACGTTAAACTTCACGTACGAATTAGAAGAATAAAAATCTCAGTAGTTCAGTTAATAGAACTAAGAGAGTACATTCAGAAAACGGAATTTACATTAAAATGGATGCGAACATGAATAATACTAAATAAACGCACCCATCTACTAACTCATTCTTAATCTTGTTTGTCCATTCGTTAGGTATATGCACCAACCTCTTAACTCTAGGCGTTAAAGGCTCGTATTCCTCTCCTATGAGTATGCTACTGTCAAGTGTTCCATCTTGCTGGAGAAGATCACCTGATGATATCGAAACGTCCAGTTTGTTGTCACGACGACGGTCATATGTGAATAGGAATATTAGGACTACTGCCATCTGGAAGAGTAATAATAACACACATATTAATAAACTCGCGTATAATTCTAATTAAAGAAAAAATAATTTGTGAACATGTATTTTTAGAGTCCGTTGGTAGTTTTGACTAAACTAAAATTTTGGACAGTGGCAACTTCTTATAATGTCATAAAAAGTAGACAAAAAGAAAGCATTCCCTTTCACTTTGTTTGAGACAATAAAACAATTATACAAACCAAACATAGATGTAATATAAAAATAAACAATGTAGAATTCCTAAATCCTATTCTGTCAAATAGTATCCCGGCAACTGTGGGACCTATGAAGGCACCCAGAGCGAACGTTGACGTCCACATGCCTGACACCAATCCGTATGTCTCTATTGAATTTGGTAAACCATTTGCACTGAAATAGGTATAAGTTTTAATTAGAAAATAAAACTAGATCTAAGAGAAATAATAAGAAAAAACGCCTGAATTAACTTACATAGCAGTACTTAATGCATCAGTAAAAGAAGCCACGAGTTGACAGCCAATGCCGAAACCATGAAGTACTAAACCTAACATGGTCATCCATTTTACACTAAAACAGAACATTACCAATATAATGCAAAGGAATAGCAGAGGTAGCTATTATGAACTTAATAATATGGAGCAATGTATAGGTATATTAAATTTGGTGTAAGGCAACAAACTCCAATGTTATCCCAGAGAAGTGACTTAGTTTTGATCACTTTAGATTGCTCTGACAATTGAACTGCTATATAGAAGTACTTACGTGGGAGTATTAAAAAAGGGCGCAGGTCCGACTAATAAGAATCCGATTGAGATGAATAAACAACCGAGAACTGTTATGTATTTGGGTTTTATCGCTGGATGGTCGCACAGCCAACCCCAGAAAGGCGCAGAGAGCGCGTAGACGCCACCATTAATTACAAACATCAAGCCGAGGATCACTGATGATAAGTTAAACTGAAATATGCATATGATTATGATTATACAAAATTGAATTGCAATAAATCTCGAAAGCATATTACTATAAAACCACAAATAATATTAAAGAACTAACCAAAGAAAAACACAACAAATTTATATAAATAAGGCAATTATGAAGGAAATACTAACATTGGTATAAAGAACTAGCCTATAGCTAAAGAAATAAAGTATTTCGAATTTGAATTTTGATAGACATATCCAAATCTTAGCTGCCATGTTTAATAAATACTTATGACATGAATTTTATAATTTCTTGTCGTTGTTGTCTGAATACTCGACATTAGTAGAATTGTCTTCATATAATACTTTTGAGGCTATTTATAAAAGAATAAATACTTATACTATACCAGGGGTGGCCAACCTGCGGCTCTTTAAAGGATTATCTGTGACTCTTGATAAATGTACCCAAGTTCCATTTCCTTCTTGTGCTATTATATTATGAAAAATTATTATCGTTCCGCATGTTTTTCTAAATGTCTTTTAAATTACTGTCAACAAATATGAAAGACTAAGTGCAACGTTTTTTAATACCTTATAAATACGTATTTAATTGCGGCTCGCGAAAAATTTAAACTTTGAAAAATGTCTCGGACTACCAAGGAACTTGGCCACCCCTGTACTATATAATACTCCCATCAAATGTTATTAAATAACAACACAGTGTAAATATAATAGCATAATTAACAATCACCAGAGGCGGCTCGTCCTAAAGAGCGCTGGTGCAGTGCACTCCCACGAAAATTACAGAACTTATATTACAGCGGCGTAGATATAGGTAATATAATATACTATTGTATAGGCATAGTAGAATAGAATGAATGTAATGTAAGGATAGTATGTATTATGAAGAAATATAGATCACTTCTGTAATTTTCGTGGGAGTGCACTGCACCAGCGCTCTTTAGGACGAGCCGCCTCTGACAATCACCATTACCTGTCTCAAATGCGGTTCAAGAGTAACTTGCAAAAACCCAATGCTCATACTTGTAGAAATAATACTGATTGCTGCGAGCAATACGCCTGGGATTTTCATCAGAGATTTCATTGTGGCTATAAGTAAATATACTTTACGTAAATAACACTGCTCTACCAATTACAACTTTAAAAAAGTATACTTCATATAAAATTAGTTTCCCTTTATGAACAAAATTAATAAATAATGGAATTGCAAAAAATGACATAATTGATTTTGATTTGATTAGTAGAATTACGACGTGATTCTTTCACTGCTCTCTTGTATTCTACTTCTGTAACATCTCGACAAACAGTCCAGCAATAAAATTATTGTTTTTACTTGTTGTTGTTTTAGGCCTCAATCTTTATTTATTTTACTTTTAACGATTTCAAAATTTTGCGGCACACAAAGACAAATTTAAGTTTAAAATTTTTAAAATCATATTATTTAATAATATTAACATTATTATATATCTAAACTTTGGCGGCACACTTTTAGAGTGTCGTGACTCGTGGCACACAAAAGTGCCGCTGTACAGTGGTTGAGAATGGCTGTTTTAGGCAATTGCCACACTGTTACTGTGGTCTACGCTTAACAGTAGGTACTAGTTACAATCTGCGTTTTCATTTGTTTCCTATTATTTGTTATAATGAATTATAGATAAAGGTTTATTGTACGCAAAATTATACATTTTATTGACGTGATAAACACGTGAACTGTGGGCTTATCACGAATTTAGTCTGGCTTTCGAATCGAGCTGTCACAAGTAAAACGGATCCGTTAGCAATCGGGATCATGAATTTTTACTAACGATTAACGAGCACCAGCAATCTATCAAATGAACGAAAGATCGACACGTTCAAAAATTAACAAAAAGTATCTAAAATATTGTAGTTCCAAATCCGCACGCGGTGGCGCTGCTCAAATTTCCATACAAATCGCTTGAAGCGAACTCGGTTCGAAAGCCAGACTAAAATTCGTGATAAGCCCACTGTTTTGCCAACTGTTTATAAAGTGAAGTGAAAAATTAATGTGGTTTCTATTGTTTATTGCAATAACAATTGCTAATAATAATAAAGCAAATTGTGAATAGCACATTATTACTTATAATTAGCTGATAAATCAGTAAAAATAATTCAATTAAATTCATAAAAGTATGCAATTTTTCATCAATGTTTTCTTATGACGTTACCACGTAAAATCGTCCGTAAACTGACTTTACAGACAACAATTTTTTTTATATTTACGTATTAAATACTAAAAGGGCATAAACGACATTGTATAAATATTACTAGTAAAGTAAAAAAATTGTCACTTAAAACTTTTTGTTCTTCAATCAATAATTGTCAATATTATTTATTTAAATCGTAGATTGTTATTTTTAAACAAGCTTACATTGTATTATTATATTATACAATAATTAATTATTTCAGTTTAATAATTGTTTTAATATAAATAAAACAATACGATATCTTTGTTTTGATTTAATTAGAGTGTTATTTTGAAAATAAACTCTTTCATGCGAGCTTGTAATGCTGTAAAATTTTCCAATAAGTTACATCCTTTTGCCATTTAAAAACATTACACATTATTAATTGACAGGTGATCTACGTGTACAGCTCAACGTTAAGTTCTATCTCCTATTAAACGACATCTATTGGTCATAAACAACAACAAAACTAAACATTTGTTTGGGGTTAAATAATAAAACAAAAACTTACGTCCATCATGCCGTACATCCTCATCGTCATTGTTCAAGGGAAGAGCAAAGGCACTAAATAAAGCAGCGCAGAACAAACTCGACCCTAGGACTGCAAACGGTAATGTATACCCCCCATAATCATACAATGCACCACCCAATGTTGGGCCTACTATGAGACCTAGCCCAAAGAATGTTTCTAAAGTTGCCTGAAAAAAAAATATTTATTGAGTTACCCATTATAAATACCTAGCAGTTTTTTGTAGGGAAAATGCCAGACCATTTAAAAGGCCACAGAAATTATTAAAACTATGTTTATAATCAGTACCTATAATAAAAAAAATAGTTTTCTATGGATATATGCATTGTTTATTATTATTTAAATGGAATAATTATTTTAACCAACATTTTAAAACTATTTATAGCTTCGACATGAAATTCCAGACTCCATTCCCGCTCGAAACAAATAATCATATACAGGCAGTGCTCGGTTTTACGTCATGTTAGGTATCAGAGAATAGTGACGCAAAACGAAACGACGTAAAACGAGAACTATCAGTACTATATGTATTTTTATGTAAGTATATATACATATAATGTTTATGTTGTCTTCGTGTTTATATCCATAGTATATAGTAGTAGTAGTAGGGTATCTTATTATTAAATGAGAACATTAGAATGTATGTTAAGAAGTACTTACAAACATAGTCGCAACATTGTTGGGGAACTCCTTGGCTATAATAGCGAAAGAGGCTGTAAGGAATCCAGCATTGCCAATCGCCTCTATAATGCGGATCAGAAAACTGAACGAAATGAACGGCGTATGGTTTTCTATTCTGTCCAGTAAACTACAAAATAGAATTTATTAAATATATTTTTTATACAAATGTTTCTTTTTAAATTGATTTTACTCACCCGAATAAAATAGCGCATGTTCCAGTAGTTAATATGCCGAGATTAAACAACAGTTTTGGGCCGATTTTATTGAGATGAGCTCCGTACAACGGACTAACAAGAAATACCACCAGCTCAAAGACACCGAAAACTAAACCATATTCGGTGGCTGTACAACCTTTTTTCTCAGCCTAAAAACAGAATAATAAACAACAGAGTGCGATTGTTTTTTGTTTCTTTTTTAAGTGTGACTATCAAATAATCGAGATTTCGAAACTTAAATTCAACAATACATCAATTAGTCCATTTTCGAATTGTCCCCCTTAACAATCAAACTGCCATGGGGCGGGGGGCCCATGTTGGGAAAGACTGACTTAGAGGAACAGTGCAGTCTCTTCACGAAGACGATTTCAGATATTTCTGATTGGAATAATCAAAATAATACAACAATCTAATAAGCATAAAAGTCTAAGTAATACATAAAACGGAAGAATGAATTGAAACATATCGGCGTACTACGCAAATTCTACGTTGACACAAATTCAGTATACTATTAATCGTGTCGAATTTATAACTAAATAACTGTTTAAATAATGAGCCACGTGTGTCCCGGCTGTCGTATCAACCGACCTACCAAGACAAATGTTTACCCCAAATAATTGTCTTATGTTCTATCCATGTTATCAACTACATTGTTTACAAATCAATGTTTAGGCTAGTATTGATTAATAAAACATAAATTAGATTCTATTTGCTTTTGGAGTCTATTACTACAGATTAAAAAATAAACAAAATACGGTCGAACCTCGCATAACGAGCATAATTCATTCCGGTATCTTACTCGTTAAGCGAAATAATATTAACTAGCTTAGCGCAGAGTTTTAAACACAGACTGATGTAGCAATAGCACGAAAAGTTCTATCGCACGATTCGGGGATTCCCTATCCGCGTCGTTCCTTAAGCGAGCTATTATTACAATTTATTTTGCTCGTTATGCGAGATTCCACTGTAAATAGCATGTCGCATAAAGTCCTTTAAATCCCTATTAATATTATAAATGTGTATGTGAGTTTGTTTGTTACGTTTTCACGCAACAACTACTTAACCGATCATTATGAAATTTTGTACAAATATTTTTGGAGGTACTAGGAGTAATGTAGGATACTTTTTATTAAAAAATTGATTTTTGACTGTAGTTTCCAACTGACTTTAGTTTCAATTTGGAATCATATTGACTCATTTCTGTTAAAATGATCTCTGATACTTATTTAATGACTTAAATGCGAGCGAAGTCGCGGGTAAAAGCTAGTTAATTATAAATATGTAATAATTAAATTAATTATTGAAGAAATATTTTTAATAAAAAGATATAAAACAGTGATATATAAATAGTTAACAGATACAATCAACTAAAGTGTGAGTTATATTTGACATTTGCATTGAGGGTTATCTCAGGCGTAACCGAAGCTGTTTCATATCGAGTAATTGCGATTGAGTTCATTTATAGACATACTATAAAAGTCTATAAAAATATATTATTAGAACGAATATTCTAATTAATAAATCCAGATCCTTGTAGAATTTATGAATTCCTAGCTTTTACATGCGGCTTCGCTCGCATTTAAGTCATTAAATAAGTATCAGAGATCGTTTCAATAGAAATGAATCAATATGATTCCAAACTGCTGAAACTATAGTCAGTTGGAAACTATAGTAAAAAAATCAATTTTTAAAAAAATAAAAAGTATCCTATATTACACACGTAACAAACAAACTCACATTCACATTTATAATATTAGTAGGGATAGGGATTATTGCGCAGTTAGTGATCGAACTAGAGAGATCCTTTTCATTCTCATATTTTATTCAATAGCACGACTTATTTGATGATTACTGACTTATTGGATTGCTATAAGAGTAGCAAAAAATAGCCCATCCTCGTCGCCATTTATAAGATATGCGCGTAGATATAATAAAAATACCGAATATGTCTAAGCCCTTTAATGGTTGGCGGCAAACTGAGAAACTACCCTCAATACATTACTGTAACATTACTGGATATTAACTAAATTATTAATTGTCTATAACGCGATGGTGTTTTTAAGTAACATAAAACTAATTATGATATTTTTTTGACATGAATTAAAATTTTATAATTCCTTATTGGGCTGCTGCCCGAATACTCGACATTCGCAGAATTGTATTTAATAGACATATGAAGCCATTAATAAAAGAAGAAGAAGAAGAAGTAAATTACTAATTCTAGTAAGGACTAAAAAGTCTTACTTTACCTTTGAATAACTAAAATCTAATGCAATATATTTTTAAACCTCTAAGTTTTATTTTCGATCTATTTATTATCCGGATGTCAAATAAAATAATTGATTAAAAATAACAGTAAAACTATATCTTAATAAACTACGTTCATCATTTTTTTAAAAAAGACCAACTCACCTCTAATGGATAGAACGGCGCTTGCAATGCGACGCAGATTGCATTACAAAAATCTGCAACTGAAATTACAACAATTGTCAACCACTGGCGACGGGAGAATTCAAAACCCATTACTTAGTCTATTAAAAAAAACTATATAAAGAAAATTCTACTTAATAAATAATTCACATAAAAATATAAATAACTAAATTTCAATAACGATATTATTTACGCATTTTATTAATATATTAATTAAACCGTGTCTCCTTTACCAATGAACGGTTCAAACTGTAATAAGGGATGTCAAAGTTCTCCTTAGCGTCATCCTTACTACCCTACAACACAACGAATCGATCTCAAAACACACTATCCGTTACTGCTTTTGTTTAAACTCTAATAATTATCAACAAAAGAACGCCATTAATGTATTTGGAGTAAGACACAAAGGCTTCATACTAATTAAAGAAAGTATTATTTATTTACTGATAATAGGTGTCAATGAAATATATTAAATAATTATCAATTAGTTAAATATAATAGAGATCATGAATATTTATTGTTTTGAATGTATATACATATGTAGCGGTCGATTGTACAGGCCGAAAATACTTATTTAAGAAGATTTGGGGTTTTGACGTTTGTTCTGTCAGTCTCATCTTTCTTGTTTTTTTCTGTTCTATTTATAGCCACAATGCATTGTGATAATTTTATTTTTAATCCATTTTAATCCGCAATATTATTTCACATAAGTTTTCCTAAACATATATTAGCCCAGCGAATTAATGTTCAATAGTTTATCCACAAGTGCTCTTCGTAATGTCATGTTATTTGTATCTTTTATTTTATCTATTTATTTTATACCTGTACCATTTAGTTTATACAATACTCTATGAGCATTTTTTAAATCATAGATTTCTTTAAACATGGCTTTTCTATTATATTCAACTCGGTGATTATTTTACGATTTCGTGTTGTTTTGGAGCGTGCCCTCTAGATAATATTATTTATGTATATTCAAGTAAAGACAGAGATAATTGTATTTATATTTCAATATAGAGCTCTGTGGGGATAGTGTTGTAGAATTAATCAAGTCCATGCTTCGATTTTAGAACGATGTTACAATAACCAAAGGAATATGTTCGATTACAAAACAATTGCACTTTTAAATAATTTATCTGAAGAAATAGTTATTGTTTCTTTTTATAATTCATTAAATTTTTAATTACATAGGTTATTCATGAACTTTATTAACTAATTTTAAAGTAATTTTTTTGAAATGTAAACCCTAAAAAGCCTTAATCAGACATATATTATTTTATTATTGTATTATACTTGATTGTTTTATTTATGGTCTCTTTATCAGTGCTATAAACATGCCCTCTTATCCTTTGACTGAAAATACATTTATTTATTATTATTATGTGATTCACTTATATTAAAAATAATTTAAAACATTAGGCAAATTTATAATTAGAAACTTATTCGATGGCTACTTTATTTTTTTCCTATTATTTTGCGTTATTTCAAAAAGCCATAGTGGATAATGTACCTAAAATGTAGTTCTTTGTGTACATGAACAGAAGTGGGGGTATAGGGATGTCGAAAAATGGCTTAGCGAATAAAATACATCACATGCAGGGCTTTCACCTCAAACAAAATGTGGCTCGCGCCTTGCTTGCATGGTTAACCGACACGCGCGGTCATTCCAAATTCAAATCTTCCTAGAAACGAACGCGTGAAAATTTGAAATACGAATCTGAGTTCTTAATTTAAAGTTTTTTTTAATGTGTTGACAACAAAATTTTAGCTGGATGGTTTTTTTTTAAATTGGCTTCAGGATATCCTTTTTGTAAAGATTCATTGACAAGATCTGGATTCAAGTAGTGCGTTGTTTAATACAAGCAAAATGGCGTTTAAAAATATAAAAATTATTTTGGTGTTAAGCATATGTACTATCTGTCAAAAAGGAGAAGCTTCTGAAAACGATATTACATTATCAATACGTAAGTTAATTTTGTTAAATATTTATTTATTTGCGTTTAAAAGAATATAAAATAAACATAAATTACTAAATTAAACGTATAACTAATAATATATAACACGCTTACATTCTCAAATGATGTAATTTTATTGCTGGTAATAATAATAAAGAAATCGCTATGAGACATTATATAATTTAAAAAATATTTATTATTAAGTATTTCTCGTGTGAATGTATCCTAATATATATTTTTAAAATTAAATTGCATCAAAGGATGTGCCACTATTTAAGATTCATCCAGATACGAAGTTAATCAACCTGTATAAACATTTTATCTAGTTTAACAACACAGTTTTATATTTATACAACATTTAAATAAGGAATTATTATTCATGTTTTCTCTATACCAGTGGTTTTTAACTTACTGGTCCCTGGTCTGTGAAGTCATCTTAAATTATTTTTTGCAATTATAGTAATAATAATAATAATAATTCTTTATTGCGCTTCAAAAAACATGGCACAATGGCGAGCTTAATGCCATTTGGCATTCTCTACCAGCTAACCATTAGGAGAAGAATGCGGTGAATGAGGCGCCAATATAATTAATAATAATAATAAAAAAGTACATATTAGCCATACACATAAATACATACAATATCGATATAATATAAATTAGATAATTCATGCACTATTATTCTGCGTGCCATATACTACTTTACTTATGGTTTATAATTTCTTCTACAACGATGTAACACTTCCGTTGTAAAATATGCTATTTCCGTTAATCTATTTTAAACAATTTTACGTGTGTTTTATTTATATTTACATTTATTGCACATTAACACGAAACAGTTAGTGGTCCATGGCAGTGCAGAAATATTGTCAAATGGTCCCTCATCACTAAAAGGTTAAGAACTACTGCTTTATACCATAGTGACAGAAATGGTATAATGGGATGACAATTCGAATTATAAAAAGCTGTCAAAACTTATTGTCTTCTTCTTTATTTCAATAGCGTCAGATGTCCGATAAAGACAATTCTGTCAATGTCAAGTATTTGGACAACAGTCCAACCAGAGATTACTTCTTTCCAAAACTTATTATATGAACAAAACACAGATTTCTTCTTATGTCATAGACAGAAATTTGCGTAATAATAACCTTGAAATAACTTTATAATAAACATCATATAAAAACTAGTTGAATATCAATATGTGCTAATATTTTAATAATAAATGGATTTTAAACATTTAGGTGCAAACAAGCTTAAACAAATTAGATATAAATAAATTAACACTTTATGAATTTATAAACGTAATATATAAACGTCATAGCTAAATTACAACTAAATTACGCATTGTTTTGATTTTTGACAAATAGTAGAAGTACAGTAATACCCCGCTTTACGCGACCCCGTTATGCGCGGTTTCACTATAACGCAATATTCAAATTTATTATTAAATTACGCGAAAGAGTGCGTATAAACATAATGTAGTCATCAACTTCTCTATGGTCGCGGGAATTTCAGTTAACGCGATTTTTGCCGGAACGTATCCCTCGCGTAAAGCGGGGCATTACTGTAGTAGAGGAACCATATACCGTTGTAATTTTTAGTAAAGTTTCCTCCAGTTTGACTTAATCGCGATTTGACTTGACTGTTATTACGACGAACGAATGTTTACTTTGACAATAGCAAACTATTTGTTATATATGTAAGTTATGATTGCAGGGTAGTCATGTAAACGTCTTTTATGAATTGTATAATGGTACGTCACTACCAATGGAGTCGTTAGCAAGCTCGATGAATGATCACACTCAAAAAGGACTTTTATTTCCATAACTACGACATACACATCACTATTATAATGTCATAAACTCTGAAAAGTTTTAATTCTTTTCACGAGAGTTCTAAAGCAATGTTTTAATCACTACTCATTTGTTGAGAGCTATATGCATTTTTAATAGACGCATCCAAATCGATTTTCAGTGATAAACTTTTGTTATATATTAATTATACATTTATATCTTTGTTAGTTTGCTTTTTTCGCATTATGCACCATTATAGAGAATAAATAATCTCAAAACAAATGACAAAACAATCTATTCTTCTGTTTTTTTAAACCAAACAATGCTAATTCAATACAGTCTTTTTTTTACTTATTACTTACCCATAAATAAATATTAGACAAAATTCATGTTTACGCAGTATCTAAGAATATAATTATTACATAAAAACAAAATGGCGTCACAAAATCGTGCAGAAATTAATATGCATTGTTCATAACACATAAAATATAATATATTTTCCTTAACCCATATAAGTGGATGTTATTTAAGTGAAACAATAAGATATTAGAAATGTGAATAACTTTTAGTACTTACTATTTCAATAGGTGATTCTATTTTAATATTCAAGGCGATGCAATGCAGTCGTCAAGAATAAACGGACCAATGTTTGTCTTAGTAATGGGTAAAATTATCCTTTTCACACTATTTTATCCGACGTTTTGAGACAAACGAAAATAAACGGCACATTAAGCCGCATAACAACGTTTAATTCAGTTTTAATTATCCTTCATTACCAATAAATATAGCCCAATATTTAGCATTTGTTTTGAAACTGGGGGCCTACTCAGGCGAACGAACTTCGAACGAAAATACGCATATTTTTTACTCAGAAACACTTACGGACCCATAATCATACACGAAATTACGGATTTGATAGAGACCTCACGACGAATAGGCCACTCAATGCTTATTTTACGGACATTTGACAGGACTTTTTACAGCCTTATATGTCAAAATTCACGGAAGCTATAGAGATGATGGCCATATCACGAAACTTCGGATATGCCTGGGTAGCCCCTATAGATATATATCATTGTATGTATCTACTAATACATATTTTATCTAATTTAATGCATGTGATCATAAAAAAGAATTCTTTTCAGTACATGGAATGGAATGCTTGTACGTTTATTGTTTCTAAATTACAGTAAAACCCCTTATAACGCGGTAGATTGGGCCCGCGTTATAGGAAAACGCGGTTTATAATAACGCGCCCGTGGTACTCCGTATAATGCGTTTTGTACAAATTATTCGCAACTTTTCTTATTAAATGGTGTTTAAATCGAATACTAATGAAAAACTATGTTCTGAACAATATATATGCAAACACGAAATTGATTATAAATTGAACAAATCATTATAAATTTCACAGTACAGAAATATATCATATGAAATTTCTGCGGTATATGGGGGAAACACGTGTTATACGAGGGACATGAATTCGCGTAATATGAAAACGCGTTATAAGAGTACCGTGTAATATTGTATCTTGTTTTACAATTATTGTTTCTTTGCAAATATGTACTGCAGTGTGGGTTGTATTTTACTTATTTTTTATGCATCTGTCAATATTATATGTAACACATAAGTAGTGACAAATAATAATTCTTAAATATCTTTCTCGTACCCTTGGAACTCGATAAAAAATTGACTTCATTGCCCCTGACTACTTTATAAGGGTCATCATAACCTTGTTATTTCTTACAATTTGGTATGGAGTGCGAGTTCAGAATTTATAATTACGCGTTTAATTAAAATTAAAGAATAGCTCATTGGTTGTGTAATTAATTTACAATTTTAAAACAATTAATAATAAACACAAATGAAAAATAAAGCTTTGCAGGCACATGTTTTAACTAAATGAAAAGATTTCAAGCTGCTTACTTACTACATACATACATTCATTTAAAAGTCTTTATGGGAGTTATTAAACTGGGGGGCTACTCAGGCACATCCGAAGTTTCGAGATACGGCCGTCGCGTCACCTGTGTAGTTTACGTAAATTTTGACATATAAGTTCGTAAAAAAAACGCTGAGTAGCCTATCCGTCGTGTCGTCGCTGGCAAATCCATAATTTCGTGAATGATTACGGACCCGTAAGTGGTCTTGAGTGGGAAACGTCCGTATTTTCGTCCGAAATTCGTGCGCCTGCGTAGCCTTTTGGGGCGGATTACAAATAATCAAAAATAAACGCGCAAACAAAATTATTAAGCCGGATAGACATTTAAATTAGTTAAATCATGTTTTCGAATAACCAAAGATTTTAGTCATATTATCATTCAATGTATGCTTTTTTGCGTTTGGTTTTTGTTTTTAAACTTAACAACACACAGGTAAGTCTTAGTGCACTTAAACGGATGAAGTGTCCTTGACACCAATTTTGTGTCACCATCTTTACATACGACGTTTCTTTAAGAAAAGTTGCTAAATCATTTTAGAAATTGTACAAGCCCTTTGCAATGTACTGATGACCTTTACTCAAGGTCACATCCATGTGTGGCCACAATCAATGTGGACATCAATTGAAGGATTATTTGTTGCTTAAATTATGATCATCAAATATTTGATGTACGTCTTTATATATATTTCTAAATACTCAGGTATTTATTTTTCTACCCACTAAAACAACTTTTAAGTGACTAAATGCTGGTAATTTTATAAGTATCCTTATCCATAGTACGGCAGTTTGAAAGCAATCGCGTAAAAAAGAACGTCGAAGTGTCATTTCTTCATACAGTACGATTCTTACTATCGTGTAAACTCAATCTACCTATTATAGTGATGTGTTCGGTATATCGGAGCGATTTACATTGCTATATGGTGGCAATTGTTTCCTTAAGTAGACCACATTAACAACCACAATAAACTTTCAAATTGTATCTAATGTAAAAATAATGACTGACATCACAATTCAAAAATTGTCATAACAAGAGATATATTACAAAATATGTAAGTAAAGGCTTTATACAAGAGTACAATTATTTCTCCAAACGGCATTTCGACATGAACCCTCTGACATTAGAATGTGGCGACATTTGAAAAAAGCTAAGTCATTGAGGCTTGCATACAAATTCTAATGGAGCGGTTACAATATTCGACAAATGTCGCTTTTGTCATTCGCTGGAACATCGCAATAAATAATAAAAATAAATGAATTTAAATTAAATTTTGCACTCGACTCGCATAGAAAATATAAATTAAATTCATATTTAAGCGGAAATCGTAAATTTTAACTACAAATTGAATAGTTTAAGACAGTGATACTCAACCTTTTTTTTGTTGCACACAGTTTAAAAAATTTTAAATCGTATTATTTTATAATATTAACATTATTATATATCTACAATTTGGCCGCGGCACAGTGGTTGAGAACAGAAGAAGAAGACAACACATTATTATATTATCTGCCATTAATTTTTTGAGAGATTCGAACACGATGCCTCTCGATTGCGAGTTTGCACCCTCAACCACTAAGCCAGGGCGGCTCTTAAATATATGTACTTGTACATACGTGTATATATTTATTAATCTACATATAGTTGATTACAAGTGATTTGTTAGTATCTGTTACATATTGTACGCAACGCAGCGTGAATTTCCTGTGTAGAAGTTACACACTCTTCAACGTAATCTGTGCAATTGTTGCATCGTGGAAGTAATTTTGAGAATTAGGCTTTTAACATGTTTCAACTATAATCATAAATTGATATGTAACAAATTTTAAACTATTAGCACGTTTATTTTGATATATAAAAACCGATATAGTGTATTAATTGTAGTTTTCTTTAAATACTATAACTCTTTAACACTGGAACTGCCAGCCGGTCAATATGACCTATTTTTACCAACAGGTCAAAATGACCGGATGACTTGTACTAAATATAATTCAATAAATTTATTATAGAATTGAAAAAATAGAATCGTTTACGAAAAATAATGAGTAAGGTTTTACATAAAAGTCTTGTGAAGAATTTTTGAAACTGGTCATTTTGACCGGTTGGTAGTTCTAGTGTTAAAGATTAATATGATAATAGAAGTCTGTACGATAAAAATAAAAATAAGAGATATGCTCTCAAACCTCAGACAGATTACAAATTAAAACGTGTCTGGGAGTGAGTTTTGGAAAACGACTTTTTAACTCACTACTAGGTCAGTGTCACTCAAAATCGCTATTATAAAACGTTTAATATTTTTTCCAAAATACAGCTTCCATGTCATTAATTACAGATTATCTGTTGCGACATGCGACGTGAGTGACATAAAGAACGTGTCGTTTCAAAATACTCGTTGCATAATAATTTCTATCATTTTCCTAGTTATCCATGTAATGCGTGTAATAGTCCGCGGTTTATTTTGTCATATTACGATTCGTGTAATGACAATTGTTTTATGTTTTGCAAATTTAGATTGCATTATGCATTAAACATGTGGACTCCTTTCTAAAAACACTATTACTAATTTCACTACCTATGATATTATAAAAAACAATATTCTACATATTGAGCCTTGTCATTTGTTTTTTATCCAAAGGGTTCGGTACTCAATTGAAATAAACATTTATAGTATTTAATAAAAAAAATTGTAAATATGAAATGAACTCAATTTAATTTATTAGAAAAACTATTCGGTTTAGTATTTGAGTAATTACTTTCGAAACATAATTATGTATAAAATTAAGTATTTGCTTCGAGTTTGAGTGTCATATGCTTATGATAGTCTTAAATATTGGGAACCATTTTTGTGTAACTTTCAAAATATTTGAACCTTGAACATTTGGTTTTCGTTTTTTTGAAAAAAAAAAGCGCTACTTTAATTGTGTTTTCGGGTCAATGAATTAAATTACATTTTTATTTGGTTACGTAATTATTATATCGTATTAAGTAAGCATGACCTTGCCATCAACGTTTTAGTGTTAATGTCCGTAACACTTTTTAAAACTATTTCAAGTTCAATAATTCTGTTCTAATGTTTTTATATTCATTCATAACATGACAGGTTTTGGATTTGAGTCCCAGGTGTTTTAATAAAATATGAATGGATAATTTGTTTCTATTATCTTTATTGGTATCCATATGTATAAGTACATATGCAATAGCTATCTATAGTATGAAGATTAAACTCTACATATTAAAAGAAAGTATCCTCATATTCCTTCACTTATTTTTATACAATTATATTTTATCAATTCTTGGAACAACAATAATTATTTCTTAAATAAATATAATCTTTAACAGCTATTCACATAATCTACTGCGTATTGATAATTAATATTTATTTACTAAAACAATATTATTATATGTTATTTACTTACTAGTAACTGGATATAAGAAAAAATCATATTAGATAATCATGCGGTGTGCGGGTATATTCAACTGTTTCTCCGCATGCTGTGTATTACCGATGAATTTTCATTTGTTATTCCGCATAAAACATTATTGGATATAGAAGACATATCAACTTATTCTAAAATGAAAATAGCTTGTTTGTCAAGGTCACAAAGGCAAATAATCTTGTATAATAAAAAGACCAATAGAAAGCGATGAGTCGTCGCAAAGTCGGTCTCTCGGTCAACGCACTTGAGCAACAGCCTTACCTTGCCACTCTGACCACCAAGTTACGTCAACATGTGGCATACTTCGTCTCGCTTTACGTAACACACATTGTCTACTCGTTAATAGCAAATCTTACCAATCAATTGTTTATTAAATGTCATCTTACAATTTGCTAATCATATTTATTACTTATTGAAGCTTTCGTCTTTTGTTTTCTGTATATATATATTTTTTTGCATAATTATAAAGGGAATGTTTGATTTTTTTAATCGATCACTTTTACGTGATGATAAATAACATTGTATATTATGAATAATTAATTGTATTGTTAATTAATTAAAAACTGTACTGTATATAACTGTAGTTATACAGCTTGTCACACTATTATCCATAGATTGGTATGTAGTGATAGGTTATTCAAAGGTATAATCAATTTAAAAGTGTTTTCAACTGTAAAAGTTTTTAAATTATATTATATTATAATTAACATAATAATCAAAGTATTTTTTTTCTATTTCAGCGGAATATATCCTACCATGTAGCAGAAGCGACCCTCAACTAGACAATTGTATTAAGCGTTCGTTCAATCATCTACGACCATACTTGGCTCGTGGGCTACCTGATCTCCAAGTACCTCCAGTAGAGCCTCTATATATAGATCGACTAGTGATGGAAAATGATGCAGGTCCTGTCAGAGTTACTGCTGTATTCAGTAATATTACTGTCGTTGGACCTAGCAACTATACTGTCACGAAAATCAGGTATTTTTATGTCGTCTTGTGAGAATCAAGTTGGAGTTTAATTTAATAGTGCCAATAAGACATTATTTGATTGAAGTAATTTTTGTGATAAACGTCTACTAGGAAGAAAAGATTATTATAATATATAAATATATAATACCAATAGGTCCTTACCGTCTATTAAATTGCTTGTAGTATAAAATTAATCTGGATGTCGATTTTCTTAATAACTAGCAATTCATTCAAATATCAAATATTTTGTTTGAATTACGAATTACGCATATTTGAATATTATAAGAATACGTTTTGCTCACTCCCATTAAGCAGTAATCTAAACAGAATTGCTTTCTGTAAAACATTGCTATTAGTTTTATTAGTCGTATTATGGTTCTTATTTGATCATTTCTCATTTGAATTTAATTCCTTCTATGTAGTTATTTTAAAGGCGTAGTCGTAAAATACGTACAATTACTTATTACTCAAAAGATCTTTAAGCAATAATATTATCAATATTTCACAACTAAGTTACAGTCGTACACTTTTACGGATAAATATGTGTGTGTTTTTTATTTATTTATCTGCATGTTACTGTCAAATTAATTATAGTATTGAACGTTTTATTTGACAATTATATTGTTTAGTGTCATTGAGTTAATTATACTAGAAAAAGCACATCGAACGAAATTAGTATAAAAGCTAATATAATGCATAGGTCACGAAACTATTTTGTTTCCATAGAGTAAAATATTAACCAGAAGGGACATAATTAGATATTTTGATATAAACCAATACTAATAAGACATTTATACAATTACTTAATATGTACAGTTCAATAGTTAAACGTTTGAAAACGTTATTCAGTTGTTTCATTGATCTGTAATGTTATATGTAATACTATGTCTATACATTTTTAAAATAAATTAACCAAGATAGTAATCTGTGGGCTTATCACGAATTTTAGTCTGGCTTTCGAACCGAGTTCGCTTCAAGCGATTTGCATGGAAATTTGAGCAGCGCCACCACTACAATATTTTAGATACTTTTTGTTAATTTTCGAACGTCTCGATCCTTCGTTCATTTGATAGTTTGCTGGTGCTCGTTAGTCGTTAGTAAAAATTCATGATCTCGATTGCTAACGGATTCGTTTTACTTGTGACAGCTCGATTTGAAAGCCAGACTAAAATTCGTGATAAGCCCACTGAACAAGATATTATAGGGAATATTTTTATACTTACACTGTAAGCATCTATCTATTGTATATTTCAACTATGACCACGAGCACACGAAGGAGCTAAAATACATTGATAAACTCGTTTAATTGTGTCTGATTATAATTTCAGATCCGATGTCAAGAAGCTGCGCATTGATATGGGGATGGTGTTGCCAAGAATCGAAATAACAGGGAAATATGAAGTCTCTGGACAAGTGCTGCTGTTCCCTGTCAGGTCACGTGGAGATTTTTGGGCTGTGTTTAGTAAGCACGAATAAATTATTTTGTTGTTGAATATTGTTATGACGTCACAGACTTTACATATCAGCTTAGGCATTTGTTATTTATATTGTGGTTCAGCTTGAAACCGCTGTTTTAAGCTTAAGCTAGAACAGGAATAGCGGATTAGTAAATAGCAAAATTATTTAAATGATTCAAAAGAACAACATAAATCTATATAATTATTTTTCGTTAACAAATGTAATTTCGTTTTGATAGTTGCAAATACCATATATCTAGTAAATAATAAATATAATCCTTCCTTTTAATAACCTGAATAATCTGTAATAATTCGTATTATTACATAAGATCAGATTATAATCCTAGGAGCTAGAACTAGCTATGAAAAAAAAGTGTCACGGTGATGGTAGCGCGGATTAACAATGAATTATTACTAATAATGCGAATTGGAAAAAACATATAATGGGTCTGAGTGCCTAAGTATTGTAGTAATGGTGTTGTAAATATTGTAGTATATTATATTACGTTATGTTTATTATTAACGAAATTATTATAATTCTTCTCGAGTTAATAAAATATCTTAAACCTCATTATATTTTAGATGATGTGGCAGCGATTGTGAAGATATTTGGGAAGGAAATTGAACGCGATAACGTAAAATACATGGCGGCAGATCGTCTTCTTGTCGACTTCAAGTTGAGGAGTTCACGTTTCAAAGTTAGAGATACAGTTAATCACGGCAGTGTTATTGGTATGTAGTGATATTGAGTATTTTTAAAATAAATAGACACACAATGCCCGATGTGCAATTTTAATAGAAATCATGGAGGGTTAACTCTAGATATTATTTATGTATCTATACTAATATTATAAAGAGGAAAGATTTGTATGTTTGTAACGAATTGGCTCAAAAATCGTGTCACCATTTGAATGCTACATTATCACTGATCAATATAGGCTGTATAAATTACAGGAAAAAAAAATATAAAGATCCTTACTAAAACTACAAAAATGTAACCGAAGGTTGTTTTTAAAATTGCCATAAAAGGCAGGCGTCTTTGAAATATGAAACATCATAGTACTTTATATCTTCATTATTATGCGAACGAAGTCGGGGGCGACAGCTAGTTCTTTATATTTATTATTTCATTATTGTGTTTATATTTATATATGTGTCTTTGTTTATTTTTATCTTCTTATTCGTTTTATATTGTTACATAATTATTATTATGTGAATGTGTTCTTTTTATTTTCTCATTTATTCTTCTTATGTTATTTTTGATCTGCACCTATTCCTTCTGAATGTAACCTTTTTGCTGGTCCTAAAAGTTAATTGGCAGACAATACCCAAGGACACTAAATTTGCCTTTTGTATGTGAGTGCAATAATGAGTTTTAAATAAATAAAATCATTGTTTAGTGATAAGGTCGCCTTTGCACTATCTCTTTCTTGTGTATATTTAATATTTTTCTTTAAAAGTGCAATAAAGAGTTATCATTATTATTATATAGTGTTCAAAGCACAATAGATTTATTTCTAAGAAAGGCTAATACGAATCTCATTACAGGTGAAGCAATGAATCAATTCTTGAATAACAATGCTGCTGAGATTATCGAAGAAATGCGACCGGCTGCCTCCTTGTCTATTGCAAAACATTTCCAATCATTTCTAAATGCTGCATTTACCAAGATACCTATTGATATCTGGCTTACAAACTAGAATTTATTAAGTACATACGAACACGATCGTCTTCACGAATTTGATTGTAATATTTCTAATAGAACTGTTGTTTATAATTACTACTTACAAAATCTGAACCAAAATTTGTATTATTGGAATTTTAATTTTAAGATGATAAAAATTACGATTTAAGCTTTAAAATATAATTTTATTACCAGTAATTTGTTTAATAACTTTATTATAACAATAAGTTAAGGATCAGTATACATAACTTATAAGGACTTTAACCGATCATGTGATATATATTATACGAACAAATTGAAAAGTCATGTCGTAAAAGATAAAGTTGTAATAGAGAGAACTGTTTTAAATTGGTCTTCTTATTCCTGTAGATATGGAACTAATACTATTAAGTTATTTTAGGATATATTTATTCAATATTTAAAAGTAACTACTTTTTTTAAAATATAATTATAATTTTTAAATGTTAATTGTTTTTTTATTAAACTATTTCTTAATTTATTATAATGCCCTTTAATATGGGTTTCAGAACGAGGACAAGATAAACATACAATGAGACCCAAAACAAACGTATAATATCACAATATTTACATACATATTTCTACCGGGGATCAAACTTGTAACACAGCTACCAAACATATTAATTTTAAAAAACTAATAAATTATTAAATAAATAAATAATAAAATTATTTATGATACTGGGATTTATGTTCAACCAGTTATTTTCAAGAATAATTTCAAAACTCTGGACTCAAAATGTCATCAGCATTCAAAGTACTGAAGGCATGGTCAGCTAAGGGTTTGAAGAAATCTCTAAGACTTCGTTCTAATGGTGCCTGTATCTCTTGCGCCAAAGCCTTCCAGTTTTGGTTTAGGAATTGATTCATTGCATTACCTGGAAATATTTATATAAGGTAAGTTTGATATTTTAAAACAATTTTGAAAATTTTTTAACAACGTAAAATCTTCATTTTTAGCCGAGTAATAGCATAACATTTTTAATTGACGTGAGAGGAACTTGTTCTAGTCAGTGTTTTCGAGAAGATGGGACAGAGAGTAACAACCCCTTTGCCTACAGACCCCTTCTACGTTGATCCAATTCGAAACCCACGTGACTTTTATAAACATTTTCAGCCGACAAAATTATGTTTAAAATCCATCACCATTACTAGAAAACAAAATATTGTGGATATTAAAAAACAATCGTATATAACGTACCAAGATCATTATCCCCACCAAATAGATTGTCTAAATGCATATTAGCTCTGCCAATTTTGAATTTGACATCCATCTTTTCACACGTTAACACGTCAGATCCCACTCGTCTGGGAGCACGTCCCAAACCCATTCTGACTTCAGCATCTATGTCTCCTAAAATAAATTCTAAAGGTTAATGAATGTATAATAACATACAAGTTAATTTTTATTATTATTATTTAAATTATCTGACAAGACATATCAGCCCTATCGTGCCTTACCTAAATCTACAAAACTTAAAATTAAAGGAGAGGGAGCCGCTGATGAACCATCTTTCAGGAGTCCCAACACACATGGTCTGCGCTAAACCGACATCCAGCCCGCAGACTCTGTGCTTTCTCATCAGCGCCTCCCTCTCCTTCTGACTTCGCAAACACTCCGTTAACAAATGCTGCACATCCTCCACAACGTACAAGTTAATATAGTGAGCATTGCTTACTACTGAAAGTAGTTTTATATTCACCGACCGCATTTTAGCCAAATATAAGGCGTATTACGGCCACATGCCGGACTTCTATAAAATTCTAAAACTTTGCCGCTGTCAGGGTTGTAACGAGACTGGCGTGTTTATCATCATTGTTTTATAGACTTCTTTTTTATATCGTGTTGTATTCATTTGATTTTATATATCATTTCTCTCAAATATACATACGAACTTATAAATAGCTTAAAGCTAAAACAAATGAAATAAAAAAACATCGATACCATATTTTCCGGTAAATATCCCATCTCCCTCGATTGGTAACATGAGTATTTTGCCAGTCAACCTATACTTTCCATTTATCTTCAATTCTGGTATAAACATATCGACTATTACCTCGTGTTTCTCTGGGAATACCCTGCAAATGCATTTGCCTCATTTATTTTACGTTTAATAAAAAGAGTTAGAGTCTGATACTTTATTATTGTTCTAAGAGAAACATATTTTTATAAACAATAATTAGTCCAAAGGGAAACAGAAGCTCAAACAATGAAATACCACAAAGAGAAAAATTAAAATAGCTATAAATATGCCATTAAAAACTATCATCAAATTTAAATATCAACAAAAAGGATAATGGAATTTTTGAGTCTTGTTATAAAATAAAATATATAGACCCTAATTATTTATTTTTTATTTGAATCGACCACAAATATCGCATAATACAAATAATCCAAACTTACTTGACATCTTTTACTCTCATAGTTGAAGGTCCTTCCACTATGACGTCAGAGTATGTTGAAGTGACAGTAACAGGTCCAGCAGCTTGAGATACAGCCAATTTAGGCACTATCAATGGTTCACATGATGGTACACCATATTCTGGTACTCCTAAAATACCATTTATAAAGAATGCGAACCATAAATCAGTTACTGCAGGCTACAGACGCCATATCAGCTATTGGAGATAAATTTATATCGTTCAAATTGAAAGGGTGTACACCCGTTATACTCGACTATTTAAGGTTCCTAAGGATGTTAAGCTTGAATATAGTGATACTAACCCAATAACCATCATCAGCCTACCTACCTCTTTTAGTTAATGCCTATATTATACTATACTACGTATAATTTGATACCGGCCCAAATTTAGAGAGATTTGAACCCGGGTCTTTCGATAGCGTAACCTTACAATTTGATATATTTCTCTATAGACATTATACCTATATATAATGCAGAATTGATAATTGCTATCAATCATGACGAATTTATGTTTAACTTTAAAAACGTACTATGGTCGCCAAGATAAGGACAACAGACGAAAAGATCTTGTGTATTTAAATTAAAAAACTTAAGTGTATTATAGTAGCTGCGATACGCGAACAAAACAATAATACAATAATAAGTGATAAAAATAATATTATTAATAGAATTATAAATAATCTTAATGATATTTAAGTAAATACGAACAAAACAATATAATTACCAGTTACAAGCTGTGGGATGTACGCGTTCAATTTATCACAAAGACATTTTCCTAATGCTTTTTCTTCTCTTGGACAAATGAAACCGCCAACTAAATATGTTAAATAAATGAAAAACGTTATAAAATTATATAAAGAATTTCACAAAAAAAAAAACAATTACACATTTAATAGATACTGGGGAAGAAATTAGAAACAAAACTTTTTATTTCATTTGTTTTTTTAAGCAGTCACGTGCGTCGCTCGTGTTAATGACGTGCTCTCTAGTAGTAATAAATAAGTAAATAGCTCACAATTAATAAAAGTCTTCGCTGATATGACTGCATTAATAAACATCACGACAAGAATCGTTACTACAAACTTCATTTTCAAATGGTAATCAAACCCAATCTAAAACTCGAATAACGCATCTGCTCAAATCGTTGATCTTAAATAACAATAGAAACGTGACAAATGAGTCTAATTAGGAAAATAATCTATTTTAATCATTATATCTTAAATTACGTGCTGATTGAGAGAGAAACAATTTGTATTGCGTTAGAAAAGTAATTCACGTGTAAATGCTTAACTCATTTTGGTTGCTAAATACTATCAATCTTAGCGCTCTTAGTGTTTTTAAAATATATAATTCCAAAAACATTCAAAATCCTTTAAAAACGAGAAGCGAGGACAAAACTGTCGTAATTTTACATTATGTAACGGATAAATTGTTGGCTCGTGCCGGTCCACTGCCCTACATAACTCCGGCGCGGGTGAATGGTCAATTATTTGAACTGAATTAAAACAAACATAAACGTCAAATAATTTATTATAAAATTAATATGTCTAACAAGATAAGTAAATAGGACAAATGTTAGAAAATATAAGACTACTAAATTCGACTTTTTTGCCTCTTAATAAAATAAGGATAATCTCTCTGTGATTTAAAGGACAGGCCATATAAGTGCACGTGCCATCGCAATATAATGTATGACACGCGCGCTAGTGACTTGACCTTAAGACAAGCTAATCGTCGCATTTAAAATACAATAACAAAACTCTTACTAAACTAAAATCAACCCTAAGAAGAAACCATTTTCTTCTTTCTTCAATTTTACTTCGGGAACACCATATCATAAGGTATATGCTTCAAAAACTTATTAGCAACATCTTCAAGGACCATAGCTAATGCTGTCTCGACCGCCGGTTGCACCTCTGACACTATATCAGCCGAATGCATATTTACTATATGGTCTGTTATTTTCTCTGTAATTAAAAGATGTATTATCATTATCATAATGATTGTGCAAAGTCCCGAAAATTCTAATATCATGGTCACCGTAACAAAATTACATAATAAATGATAAACAATCAACGGCACAAGACGAATACACCTACGAAGCACGTGACACAGCAGCAAATTGTCAAGTGATTTCACACAATTTTGATTAGGTGCTTTAAAGTATTTTCATCTTATTGTGAGAAAGAACTAATATGCACACAATTTATTTAAATTTTGGGACATTTTTAAATTTTTATAAATCGTGTTTAAATTCTAATATTGATACTTATAATGTGATTTATTTTTCTGGACTATCTCATTTAGTCTATTATATATTCATACCCATTTCATCAGTAGCTGAATGTGTTTCGCATAAATCAGCCTGCAAAGGTCCAAAACATTTTAAATGAACTGTTGCGTCTCTAACGACCATTCGTTTGTGGACTCTTGCACCAATCGCCTCCAAAGCAGCTGTGCACATCGCTAAAACATTCGTTTTTATTTTAAAAATTATTATTATTTTTTTTTTTTTATTGATAGCCATGTTAAGCTAGAGTGCGGTCCATGAGCATAGACAACTGTCACCACAGACAAATGTCCGCGCGCAACAGTCGACTCCACTATGCCTGCTTGAGTAGACGAATGTGCTCTGTCCAAATTAACATTTATTTGTTTATCAAATTAGATTTTTTATTAATAGGTATAAAAACAGAACACAGGTATTAAAGGAATGGAAAGAAAAAATATAGGCTATATGTAATGGAACTAAACTATGATCCAAAATTACACACACACTGCGTCAAAGATTATAAGGAATACTTCCTTTTATAACTATATGTGTTTAAATATTTTAATAGTGGTTGAATTTATGTGCTTGTAAATTATACTTACAAAAGTTAGAAACCATTTTTCCAGTGGCCTCAACTGGTAACATCTGGAAATGTCCGAGTACTACGAACTCTCCAGTCATAAACAAATGCGGTAGACTTATGTTTGCTGTAACTCTTAACTCTTCAGGATACACGCTGTGAACAAAAACACAAAGATTCTGTTCCCATAGCTCCTGGTCTATATTGGAATGTATATAGCGTACATACAAAATATTCCTTATTAATTTAGTGTCCTTCTTGTATTTACTGCCATCACGCATAAAGTCAACAATTATATCTTAATTTACAGAAATAAATTTAGAAAAATAATTAATATACTTTTTGGGGTTTACTACGCAGCCAGAATGGAAGCAATTTGTTCTTTTATTAATCAAAATACAGAGTAACCTTAATGTAACGACTCTCAATATAACAATTTTTTTGATTTAACGATTATTTCGAAATCCCCTAGCTAACCTTTACATTACAACCTTTTTAGTCGAATTTTCAATTTTTTACAAAATATAAAAAGACAGTATTATTTACCTCTATTTAACGAAATCGATCGCTATAACAGGGAAAGCAGATTAGTGCCTACGTTCAGCAGAGATTAATAATTTTTGAAACCTTGTTAAAACTAATCGTAGACCAACCTAACCTCTGTATAACGAACCTCATTGTAACAAATTACTTGATATAACGAATTATTCTCTGATTCCCTTCAGTATCGTTATATCAAGGTTGCACTGTGAACGGGATAATATGCCGTATAGAGTCTTTAATAATTATTTAAATATAATATTACATTCAGATTAACGCTTTTTAAATTACTTACAGATAGACATTAAAAAAAAATGAATATAAATAACTTACTCGAGATTATTAAATGTGTAGTTAGTAAGACCGTGAACTGCAACTTCAGATAACCAGGCGTCATATTTAAAGCCATTGCCAGGAGTGTGATGCTGCCTCAGCCGCACGCTTGGCACTTTAAGCGGCTCCAAAGACTGTATGCCTAGCGAAGGAATGCCATGTGCCAGGAACAATCTAGCATATTCTGCGACCCTTTGAATGCATTCAGTTACTTTGGGATCGCTGTAGTGGCATATTGGCAGGTTTTGAGCTGGTAATTGATTTAAATATACACGATACAACTATTGGTCAAGAGAAATGATTATATTATATTTTGCTAAATAGATCAATGATTATATACTTAATTAATTGTTTTAGGCGTTACTTTGCGGTAATCCATATTAAAGGAAATTACAAACATTCAATAACTTGTCTCTGAATGTTGGTGGAGGTTATTTTTCTTCATCGACCTAATGTAGCGGGGATTATAAGCAAAATAATTTTAAATAATTTCCTTTAATGATTATAGCTAAAAATACCTTTTGATTTTGTTTTATTACAGAAAATAACTATTACTTTTCATGAATTAACAAAACGCAACAATGCACTACAATCTGAGATAACTAAACGCGTTTACTTAATATAAATAAAAAATAAGTCCTTTTAGTTTTTTTTATATATTTAAACATAACTAGATATACTTATTAAACTTACTAAATCTATCTTCGTCGTGAACAGTGGTGTTTCTCACAACACTCCTAGCAAAAACTGAATTAAATAAATAACTAAAGAAAATTATTTTTATTACACTTTTAATAATTTCACCCATATTGACTTAGATGTTATATTAGTACGTCTAAGCCAACATATGATCGTTTCTGCTCTTATAAAAGACTTCTACAAGTTCACAGTTTTAACACCATATTAAGCTTGTGACCTTCTTAGTAGGTATAGGACTCGGTATAAAAAGTAAAACAGTAATAAACACCAAACAAATTTTCAAATTTTAATAATATCTTAATTATTAATACACGTTTAAATTTAAAAGTATAATTTCGTCATAATTATATAAATTAAGCATACATACAATAATTATTAAATATCTTATATAAATTCATCTTTGGTGTCCAAATTGACGATACATCGCATTGTGTAGAACTTAATAGCAGTCCGATTCATAGAAGCTGTCAAAAGATAAATATTGTAAATAAACATCAAGCTTCAAACGAAATGTTATCACATATAGGGATAGTATTCAAGTCATTCCAGCTCGAGTTCCTTTAGGCAGTATACCTTACATAACATACGTTCATTTACAACAATTGGTTCACGGTCATCAACTTACTCTCAATAGAAATATTATAAACAGAAATTAACGAATAAATAGCAAGTCGTTTAGAAATATAAATATTAAATTTCAATTCAATTTTTTTTTTTGTTAAATATTCTATGTACAGGCTGTGATTAACGAGTTTCTTGTGGTCTTCTTCTCGTCATATGCCTTTCCGAAACCATTGTAGAGTCTGACGATGAGTGCCTATGCTAATAAACTATTTTCTTTCATTTCATTTCAATTTGCAACTTATTAATAAAACTAAAATAATTCATATTCTATTTGAACGTATTTAAAATCTAATTAAATATTTATTCAATTAAAATCTCCTTCAATGGTATCACAGAGAATATTTTGTTCAAAAATGCTTTTAAAATTGCGGCACCACTCTCTTCGATCAGTGGGTTAAGTATATCCAAGACCACGTTAGGACTTGCGTTGAAGAATGCTGCCGCTGATTGTGCTGAAAAAAAATTTTTTATTTAGTTTAATATTTTTTTTAATTTTAAAATTTTTATGTTATATATTAATGCAATCATATTTATTAGTGTTTGTCAATATTATACAAAATAGTAATACATATAATGAGATCGAAGTATATAGTTCACTTATGAAGAGATCCGTAAATTCTGTACTTTTTTCAAACCAAATATAACTCGTAAACTAGCGAACTTGTTATAATAACAAGTTATAATGTATAAAAACTAATCATTGATTAAATATCTACGATGGCTGCAAACTTTTCGAAAAGTTGAATTTAACTAATTTAATTATTTATTTACGTGCTATGTCATTACACCTTCCAGTAAAAATCACAATCATTTGTCTATGTGATATGTCGTACGCGTATCCACCTATGTCAATTAGTCCGAATAAGAGATTGAAAGTAAAAGTAATATTTTTGAAACGCGATATAAAAGTATTTTAAATATATATTAGTTATAGTCAAAATGTCAACTCGTAAATTACCTAGCCATAGCATTGTAGAAAGGTGTAACAACAAAAGGTTAATCATCCAAGTCGAATGTAACAGTTGACGTAAGCACTAAATAAACAGTTCACGATTGTTGTACGCAAACGTCGGCAATTATTGCATTAGCAACACTCAGAAAGCGTTGCAAGTTACGTTGCAAGTCGACTAAATATGGATGCAAACAATGAAATAGGACGTTTTGCAATTTATCTATGAAAAAAAATAGAATATCAAAAAACAAAAGAATAACGGCGGTCGTTTATAATCGAATTAAGAATATATAATTTTCCACGTTTTTATGGCAGAAAATTGTTTTTTATATTTCCCAATTGTATAAATATTGCTCAATAGATAACTCTCTAATTACAAAACCGAATGACCTTGACTTATGAGTTGGAGTTCCTTTAATCATTATTGATTTTAAACTTATCATGAAGTTTAATAGGACGTAAGTCACAAGCTATTTCTATACTAATTAAATTGTAATAGAAGCAGTGATGTCCCTCACCTGCAGCTGGTCTCTCAGTATCGTCCATGCGTACTTGACCATGAGCTATTCTCACTTTGGTGATCACCTTCTCGGCTTGCAAATATTCCACTCCATCCTTTAGAATTGGTTTTGCTTGTCCTTTTGCTATAACTGTGATACCACCTAGAATAAACATATATACATTTGTGTATACCTTTACTTCCGGCAATAAAAACTCTAAAATCCCTAAACTTATCCATAAATCCGGCTCGAAGGACCAAAAAAGATAAGTGAAAACAACATTAAAATTAAAAATTACACGAATCATCGTTATTATCGTCATCATTATTATTCTTTTATTTTACAATTTTATAATACGGGTTTACTTACAATTGCAAATAATATGAATAAATTAAAAATTTAAAAGGTTAAGGATACAGTCATTTGTTTGTTGTACAATACATCACTTTACTCGGTTATTCTATTAAGAAATTATTTATTGACATTTGTAATGTTTAAATATAAATTCACGATAAGTGGAAGTCATACACATACCTACTTACTTACACTTGTACGACTAAAATTAATGAAATAGTTTTGAACAAGAAGATAAAGTACACTTTATATTTCATATAGCAGTCGTTGGGAACAGCATGCGGGATGCAGAAGATACTTATACGTCACTAGTTAATAGCCAATGATAAAAAGTGTAATAAACATCACAAGAATTCTGTATAATAAACATATTAATTAAGATTAAAAAACTTACTAAAGTTGCTCATAAGTTTTCCTTTTCCATCAATATCCAAAACGAGAAGTCTCGAACCGCGAACATCATAGTCGGCTGTCACACGCAACGTGGGAATAGTAATCTTCAGTTCCGCTGCATATTTGTTATTTAAGTTTAACCTGAATATTACATAAATATTACACAAGCTTACTTCCGAAGATACGCTAGAGTAAGCGCGCAAATCTCAAGCCATAAACAATGTTAGATAAGCATTTTAATATTATTTGCATGAGAATACAACATAGTTTATATACACTACAGTCAATAAGATGCGATTGATTTTTTTCTTCGTCCTTCTTCAACTTTTAAGCAAAGGACCAAAACTATGTTATGCATACATTATATTTTATTTATTTATTTACTTTTAGTACTTGGGTTCCAATAGAGCGCTTTTATACTCCTCAAAATAAATACAAATATATTTATTATTAATTTAATAATTATCAATTTGATTTAGCTGCCGTTTACGGGCATTATCCACTTACATACTAATATGTTATTAAACAATTTTTATATGTGCGGCTTACTTTTTAGCTAGTAATAAATAAAAATAAATCTCACTTTAATTTTTCAATCTTGAAATCACTTCCACCGAAAGCCACCATGTTCTTAATAACAGCCTTAAGCCTTAAATTAGGCTGTGTCTTGTCCAACTTCAAAGTAGGCACATTAAAAGGTTCCAAACTTGGCACATTTAATTCCCTAATGCCACCTTTAAGATGACCTCTTAAGCTGTCAACCGCATCAAGTACACATTTTTCAATTTGTGGATCACTTCTTTTACATTGTGGAAAATAATCCGCTGAAATAATAATTTAAAAATATTATATGACCACAATTTTTACTATATTCATTTTAGAATTAAATTTATTAATATTATGTTTCTTGTAAATATAAATTATTGTAAAATATAGTCATAAAATACGGCAAAATTTTCTTTATAAAAAAAATTAACCCAATTGTAAAATTGCTCCCTAGTAAAAACCCTAGTATTAAACAAATAAAATAAAACAAATGAACTTGGATATAACTTCAAATTCATTAGAAACGTAATCTTTGAGAATTGACATATAGAAAAGGACTAGAAGTCCTTGAATTTGTTATGCACTAGTCAAATAGTTTAATAATAAGTTAGAATGGACTTAACATTTAAATAGATTTAAACCCTAATTGAAGCTGTTTAAAATCTTATATCGACATATCATTACGGTGAGCGGAATATGTGACGCAGCCTTGTGCTTATTGCATTTCCTTTACATATTGATTACGCTTTTAAAAGACATATCACATTAATCTTAAGTTAAATATGCCCTTTTTAATATTATCTGTTGAGTCGAAAGTGCAGTCACTATAGTTACGTGATGGTGAAAAAAAGGTGTCAGTCTGAGATTGAATGTACGCACCGAAACTGACATAAAAGTCAACTCAACAATTCATAGTAATTTATCAAATTGAAATCATATTTTTCTATAATAAATAAATCGTTTCAATACAAACAAACTATGTGGAGTCTTAAACCCGTTAATGTATTTCAGACGTTACAAGTAAATTCAAAATCAAAAAGAATTTACGAGATTTCGGAAGGAGTATCATCTGTGACGAGAGGAAATCACAATAAACTCTCCAAACATAGTTTGTACAATACAATGTTAGAAGGGATAAGTATTACATAGGTTTAAATCAAGCTTCTTTAAAAAATTTATATAACTAAAGCTAGCACATCAATAATGTTGGTATTCCAATAAATAAATGAAGTGACATAAAAAATCACAGCTACAAAAAGTCACAGTTCATTCGTAAAAATAATAAATAACAGACGATCGTCACAGGAAGTAAATAATTTTCGAAGAAGGCAGCGGATATTTTGATTAACGTAAATACTCGTATTCAAAATTGTGTCATTCAAATTATTCTCTAATCACCGGATTTCCATTCTGTGACAGGTCCTTGAGATTGTTTGCCTTTAAATGGTGACTAAATTATTACATATGTAAAAGCAGCTGATATTAATAAACGTTACATTTCAAAAACAGTTCCAATAAATAATATAAAGTTTTTATAATACCTATATCAAGTTAGCGTTTATATTACAAATCCTCGTTTATATTTCTGTTACAAGTAAACCAAATATTGCGAACAAAATCTAAACATAATTTACACATGTTAAGTACTAATTTAAAACACTTTATTTTATTACTTTACAGATAAATAAGCCGCATAAAGTGCTTTAAATGAGTTAACAAATGTTCGCAAGTAACCTAAAACATTACTATAGTTTACACTCATGAAAGATAAGCATTTTCAGGTTTTCAATACTAGTATAATGTTAAAGCTTAAAAAAAATTAACCACTGAAATACTACTTATATTTTTTGTTTTGTCTCTTTCATTTAAATAGTAAAAGAAAGGGAAGAAAAATAAACAGACCACAAATTTGAAAATAATTTGAGTATTTGAATAAAAATAGTCAATTTAAAAATATATACTTACGCACAACTTTTGCGTGTACAAAACAAACGGCCATTAAAATAAAGAAACCGGACATCGAAGCCATTTTCGCACTAATTTTTTATCGAATCAAATCAAAAGCCTTCGTAATCAATGACAGTCACTATCAGAATGTGCGCGGGCGCCAAAATTTCTGTTATTTGTAGCGGGGAGGCGACCGTGCCGGCCGCATTGCAACACGGTGCATTCACACGAGTTTACAGGAAAGACCAACTGTCATTTCGATCGTCCTTCCCATTGTTCCAATGAATAGAACCATATTTATCATTTCATCATACGAATACCCAATAACTTATTTAAATATAATTCTGCAAATCATCTGACGGATCGGACATAGGTCATATGGTGAAGATTAGATAAATGAAAGTAATTTATTAGCATAGGCACTAGGGAAACTACTACTCCACTTACTCCACTAGAGAAAGACTACAAGAAACTTGTCAAATTGTCTCGTCTCTCGTCATATCAATTTACACATACAATCTCTACCTTAGCTATAAGAACACCACTTTTTGCTGTTTAATATTATCTGACATATGTATGATTACACTCCACCTAATGTTAAGCTGGAGTGTGGATATTCACGATTATCACAAGTATAGACATCTCGTGTAAAGAAAAACAAGACATATTTCTGAAACCGATTTATCTTTTATCTATAATTTCATTGAATCAACCAACCTGTGACATAACCTACTCACGGTTCAGGATCAGTGGGCTTATCACGAATTTTAGTCTGGCTTTCGAACCGAGTCCGCTTCAAGCGATTTGTATGGAAATTTAAGCAGCGCCACCGCGTGCGGATATGGAACTACAATATTTTAGATACTTTTTGTTAATTTTCGAACGTCTCGATCTTTCGTTCATTTGATAGATTGCTGGTGCTTGTTAGTCGTTAGTAAAAATTCATTATCCCGATTGCTAACGGATTCGTTTTACTTGTGACAGTGCGATTCGAAAGCCAGACTAAATTAGTGATAAGCCCACAGCTTCAAAGAATATAACAAAAAAGTATGCTCTGTCTGTTACATACCAGGCTACTATATATAAAAAAAGAATTATTCCATTAGGAATTATGCGGTTTGAACTAAATCACAGAATTGTCGCTCTTAATGATTGCATAAAATCCCAGCAGGTCACCTCACCACCGTTGAAGTTGTATAATCAATACAACACCGAAGACTGATTGCCATTTTTTAAACTACCTGCCTGTTGGAGCTATAATTATGTTTTGAGGCAATTGGAGCCACCTATTAATAGGAATTGTAATATAGTAGTTTAGTAGTAGTTAGATTATTAGATCGTAGTAAGTAGGGAAATTACCTAAAACTACCCACAGTTCTATATATCTATTTCTACCAAACCGGTCATTTCGACTAACCTCTACCTATAGTTACTATATTCCAATTCGTATAAATAGGTGGCTTCAATTACCTCCAAACATACTTATAGCTCCATAGAATATAATATCATATGACGCTATCAAAATTATTTCATTTTAAATAAGATATACTATAATATAAATAAAGTAGGAAGTTAAATTGAATTCATAGAATTAATACGTTGATATAATTCTTAATTAGTTTTATGACTATTTAATATATGTTTCATTAATTTCCGTGTACTCTGAAGGAATACTAATTGACATTAATATTGTAAAATAGATATATTTAAAACGTATCAACACAAATCTTGTTTAGTGAATCTTTTTTTCTTTTTTTCTGGCTGTTCACTTAATATCAAAATTTCTTTATTAAGAATGCTAGTGAGAGCTTTTGCATGCTGTTTTCAAGAGGCGTTTTTGACCTTTCTCAGTTACAGCTTTACTTGAGTTTTGAACTGAGGAGATGCCCATTTAATCGACATTATAAGCATATCTTGGTAGAAACTTATGTTTTTCTATTAATTTGAATTAAAAATATATCAACTTCATCCTTGTTAAAAGCAGTGATCAGATTTAAACTTGTGCCGTGAGTTTTACGGCTAAATTAGTTTCTTTTCATACAACCCATTAACCAATTTCTTCCAGCCATTCCAAGATTTTCGTTAATGTTGTGCTTCACATTATTATTAACAGAATACTCATAAGCCATTCTTCTTATTTGAATTGAAATGGAGCCAATAGATTTCTTTCCGAGGAATTTTACTTGGTCTGTCATTTCTACTTCCTGTTGCTTCATGGCGACTGGGTTATTTTTCAAAGTATTTCTTGGAGGGTTGAAAATGGGATACTAGTAGAACGTGCTGCTTCTCTTATTAGTGTCCCATTATCAACAAGTTTAATGCCCTGGATAAATCGCTTTGGTTCAATTTTACGTTCAATCCTTGGCTCATATCCCGAGTTTTGACATTCTAAAATTGAAAATAAATATGAATATAGGTACATGAATACAATATACAAAATACAAATGCAACAAACATAAACAGAAACTAATTATTAAGTCTAAAAAATAACACCTACTAGTATACGCGACTTTCGGGTATACCGGTCACAACACCACATCAATGCTTGAGGCTAAAAATAATTTTTATAAAACCTTTCATTGCTGAATCTACATTCAAATGGATAGTTGGATAACTGATTTTTGAATAAACAAATCAATACCATTGAAATTCTTTTTAGTTTAGCTCTGATATAAAGCGTTTTAACATAATTGGTTGTTTCAGGCGTTACTTTATCCTTATCCTTATTAAAGGAAATTATTCAAAATTATTTTTTTTATAATTCCGTTACATTAGGTCGATGAAGGAAAATAACCTTCACCAACATTCAATAACTTGTCTCGACGCGTTTCGCCACTTCACGTGGCATCATCAGGATACGTGTGGTCGCTTCGGCTTCGCTTCGACGACGTCGTAGTACTGACAAATGTAACCCCAGTTTTCATTAGGCTGTTATAAAGGAAGTGATTGTTACCAATAGACGTCTGGCTTTACATCAGGCATAACGGACTGTTTTAAAAACGTAAATAAATAATTCGCTTGCAATTATTTATTTTACGCTTTAGAAAAAATATGTGTAAAATAATAAAACAAACTCCAATAAAAACTTTTAATTATAATTAGTCGTATTAACATAATGGTAACTGGATTTTTAATTTAATTTAATTTACATTGTCGAAATAACCTGAAAAACAAAAGAGCATCTTACATCTCCATTGAATTAAACAATTCACTAATCTTAGGTATGCGTCTTACCAATATTTATAATTAATAGGTAATACTAAGCATTTTATTAGGGAAATAATTCTTTATAAGTAAACTTTGAGGTGATCTTATTCGCCATTTCCGTGAAGAGTTCCCCAAGACTCCTTTCAAGGACCGGGCTTATTTCCTGCAGGAAAACTTGTGAATTTTCATTTATGACTCGGTTGGTTGCTGGGCCGAGCACTGGGTCGCCATCGAATAGGTTTGTGAGGTAAATTGAAGACTGGCCGACGCGTAGTTTCACTTTGAACGGATCAAACTTCAAGTACTCGTTTTCTCCTCTCGTCTCCTTGTGGCCTCGCATTGTGACGTTGCAGGCATAATCCTCTGAAAATATTTAAAAAATAATCTTTGTAAATAAAACCGTCTAGAACAAATTAGGATACCTGACTGTTGTTGACAAGGACAAACCCAAAATAAATTGATAATATTACAAACAATCATAGTTTCGACCAACAGTAGAATCTTGATACTGGCATGTAAAATGATGTAGACGCTACTACATCACAGAGGGCGTTACTGATTTACAGTACGCCATACAGATTAAATTTAAAACTAAACACGTGGTCCAAAAAAAACAAATGACATTATAAATTGGATTAAAATTCTACACCGATACACCATTAATATATACTGCAAATCACTGTTCGCATACTAATAATATAAATAATGAATATTAACATATAAGAATTTGTAGGTTAAAACCCAACAGTATCAGATCACGATCTGTCAGTACTTATTATATATCCCGTTTATTGAGAAATTTATATGCATGAATTTCCAATGGGCCAATGAGTAAAAATCCTAATCGATAAGAGATAGTAAAAAACTGCTCGTTATTATTTAAGTTTATATGTTTATGATATGTTGTATTATGAATATGACATTAATTTAAAATAGTTAGGTACTATATTATAAAAAGTGCGTCCATAGCAGCATATACATAAATTTATATCTATATCTAGTAATAGTTAATACCAAATTTTTGGCTCCAAACGTTCGACTAAATGAGCTGGTGTAATGCATACTTATCAGGAAGGAAATATTGAAAGAAAATCAAACAAAGCTCCAAACATAGTACCTACACAAATTAGGAATTGCTTTCTATTATAAATTTATATATGTATGTGTGTTTGTGTGTGTGTGTGTGGTCCCTGTATATAACAAAATTACTCTTGATTTCTATATACAACTTAAATGTTAATTAATATTTTAAAACCATACTAACTAAATGACCCAGTAATGTTTCCTCGTCCCTGCAGCCGTAGCAATAGCACTTGGACGTCCATTTTATATTTTCCACTGAAATCCAGTCGCGGTAATAAAAGTTTGAAGTCAAAACGGTTACGATCTAAATCTGATCTGAAATTTAAAAAAAATGTAGTAAAGCTTCCATTTTCAAATTAAAAACAAAAGAGTATATAATAACTAGTTTAATAGTAATTAAATGAAGTCATTGAATTCTATATACCAGAAAAGACATTAAGTAAAATACTTAAAAAGAGGACAATTTTGACTCTATTTCAATTGTTTTTTTAAATTACTTATTTTAAAATATCTAATAAGTTTGTCTCATTTGTTTTTTTCATTACTCTATGAGTCAGGCGTTTCTTTTGACAAGTCCTCCCTAGCATGAACTAAAAATTATAATCTAACAATTCTAATAATTTGTTAAGAGAAATGAACTTTAAATAAGGTCATAGTTTCATATGTATCCGAAGAAAGAAGAGTTTTAAGTTTAACTCAATCACATAGTAATATTTGATTTAGAAAACCTCGCTTACTTCAGTTCTTGTATAACAAAGTTACTGGGTCCCCGAACTTTGACATCATTGACAACAGCCGTCAACTTAGCTCCTTGCGGTCCCCTAGCCAGAGCTATTTGACCTAAACTAAGAGGCTCTATTCCTGGTACATCCAATTCTGGGATTCCCTGAAATTTATTAAATAGAAAAATTAGTGTTGTCGATACTCTTTTCCTATTTTAAATATCGTTGACCAATCACAGGCGAGCACATATTTTCAGTGCCATCTCGATATCCAGTGGCAGAACGTTGTTGTTCTAGAAAAATCTATCAATATCTTGAATACTTCGCTCACGAAACTAGTTCATTAAGCTTCCGTCTTAACATTACTAACTTGTACGGTAAAGTCCTACATTCATTTAGGCCTATAACACACTTTTGGCGCGAAACTGTAAAAGCGAAATCGCTAAACGTTCCGCTTGAGACATGTTGATATATGCACGTATTTGCGTTGCGTTTTAAGTAGAGATATGTCACATAAGCGCAAATGAATGAAAATTAATTAATAATAGTTGTTGTATTGACTGTTATAGATTATTGCAAAACTGGAACAAAATGACGAACACTACGTGAAGATGTGAATAAACGTGAGAAAAAGAGATAGACTTATAATGAAAGCTATGTTAGAAGAGTAATTACAAAATTTCGTCGGCTTCGCTCATCGATTCTCATATGTATTGCAGTCGTTAAGGGTTAATTTTTATATTAACATACTTGTAGAGAAATGTACATTAAACAAATACTGGCAAGCGTCAGCCTTGAATAACACGTATTCGACCAGTTTTATTGCAAAATTAGTTTTCTATGCTAAAATATATCTATTTATATATCCATTTCGCTAATGTTGACGTTTTACTAATAAAAAATCTCTTTAAGAATGTTTGACATATTAAACTTGTAACTTCAGGTATATTTTGTTATAAATTACACACCATTGTTATTGAATAGATGTACCTAAATGTTTTTAAATTTAATTAAAACTATTATAATTCAATTGTTATGTAAGTTCAAGATGTTTCGAAAGCATAAAGTACTATATAAAATAAACCAAAATGTTGGAATGAAAATAAATAAAATAAATGCGATAGTAAGCCACAGGCTTTTGAATTATAATAGTTAATTTATGCTTAATTATTAAAGTTATAAATAACCAAGTAACTCAGTCCTGGACCCGTGGAAGCGTCATATTGGTGTAAATAAATTAATATATAAGGTGGTTAAGGCATAGGATTTTAGTTTTTGTTTATGTACATATATAGTTGTAATTTTGGAGTATGCATTTTGTAAATGTTTACATGGGACCGACGCAGTCGTTTACGACTAAGGTCCAGAACAATAAATTAGATTTAAAAAAAGTAAATACATTTTTTCGTTCAATTAAGAAGAAAAAAATAATAATAATATGAGATTACATGAATTAGGTGTCGCGCTACGGAAATGAAGTAAAATCAATCTAAGTCACAGGAACAGACAATTTATTATCGTAGTCAATATAATGTTGAAGTGGAGGAATCAGTATGTATGAGTTAGCATAGATTAAGGGCGCTTTGTAAATATCGTGTTTTTGTCAAAAAAAAATTCATCAGCATTTATACGGTAGTATTGTAACCTGAAAAATTAGTACATAGTAGATATTAGACACATATGAGCGAAATAGTTAATTGTTATTTAAATTTAATAATTGTTAAAATATATTTGTCCTTTTTACTCGCCATTTAAAAGAAAGAGATGAAAAACAATCAGATTGACTTCGAATTTAAACAGCGTATGCGAAGAAAATAATAAACAAATACATTAATATAGGTATTTTGAGCAATATAGTAAAACTTAGGCAATTATTCAACGAAAATATTTCCAAATAATACTAATCGCAATGAAGTACGTGACCTATAATTCGTTTAAAAGTAATACAAATATATATTTTGCAATAAAGAAAAGGATAAGAAAATTCCTTTTAATTTGCTATATATAGTACTAATCATTGTTTAAAAAAAAGTTATTTCATTCGAAATGTGGGTTAACCGTTTGTGTGTAGTGGTTATTACGATTTTGGTTAGTATACTCTTTTATTATTATAATACATTGTTAAATACAATTTCTAATTATTTACATAAATATCAGTTTTTAATGAACACAACAATTTACTTTTTCATATATTACATATTTTATTTCTTTCAATCTTGTCTTACTTAAAATTCAACGAAAAAAGGCAAAACATAATTTAATTTATTGATTATTTAACAACGTTTACAAACAAATAAATGTTTAAATTATAAACAAAATTAGAACAATTGAAATAATTATACTAAACTTGACTACTTAAGAAAAACGCGTGTACTTTTACTTATGCAGTGAGTAAACCAGTTAGAACACTAAAATAATGTATGGCACAGTGATTAACAGGCCAGTCTGTTATGCAGAGATCCCGGTTTCGAATCCCGATCGAAACTTATAAGTAATTATATAAAATAAATAGATCAATCAATTAAATTTTAAAATAGGTACACATTTGGATAATAGCATATAATAACATAATTTATACATCTAAATCTTATGTATTTTTTCTTTTCACAGCTAGTAAAGGTAAAATGTCGCTATATACCTGGTGGTACTTACTATGATTCCCCATTTAATATATTTTCAAACCCAACGAGGATTAATATAGAAATGCTTGCACATCCAAACCAAGACCCAATTATTGGACAACCCAGAGCATATTTCGATCCTCGTTGCAGAAGAATAAACATTGATTTACAACTTCAGAAAAATGGTTACCATGATAATGATATTTCTTCATCTGAGGAAGAAGGCTATCATACTGACAAGGAAGAGGACGATAATTATCATACCGATGAGGAACACGATGATTACGATGAATATAGCGATCTCTATCATACCGATGACGATGACGACGAAGATGACGATCTCTATCATACAGATGAGGAACACGATGATGATGATGACGATATCTATCACTGATGACGATGAAGATGACGATATCTATCATACAGACGAGGAACACGATGATGATGACGATATCTATCACACTGATGAAGAACACGATGATGATGACGATGAATATGACGATCTCTATCACACTGATGAGGAACACGATGATGATGACGATGAATATGACGATATCTATCATACAGACGAGGAACACGATGATGATGACGATGAATATGACGATCTCTATCACACTGATGAGGAACACGATGATGATGACGATGAATATGACGATATCTATCATACAGACGAGGAACACGATGATGATGACGATGAATATGACGATCTCTATCACACTGATGAGGAACACGATGATGATGACGATATCTATGATGAGGAACACGATGATGATGACGATGAAGATGACGATATCTATCATACCGATGAGGAACACGACGATGATGACGATGAATATGACGATCTCTATCACACTGATGAGGAACACGATGATGATGACGATGAAGATGACGATGATGATGATGACGATGAATATGACGATATCTATTATACAGACGAGGAACACAATGATGATGACGATGAAGATGGCGATATATATCATACTGATGAGGAACACGATGAATTTGACGATGAAGATGACGATATCTATCATACTGACGAGGAACACGATGATGATGACGATGAAGATGACGATATATATCATACGATGATGAGGATATCTACGACGATGAGAACACGATGATGATGACGATGAAGATGACGATACTCTATCACACTGATGAGGACGATGATGACGATGAAGATGACGAATCTATTAGAGGACGACGATGATGACGAGAAGACGACTGATGAAGACGATGAGGATGAATATCATACGATGAGGAACACGATGATGATGACGATATCTATCACACTGATGAAGAACACGATGATGATGACGAACTGATGATGACTGACGAAGAGGGGACGATGATGATGACGATATCTATCATACCGACGAGGAACACGATGATGTATGAGGATGACGATAGATGATACTGATGAAGAGATGTAGATGACGATGATGACGATAGACGATGAGGATGACGAAGACGAGGACGATGAGGATGACGAAGATGAAGACGATGAGGATGATGATATCTATCATACGGATGAGGAACACGAGGACGATGAGGATGACGAAGATGAAGACGATGAGGATGATGATATCTATCATACGGATGAGGAACACGAGGAGGATGACGATGACGATGAGGATGACGATCTCTATCACACTGATGAGGAACACGATGATGATGACGATATCTATCATACCGACGAGGAACACGACGATGATGACGACGAAGATGACGATATCTATCATACCGATGAGGATCACGACGATGATGTAGATGACGATACCTATTATACTGATGAGGACGATGAGGATGACGAAGAAGAGGATGATGAGGATGACGAAGATGAAGACGATGAGGATGACGATATCTATCATACGGATGAGGAACACGAGGAGGATGACGAAGACGAGGACAATGATGATGACGAAGAAGATAACGAAGAATGGGACGAAAATGATGACGAAGAAGAAGACGATGAGGATGACGATATCTATCATACCGACGAGGAACACGATGATGATGTAGATGACGATACCTATGATACTGATGAAGAGCACGATGATGATGACGAAGAAGACGATGAGAATGACGAAGAGGAGGACGATGAGGGCGACGAAGATGAAGACGATGAGGATGACGATATCTATCATACGGATGAGGAACACGAGGAGGATGACGAAGACGAGGACAATGATGATGACGAAGAAGATAACGAAGTAGTGGACGAAAATGATGACGAAGAAGAAGACGATGAGGATGACGATATCTATCATACCGACGAGGAACACGATGATGATGTAGATGACGATACCTATGATACTGATGAAGAGCACGATGATGATGACGAAGAAGATGACGAAGAGAATGACGAAGAAGAGGACGATGAGGATGACGAAGAGGAGGACGATGAGGGCGACGAAGATGAAGACGATGAGGATGACGATATCTATCATACGGATGAGGAACACGATGATGATGTAGATGACGATACCTATGATACTGATGAAGAGCACGATGATGATGACGAAGAAGAGGACGATGAGGATGACGAAGAAGAGGACGATGAGGATGACGAAGAAGAGGACGATGAGGATGACGAAGATGAAGACGATGAGGATGATGATATCTATCATACGGATGAGGAACACGAGGAGGATGACGAAGACGAGGACGATGAGGATGACGAAGAAGATAACGAAGAATGGGACGAAAATGATGACGAAGAAGAAGACGATGAGGATGACGATGTCTATCATACCGATGGGGAACACGAAGAAGAGGACGAAAAGGATGACGAAGTAGAAGACGATCAGGATGACAAAAAAGAGGACGAAGTGAATGACAATGAAGAAGACGATGAGGATGACGATACTTATCGTACGGATGAGGAACACGAAGAGAACGATGAGGATGACGAAGAAGAGAATGATGAGGGAGACGACGAAGAAGATGATGGTCATACCGATAAGGAAGAGGACGCCGAGGAAGAAAAGGACATAGAGGGCGAAGAAGATAATGGTCATACCGATAAGGAAGAGGAAGAGGAGTCAACAATTCCTGATAATGAAGACGAAGGGTCACCAGGTCATACAAATAATGAAGGAGAAGGGGGTAATGATGATGGCACAGGAGAAAGTGGTGGTTCAGACCATAATGATGAAGGTTCAACAGGTAACGAAGGTGACGACGATAGCACAGGCAACGAGAGTTAAATTAACTTAGATTGAGATTATATAATATAATTAAGGAACCACTAAGTGGCAATGAAAATGTCTATGCTTTTATGTATATTGCAGTCAAATATTTTTTATAATAACTATCGATTTGCATCATAAAAATATAGAGAGATTTCAACAAACTTACATTGATTTGTATACATATAGTCGTTATTATAAGTTATATTATTGAATTAGCTATTAGAATCTAACTTTACTTAAGTTTTTGTTTTTTAATAAATATACTGTTATATATAATACTAGCTGTTGCCCGCAACTACGTCTGCGTAATAATGAAGATGTTTCATATTTCAGTCAACAGACAATGCCCATCACACTTGTGTAACAAAGTGGCATCTAACTATAAAAATGACACCTAACCTCAATTCAATGCATGCAAAGTCTCAGCCCAATCGGTTTAAAATTGACAAAATTTCATACAAACTTTCATCCCCTATTTTATCCCCTTAGGGGTGGAATTGATCAAAATCCTTTCTTAGCGGATGCCTACGTCATAAGATCTACCTGCATGCCAAATTTCAGCCCGATCCGTCCAGTGGTTTGGGCTGTGCGTTGATAGATCACTAAGTCAGTCACCTTTGAGTTTTATATATATAGATTAAACAAGAAATTATTTTTTTTGTTGCTCACAATAATAAGGAACAGCTGTAATATAGTATTCAATTAAATTTATTTGTAAGGCAGACTTATATGAATTAAATTTCGTGTCTAAATTTTGTATTATCTAAAATATATACATTAGTTTTGCATTTCTCACCAAAACTATTGTTTCTATAAGTACAAATAGTTGCATTTTCTATTTAAAAAACTTACCGCTATCATTTTTGGTCGTAATTCTTCAACTGAATTCGTAATGCATTTATCAACGTTTGGATCATTGCGCTGACACACCTTTATGTATGGAGCTGAAATTATTTAAATGTTTACATTAATGATAACAAATATTTTACTTCATGTTAAACTTTTTAGTTTAAATTTTCAGTATTTTGAATAAATTGAACTTAAATGTACTATTTATATAAAAAAGATTTATTATAAGTCTACATGTCAAACGAAATGTGTGCGATTATGGAAAAATATAAGTACTAATGGTAACTGAATTCGGTCAAATTACTTTTGTTTTATAGATGAATGTTACAAAAATTATATCATATACAAAAGTAAAAACGTGCCAATTTCATCAACAACAAATAGTTTCATGTTTCGGTGAACAATTTCAAATGTATCTTTGCAAAAAGGTGCATATGACAGGAGGTTGCATATCCGCGGGTCATTCATTGCAGGTGAACGACCAATATGAAGGTAACACTGTTGCAATGTACCTGCGTACGCAAATTGCCATTTCGAAGTGCTTATATGTGTCACAAATTATCTTACGCACAGAAATGCACTGTAAAAAAGATTGCAGTAACTTCTAAAATACTGTAAACTCGAAAAAACTTTTTTCTTGTTGTTTTCTTTTATGAATTGTAATATTTTAAACATTAACAATTATCGCACGTGCTTAACATTCCAATTATTTTTATTTTATGTATATACAAACAAGCAAATAAACAATTTTTAAATATCGAATATTGTTTTTAGATAATTTTTACCTATATTTTATATATTATCATTTTAGCGTAAATTTTATTACAATTTTACATTACTAATTGTATAACGAAGAAAATTTAAATTTCGAGCTTACTTAGTATTACCAACATAAAAAAATTGATCGATCATAATTCGAGATTACATGTTTACAGGGAGTAAGTACATTTGCACGTGACATAACTGAATACAATCAAGTTTAACTGGTTCTGGTCGTCAAATTGATAAATTATTATTATCTTACGTATTATACACGTTATTGTGATCTGTACTATCATTATTACTATTAACAAATATAATTACAATTAAATCCTATTAATATTTAAAAAATAATCAAGTTAGTGGAAGCAAAATAGCATTAACCAAAATAAATATTTAAAACATTTTTTTACTCTGGCAATAATTTTTTCTTTTTCCTTTTTAAACCAAAGGGATCGAGCTCATACAGCTAGTTAATTTTTAGTTTCCTACCCTCAAGCACAGATATTAAAAATTAATATCTAAAGTAAGGATAGTATTTTCAAATAGAATTGCATTAAATGCGCTTTCCAAATGACGTAACTTATGTTTACAAACATTGAACTGCTGAGAATTCAAGAATCCATTTTCTAGTTAGCCAATCTCAGCGTCTTAACAAATCCTACATAAGTGCGTAACTGACTGATGTTTTGTGCTAACAAATATTCCTTATATTTTACTTTTAAATAAATAATTATACATAATTGTATATAATATTTTTTAATTTTATTCTATTTTGTAAATAAAGTTTAATTCAATATTTAAAAAAAAACACCTTTAACGTTATAATTACTAAACTAATACATTTATTTAAAATATAAACTTAATTTGTGTTACTATTGTTTAATGTAAACCCATTTAGTGTAAAACAAACATTGCAGCAAAAATATCAAGAAAATATGTACTTACGAATTTCAGCAGAGACAGCATGTAGGAAACAGAATAATACTCCGATAGCGAACATTATCGAATGTGGACCCCTTACACAACTATACACAAGTGGTAATTTCGTAAAAGTGAGTTCGTGGATGTGGAAACGAATCATGGAAAGTTTGTTCGGCCGAGCAGCCGGCTTGCGCGATCGCCGGTCACTGCGGGCTCTACAACCATGTCACTCTCCCTCCAACACCAACTAGGACCAATTGGTACATTGTTTTATTTATTTTAAAACTCTAACGGACAGCAATCGATATATTTGACGACACTAATAGACGATTTATTCAAGTAACATTTAGATAGGACAAAAAAGAGCACTTTCAGAGAGTTAGCCAGAAAATCAAATACCAAAAACAAAAATATTTTGAAATACACATATTTAACTAATAATTTGACAAGCATTTGTTTTTAACGGTTTTGATATTTCAAAAGCTACTCTGCTATCGTCTTCAAGTTTTTTTTAAAATAATTATTTATTATAATGCATATACAATACTAATCCTGGCTAAGAACTGAGAAATAAAAGTTCATTAAATACACTCCCACTATTTCAGCTTTTCTCTCATTATTACAATCATAGTTTAAACATCTAACTACCTACTTATGTATGTTTCCGTCAGTAACCAATGTATAATAATAATAATAATGAATACTTTATTGCTTTAAAACATAATAATAACAATACAACAACAATAGGAAGCAGATTTAGAGCAATCGGCGATCTTATCACTAAAAGTAATTTCTTCCAGATAACCAATTGTCATAGAAGAAGCAGCAATGCAATTTAGTGTACCTATATCATAAGATTTCCATACATCTTGTCCAACTGTTAGCATTATTTACAAACACCTAAACATTCGTATTATAATATAATATCTTTTATTATATTATTATTAGTTTTATTAGATATCAAGTGTATTATTATCTATCACCGTTACTGATTAGTTGGTGCAATGTGCAATACTGCACTTTGGTCAAGGAGGCTTAGTTGAACTTTCGAGAACTGCGCACACGTATCCGCGATTACATGTCGGAACACATTGTAATAATATCCTTACCATTTGTAATATAACAATTTCTCATCCCGGACATATCGTAAGAAATGTTTTAGGTATGCTATCCACTGAGATGTTTAGAAAAAGCCATTTAGAAAAAGTCAACTGTTCACGGCAATATTTGTAGCAACATTAATTCAAATAAGCAATTTATTGATTTTATAAAGTTGCTACCAGCTCATAGATGGCGCTGTTTAAAATGTAACACACTCCTTATATTTCGATGTTAACAATCCAAGCCTTAAGTACAAAGCTTATATAACACCGTTTTTAATTAAATAATAATATATAAAGGGAATAAAACACATATTTGTATAAAATTTTTATTTATTTTAATTTAAAAATCAATTTTTTAGAACGTCTCATAATACTGGAATCTTGTAGAAGATTAATCTGAGATTTAGAGAGACATCTTTAAGAAAACACAAAAATATATGCGACAGATGATTACTACGAGACCAACCAAAATAAACTCTGTAATAAATTTCATAAATAGCTTTGATTCGATTAGAGACCATATAGTACCATGCTAGAAATTAATCCTATTCTATCTCTTTTCATTGTATTTAATTAGAACGGGATATGTATATGATAGTGGTACTTATTTTATCCTTCTAATATTAATGTTGAACTAAGAACTAGAGTTTTTGGTTATTTCATTTTAATTATTACTATATAGTATATGGACGTCGTTATTAAGCAAAACAATTAACAACATTTTAATTTAATATATCTATTTAGGTAACAAGTCCTCCAATGGGAATGTTCCAGAAATTTTATTCGCCATGTTTAATATTAACTTTGATACAGTTTTTTCCAGGTAAGGCTTGGATGCTCTTAAGAACTCTGCACGATTTTGGTTAATAGCTTCATTTGCTGCCTGACCTGAAAGTTAAAAACGTCACAATTGCACATTTGAATAAAAATATGTATTTATATGCCCACTTTCACCAACAGTCCCTAAATTTTAAGTAACCTAAACCAGGAGTCGGCAACCTATGACCTGTGGGGTCACCGAGTAACCCATTTGGTAGTTTCAAGTGACCCACTCTAGTTCCGAAAATAAAGTATAAGATATACAAACATTTTTTTTCTTTTTCCCAAAAAATTGACGTCACAAGTTCAACATCAGGGGAGCCATTGATATCGTAGAGAAAGTTTATTCAACTATGTTTGTAAGTATTTTCTTAATAACATATATGTTATTATTTACTAAAATGCTGTTTTAATACGAAAATATCTCTGACCCAAACGTCTCTTTAATACCCCTGCTCTAAACTAATTTTAAATTTAATCTAACAATACAAGAAGTACTAAATCTATGTTAATATCTAATTTAAAGAGATTGAAACATTTTAGTGAAAACTAGCGTTATTCATCTTCGAAACAATTATATCATAAACAAATGAAAATATGTTTTTTGTCTTCTTTTGTTTGATCTTTCATTTACCATTTAAACAAAAAAAATTGAACATCAAATTTGTAACGTTTATGTATTCTAGTAAGAATACCACAAACAATGACACAAACAAAACATAATACCTAAGGCTTTATCGCCATTGAAGAGTCCATCTAATTTCAGTCTGTAATCTTTGACGGTGATGTCCATGTCTGCACTATCGAAATGCAAATATTCCTTGCCGTTTTTCTCGACGGGTGTAGCACGAACCAGCATCTCAGCGTCACATTTTACTGTAATGATTATCTTTTTTATCTTATTCTTTCTACTCCGAAGTACTTTTTAATTTATATTAACCCTTAGTTATTTTTAAATACAATATATTTCATTAGTCTATATACCATCTGAGTCAAAGACCACGTTCAAAACTTTAAAATGCCAACCAACTATTGTTTACAGTTAATGAGTTGTGCAATCATCTAACTGTCTAAATCTAACTGTTCAAAGAGTTGTAGAGCCAGTACTACTTAAATTCAGACATTATTCTTTATAACCATATGCCATAAACCAGCCATTCTCAAAGTGTGTTCCGCGGAACCCTAGGGCTAAAATACTGCAAAAATACCTACCAAAGGGAGATTATAAGGTTACACCTAAATATTCCAACTAAATATTACATTGCAATATGATTATTCATAAATACATATAAATCAGTTCTTTATAATTATATTAAGGCTTTTTCCTTCGCCAAAAAAGTTTGAGAAGCGCTGCCATAAACAATGACCATAATTGGGTTATTACTGGTACACAATCGAATAAAATTTTAAAAAAGAATTATATAGAACGTGTATTTTTTTTTCATAGTAGTATGGGTGGACATATTTACTACAGACGGAGATTTTGAGAGACAAATGTTACTTACTGGCGTCAGCAATAATTTTCCCTTTGCCATGTAAAGGCAATACAAGAAGACGCGCGTCTAATGTATAATGTCCATCGAAGTGAAGTTTGGGGAATCGAACCATAGCCCTTATTGTGTAAGTGTCCAAGTCGACCCTGAAAAACAAAAATATATTGAGTTTTGGCCGAATTCAACTTTCAAATTCAAAATTCAATAAATTCAAAGATTAGGTTAACCCTGCTTAGTTTTAGCGTTTTTTTCAATTGTGTCGCATTAATGCAGTCTTTCCCAAAGTAGGTGATAACGCACCCTTGTGGGCGCTAGAGGCCTAGAGAGGGGCGGTAAGGATTTAATTAAACTCCAGGCGAGACTAAATGTTATTGAGGTTTTTAAGGTAAAAGGGGGGGCGCTACAAAACAACTGATTTTCAAAGTGGTCGTAAGACAAAAATGTTTGGGAACCTCTGCATTAAAGTAATAAGCTATATTATTTCGATCTAACACTTTAAATTCTATTTTAAAAGAACTCCCTTTTTATAATATATATTAGAACTTTGTAACTTTTAAATGTGTTAACAACAATAACTTACGATATAGTTTTGATACTAAAATTTCCAGCTCCTGAAACCTTGACGTCACGCCCGACAGCACTAAACTGAACTAGATCACCGGAATCAACAACCAACTGAAATATAACAATTAATGTTAAGCTATAAATTAAATTAAAAATAGGCTTCAAACAAAAAACATTAAATATAAAAATTACCTCAGGTATTATAAAAGGCTCTATCCCCGGTACGTTAAGTTCTGGAATCCCTTGCGCTAACTTAGGTCTTAATTTCTGAATAGACTTGAGTACACAATTATCTATTGTATTTTGATCTCGTTTGCAAACGTCCAAGTAGTCCGCTGAAATTAAGAACAGAAATTTATCTAATGCTGTCTTATTTTTATATTCAGGCGTTTTCAGCGTTAAAATTAACAATATTTCTAGAATTTCTAACAAATTCATCACAAATTATCTAAATGTTTAATTGACTACTTTATACTCATTAACATTGCATTCATACTCGAAAATTCAGATGTAAAATGTATTTATTTTTAATAAATATAAACGCTTCATTTACTTTCTGCTATGATGGATACATGAGTTTCATGCATACCATAAAAACCAAAAACCAACATCAAATCGGTCAGATATTCACTTTAAAAAAACTCTATGAATTTATGGGTTGATACCTATTTTGGCTTGCATATTACTACAAGCTCATTTTTTTAATTAGACATTTGTTTTAAAAATTGTAACCCACGTTGTCGCGGTATAATTTTTACATATGCATAAAGACTTGAATTACGTAAAATTTATTACAATAATAGAGATTTATATCCTGACTGTATTAATAAATAGACATGTTAAAATACAGCAACAACATATTTGACAATGATAATATGAAGGAACTGTAAAATACAAAAATTCTACACAGCTACTTATTCCTAAAGGCCAATTGTTCTCTCAGCAGCTGCTATTAGTACATAAGTATTACATCAAGTATCGTGCAGAGGATCTAACACATTCAATAAGAGAAGTTACTCAACAATAATTAATAGGTCTTGGTCACGATTAGCTGACGATTAAACAAACCATATTATTGTGTACGTGCCAATTATAATTTCATTACGTAAAACACAACTTTGTATTATGCCTTTAGATGATAGTTTGAATTGGAATAATAACATTGTCTGGTTTTATCTGCTTATAATAATATCAATGCTGCCTGGAGGTTCAAATGGGCGACCGGAGCCGTATGTACGAGTTTTGAAAGAACAAATGACAACTGACTATCGTAATTACTCTATTTATAGTTAAAAATTGCAGTATATAGTATACAGTGGCGTAGCTACTAAGGGGCTGGATGGGGCACTGCCCCCAAACCCAGGGCGCCCATTTTTTCTACATGCGGAATATAAATAAACCAGATTCCAGGAACGCGACTTTAACAATGGCAACTTATTTAAAAAATACAGGGGAATTCCAAACAAGACTCAAACATCTTTATTTGAAACTTGCGGGGAAGTCCTATATATTCTTAGTTTAGTTATAGTTTAGTTAAGGCCCTAGTTTTTTATTTTGCCCCATGGCCTTTGGTTACCTAGACACGCCACTGATAGTATAATATACACACGGAAATTTTACAATTCAGTCGGTGTGTATATGAATTATCGAAATATAGTTTATACTTCTCCATGGAAATGATTGATAATGGAAATCTATTTCGGGCAATGAAATTTTTTTTAAATGTCAATTTCTGGATAATTTTTATTAAGATCGTTTGGAATGTAATAGGATTGATCCTTACTATAAAAAATATTGGCATGATAATCCGGGACTCTTGGAGGCTTCACATTTATGTAAAATAGATTAAGGAAGATTTAATGTTTACATAGGAAATAAAAGAAGATCGTTATTAAAAACAAATGATAGCAAAATGTTTGTGATAAATTAATAGCATGCATTTTCCCCGTTATAGAGGAAGCTGGCGACACGTTCTTGCACGTCTGGCTGTTAGACATAAAACTACCGGATAACCGAGAGTTTTGTTTAACTAAGTTTATTATTCCACAATTGTAATTATGTTATTATAACAAAGACAAGTGAAGACAATTAATTTATAAGAAGAGGCCACCATTCATTAGAAGTAGAATTCACTACTAATGACATTTACAATATTTATTCAATTATTAGGTTGTTTGTTATAACGAGAGGAATGTGCCCTGTCAATTTGGACAGAGCACATTCGTCTCCTCAAGCCAGCATAGTGGAGTCGACTGTTGCGCGCGGACGTCTGACTGTGGTAACAGTTGTCTATACTCATGGACCGCACTCTAGCTTAACATCAGGCGGAGAGTGGTCATATGCTGGGCTATCAATAAAAAAAATTAAATGTGTATAAAATACTTAAAAACCATTTGACTCAATACATCTTGGCCAACGAGATTCAAGCTTCTTTATGCTAATCTTTTAAAATTCCAAAGTGCTGGAAACGATGAAATCATTGAACGGTTTTTGGTGTCGTCTTCGTGTCTAAAACATTATTTTTAAGTGGTCCAAATGTTTTTTAAAAAGTATGGTGGATTTGGAAATACAATTTAGATTTTTCATAGAAGTAAATAAATAAATATGTCCCATTAAAACACCTAAACAAGAACTCTTTATACCTAATACATTTATTGCTAACGAGCATAGAAAACCTAAATTGGTGATATTGCAAAAAATAATATACACAATTAAGAAATTATATTAAAATAAAACAAAAACATTTACCGCCAATAATCAGGTAAAGTAAAAGCAAATATTATTTACAACATAAATCAGTTTACAAAATAAGCATTTTACTAGATGACTTGCTGTATATGAACCATATAAATGTATATTTTACCATTTACGTTTAGAAATAACATTGTCACTCCTTTGACGCCTATCTGAAGGCTGTTTCCAGTCACAATTATTTATTCAATAGTAATATTATAATGCTAAAAAGTTTGCATGTTAATCTCAACAACTACCAGCTCCATTTAAAACATTACTTTTACTGTAATTGAAGGTCGTATATACACCAAATGTAGCTTCAAGTGTTTGAAGGATAGTAATATATCAAAAGTAAATCTAAAACCATTGAGTTAAATATAATAGAATACGTCTTTTGTTTGTAGTAATAATTTACACAATAAACAAGATAACTATTAAATATTTTAGAAGCAGATAAATAAATAAATAAAACTATAATCTGCATAATTCATTAAAAATGTTTTGCTTTAGTGGAATAGCCTTAAATATTCTTAATATTTATATTAAAGTGCAAAATTATATATTTAAAATTGTTTTCTAACCTTAATACTTTAAACTTGACCTTTTATTTGATTATTATTTGTTTATCGTAAATTTAGTATAATTATCCAATTCTATAATAAAAATAGACATTTTATACGAAATTTTATGCGGCTTTAACAGCTCTATTATTTCCCATGTGTAGAAAATATTACAGAAAAATGGATCAATATTACGTATAGTTAAGACAACTGACATATTTTAAAATATATATATATTAAATTTTCTTGTAGAATTGTTCTGTCAATGGATTATTTAGGATTCTATTAACTTTGTTTGTCCAATGTTTATACTAATAATAGTGGTACATTAAACATCTATTAAAAAAGAATATTGTAATTATCTTGCTAACGATAATATAATTGTAATAATAAAAATGATATGCAAATTTAATTGACAACATTAATCGTCATGAACATAAACCGTTATAATTATATCGACGTACCATTGATTGGAGACAATTATTTTAGTTGGCAACCTTTAAACATACTTCCTCGTGTAAAACGTAATAAAGACCAATTTGAATACAAACAATGTTATTAACTTTTTTTCCATATTACAATTCATATAAAAATAACATATCTTTGTGTGATACTTATATTATAATTCTTTAATTTCCAGTTTAGTCATAATCATATCACACTATTTATTATTAAAACTGGAACTTGTCTGCCAAAATTACTTTAGGTCAACCAGATTGGTTCTATTATTGTAGCAGTATGGTCGGTTTCAAATAAAACAATAAATATTCATCGTTTGTAATCATGTTGCCATGCACTATGATATACTATCAAATTTTACGTTTTCTACCTCACTATATCAGCGTAATTTCAGGTATTGTACATGAGAAACGCATCGTGTTTATTGTAAACAATATTCGTCAAAATCTATAATTACATAATATTAAAAAATAATACTCACGCATTTTATTTGTAAAACTTCGATTAATTACACAAAACAATACAACAAACAATAACGATTTCATTTTAATTAATTAGTGAATAAATTATTGTGAACCTAGCAACGCTAAGATGCGCCTGCGACTGTCGAGTGACAATGCGAATCAAGAATTATATAGCTTGACGTAACAACTTGTTATTACAAAGCTTTAAATATACATAAGGAAAATAATATGAGATGCTTGAAAAAAAATCCTTTGGAATTAATACTGTTCCGTATATTGTAGTGTTAACCTATGAGAAAACCACAAACAATTGAAATAAAATTATCCAAACTTTATTTTAATCTTTAATATTACAAAATGTTTATCACGATTCACGTATAAGATAAGCGAAAATTCTAGAAATAAATCGTTAATTTGTAATAATGAAAATCATTTTTATCTTTATATTAATGTGATGATAGAAGTCAAATGAAATAAAGCATGTATAACGCCCTGGCCCTAAACCAGGACTACTTTTATTATAGATATATCAGAACTAGGACAACAAACATATATATTCTTTGTAATATATAGAGACGCCATCTATAACTTTCTATATTAGGTTGGGTTTGTATAGAATTCTAGGGATGGTGAGTTTCTTTTTCACATTTTACGTGTGAATTAAAATTTTGCCCAAATACTCGATATTGGCAGAATTATCTTCATTAGACATCTGAAGCCATTAATAAAGAAAAAGTAGAATTCTAGAATTGTCTCCCAGTCACAACACTAACACATTATAACTACTTAAAATTAAGTGGAATTTTATCAATTTAAAAACATTTAAAAACAAGTGAATTTAACCGCACAAAACGGTTTCTATAATCATTAATTACTCTTACGTATATAATCAAAATAAAATAGCAAATAATACATTTAGCTCATAGAATAATTATGTCAAAATTTATTTATGAGAAAAAAATGAACTTTGATTTTTAAAAGCAACCGGATCCAGCGAAATGATGAAACCTGTTTCGAATTAGTTAATTTGTTACTTATAATTTTTTAATTATTAATATCGGTTATAATTTAGTGTTAATCTAAAAAAATACTTTATTTTATATTTTAATACTGCTCTAATCTGTGTTCTAAACTAAGAACTTGTCACTGTTCCATATTTCATGACGTAAAGACTGCTTGCTATTCTTCTAGCGTATATCTTAATTATTTACTAAATAGTGCCACCATTTACATAGAGTTCGAATAACATATGCGTAAATCGTTACCTATGACCTTAGTGGCATTAAATTAAAATATAATTGACAAAAAAGACTTATAATTCTCAACAAAAAATAAACTATAAATACTAGAAGCATATGAAGCAAATTAGCTGTAAAAAACGCATACAGGCTCGTACTACGTAAGCGAAATCAACAAGCACGCGATTAATGTTGTGACGGTCGCCTCCACAACCCGAAAACTATTTAAGAAAATTTTAGGTTTTGACATTTATTCTGCCACTGTCATCTTTCTTGTTTTTATTTTCCACTAATTGTCGCAATGCATTGTGTAGAGGCCCCTCCTATATATTTTCAAATCCATTTTAATTCACATTATTATTTCACATAAGTTTCTCCAAAATGTCTCTACCACTTATTTAACATGTACATAAACAAACAACTTCCTGACCCTAAACAAAGATCCTGTATTAGTTGAAGGGCAACACAAACCTATCATACTTAGGACTTGTTTTAAATACCTACTTTTTATAATATTACCTGATTCAAACAGGAATCATAACAGCTGATGCATATACATGTGTAGGTATATACTAAATCATTGTCCAACTAGTCTAGAGAAATATATATCTCACAGATACAGGTCGCCCTTTAAATGAAATTCACACACGTAGGATGCCATGTAAGCAAGGTCTTTCAAATAAATGCATCATGTATTTTAGAGGCTACATGTAATGAAGATTTTTCGTAAAAACAAAACATGATTCAAATAATTTAAAAAATACTATTGCGTTTATTATGATCAATTTTATTATACGATTTGAAATCTTTGCAGGCTCCGGAAAATTAGTATTTTAGAATGAATTATTTTACCGAGTCTGAGTTTTAATAGCAAATATCCAAGCCGTTTACCTCAAAATGTTCACCTAAATTACCATAATACCTACTAATACATTTAGCTTTTGTGTTACAATATTACGCCTTCTCGCTATCCATATAGGACTAAGTTTACGATGCAAATTCAAATAGACCGTCCTTTTAACAAAATTAAAATTCAAAACGTAACCGCTCACACGTTCAAAAATTTCTTATAATGGAATAACCCAAAGCTTTTTGTCTTACCACAAAACAAGTGAAGTACTGACGCACAGGTCCATATTATTATTTTTTTATATTATTTATTTCGTCAAGCGGAAAATAACACACTATATAGGCACTTTATTTTTAATATTATGAATTAACTATACGATTTTTTTTAAATTTTATTTTTAGTACGCCAAAAGGAAGTCTATAAAAATAGAATACGGAGTGTCTGTAAAAAATTGCTGTCCTAATTTTCTCTACTTTTTTATATTGATGTCTAAGACGCAGTAAGAAATTTTAAAGGATTTCAAACCAAATATTTGATGTGATATTTTTTGTAATTACACATCAAATACTCAAATTTACCAGCAAAATTGAATGTGCAAAATTACTAATAACATAGTTTAGCTGTTTCTTTTACAAACAATAATAACAATCTACATTACAATACATACTTGAGGAGAAGAATGTGCTCCGTTCCCCTACAATGTAACCCGAAACACGACTATATAGGTCACTTCACGGTAGCTACTACCCCAGAAAGACATACTAGGCTATCATAAGTGTACCTACCCTACTTTGAATCTTTGTAAATAAAAAAATAAATAATTGAAACACAATATTTTATCTCTTAATTACAAGTTCATTAGACATATTTTTTCGCACAAATATCTTCCTTGTGAATTCATTTCTCAGTAGAATATCCAACTTATTGTTTCTATTACTTCGAACTATTTATTAATGAACGATTTATTAGTTACCTACGCATTTATACTTCTAATTAGCGATGGGCAATTGTTTTAAAAAAATTGACAACTAAATAATATGTTTGATTATGTCCATTCAATCTTATAATTTATTCATCTTTATTCAAATGAATATCGAACAAAGGTTTTAACGCTCGCACTGTAAGGGACCAACAATCGCATAATTTCTGTTGTATTTTGATTTCAATCAAATAAACAGAATATAAAATAATTAAATCTTGAATAATTTTGTTATTATAAGCCCGCATCGATTATTGCAGATTAATGTTCAGCCGTTAAAATTACGTCCTAACCTATACAATACGTTGGGAGCTTTGGCGGGCAATTAGTGATAGTAAATTATTGATATTGTAGAATTATTTTAAACCTAAGAACTGAAAGTTTTAATTTGTAATAAAAACGTATTATTAATTAGTTAGTTAAGAATTAGTTTAATGCCAAAAAAACTTTAAAAGTTCTTTGGAAGTTTGTGTTAATATTCCACTTAATTGAATCTATAAAATAGAAAGCAAATATGCCTCCACAGATATAGTTCTTCCGTTTATAATGTAAGCAAATCCATAAAATCTCCGATTTACAATTCACTAATACATTCAGCGCCATCTACCGAAATACACTTAAACTTCTCGTGTCGCTTAGCAACTAGTTGTAATTGTAGTGTAATTGAAGGTAATAAACCAACGGTAGGGGGCGCTATTTAAATATTTCATTTCAAATTGTTATTATTATAAATAGTAAAATTATTATTTAAGTAATGTATGAATTTTAGAGACACATCTAAATGTTTGAATCTATCTGGTATCAGCTCACAAAAACAAATTTAGAGCAATTGGCGATCTTATCACTAAAAATAATTTCTTCCATTTAACTAATTGTCATAGGAGAAGCAGTGTTAGTATCGGGCAATGCAAATAGATAAATAAAATACATAAATATAAGTAAGCTAAATACATAATGAACATACACATATATACAAATATTATTCAGAGAGATGGTGCAGATTAACTACTAATTTAATAAACAAACAATCAATTACATTAATTAGCTACGTAGAAAACAAATTCGCCGAATCAACTTGCATGATAAACAAATCTAAATGAGACCAACATTACTAAATCGTACATCGCTTACTAAGTTTGTGACGTCACAAATGATAGATAGCATTTTGACCCCAGACCTTGTCATTTGCGTTATTTATTAGTCAGTTGTGATCCAACAGGATGCAAGGGACGTGTGTTATAATCTTATTGGGACTTCTTTTGTGTGCATCTGTGAAAGCAGGTTAGAAATATAGCTCTTAAGAACGTTTTATTCGTAATAAGTGTTAATCAAAATTGCGTATTTGATTGTTACGCATTTATATAGTTCTTAGAAATGAGATGTACTTACCTGGAACTATACTCGTGATTTGAAAACAACTTGGAAATAGTCGAGCATAACTGGAGAAATCACCAAACCGGCATAGCAACAATCACTGTGATCTGCCTGACTTTGGTCCCAACAAAGACCCACGCAGAAATCAAAACATGCCAAATTGTAATTTAATTTAATGTAAATATTTCGTGAAAATAAAAACATAAACGTTCCATGTGACATACCCCCTGTTAATACTGTGCTGTTTATAGACTAACACAGTGTTTCTCAACCACTGTGCCGCGGCACTTTTGTGTGCCACGAGATTCTAAAAGTGTGCCGCAAAATTTTAGATATATAATAATATTAATATTATTAAATAATATGATTTAAACAATTTTAAACCTATCTTTTTCTTTGTGTGCCGTCAAATTTTTAAATCGTTAAAAGTGTGCCGCAACAAAAAAAGGTTGAGAATCACTGGTCTAACAATTCTTAATAAGAACACGTGTCTCCCAGTACTTGGGCTCAGCAGAGGCGTTTGATCCCTTCAAACACTATTCAATTGGGAGAACACAGTGTATTTACTTCAATGAGGAGTGGGGACTTACGTGTAACATGCGAAGTATTACGATTAAAGCGGTAAAATGTAATGATCATTACTAAAAGAGATCCTAATCCAATTACAGATGAGACATCCCAAAATGAGACGCAAATATTGGAGGAAGGAGAGAAAAGAATGAGCGAACAAATCTTAAAAATTCTTGATCATTTCAAACAAGACGATCCTGTTGGAATTCCCGGAGCAGACATTCCGGATCCATACAAAGTGCCTGACATGACGCAAGTACTATCTGTTGCTACAATCAATTTCAAGAATATGGCTGTTTATGGAATAAGCAAGTTTCGGATTATATACATAGATGCTGAAATTGCTGACATGGAGGTGAGTGGCGACCACTATTCGTTTAGCCAAATAAATAAAAATACGTCTGAGCTCTGCGTTTTAGTAAGCCGCATAGTTTTAAATTAGTAGCAAATTTATGCTAATGAAATAATATTTGTATAGCTTAAACAAACAAAAAAAAAGTTATACACATGACAAGTAAATAATGGAGTTAAAAAACATACATCTCATTTGACAGGTAAATGCAGCCATGACAATTGACAGCCTTCAAGTTCTGGGTAACTACACCATGTTCACGTGGCTGAGCAAATCACAAGGTCCCTTCACAGTAGACCTCAAAGACCTAAGCATCAAAGCGCGTGCCACTCTCGGTGTAGAGCGAGATGGAAGACTACAAGCCCAGGACATTGATATCGACATCGGCTTTAAAACCATCGCAATGAATTTTGAAAATCTAGGATTTTTCGGCGCCATGTTCCAAAGTATAGTTAACTCTGTAGGTAATTATTTATTCGATTCAATTAAACCATTCATTTTGAAAGAAGCTTACACAAAAATGCGAGCAGAAATCAATGCTAAATTAGATGAATTCGCTGGAGACATGCAGTTTCCTAACTCGATATCTCCTCTCGATATGGTGATAGTTGACGCGAGGAAGAAAGTCCGGGCTATGAAAATGGATCCATATCAGATAAATGACTGGAACAAAACCATGAATATGGTGCAAGTGAAATTAGTTAACACATCAGTCACTGGAATTTCGTCCTTTTATCGAGTGGGAAATATCAGTTTAAGAATGGAGAACAACAAAGTTGTGGCTGATGTAGAAATAGGTACTCAGAAATTATTAGGCAGCACGCAATGGGAAATTTCAGCAATAGGAGGGATATTGTCGAGAACTGGCACTGCATTATTTTCCGTAGAGTACATTAGTGTTAGAATAATTTTAGGACAACCACTAGATACAAGAAAACGGTTGGAATTGAAGGATTTGGATCTTGAAGTTGGCAATATTCAGGTTCGTTGCAATGGCGCTGGAACACTAGACTATCTAGTCGAAGTTATTGTTAATATTTTACCTAATTTATTAAGATACCAGATTATCGACACTTTAGAGGGACCGATACAAGAAAGACTACAACAGTATTTAAATAAAATCAACGTCGAAGAGACAATTAAATCTAAATTGCCTGAAATTGAAGCAATGCAAGAGAAAGGATTTAAACTGTCCGAATTTAAAACTCCTGAAGTAGAAGCAGAACGTTACGATGTCGATGATTTCTTCAATTTTTAAAACACAATTTTTATTTATTCGTTACAGTAGTTTAAGTGAATATTTTTCTATTAATTATTATGTACTTAGTGTAGGTATATAAAATATATTTATTAATAATATAGATAATAATTTCAAAATTGATGCCTTATTCTTCTACCTAATGTGATAAAACAAACTGCAAATGACAGCCAAAGCATACTCGCATACCTATATAATAAAGCGTATACCTATATTTTAATATAGTTTGTATAATTTATTTTAAATAGAGTATCTAATAATAGCAATAGTTAATTTTTGACATATATGTACATAGATAGAAAAATGTACCTTTAAAAATTAACAATTTTCTCAACATAAGTTTTTTATTTCAAATTTAATCAATATAGAAAACATTTAATAAAATGATAAAATTGCATGCGAGTTGAGCTGACATAAACAAAGAAAACTTAATAAGAAACATCAGAAACCGGCTACTTAGCGGTCAATGTATCATTGGAAAGGGGAGCCTTTATCCGGTGCGAAGACGCGCAACACCCAGCTCATTGCTACAGAAGAAGCCAGGAAGAGTACACGTGCAATTTGACAAAAACTAATTCCCGGTGACATATTATAAACTAAATTTCGTATTTTATAAAAATTAACTGTGATAATCGTTGTGCAGAAAATGGAAAAATCCTATTTCCTAATTTTCGCAGCCATTCTTGCGACGGCTGCAAGTCAATCAAGTAAGTTTTTTACAGTTGCCGTATTATAAATTTGCAAAGAATTTATTAAAAGCTAATTAAATTATTAACATTTTTTTAACAATATTCTGACAGTTATTATAATTTTATAAGTCATTCTAATATTATCTATGAAAATAAAACAGATCAGATAGTGTGTATATGAATAAAAATGTATAAAAGGGCTATCAATATATTTCAGATATATTCAATTGATAATAAACATCGTATATCTAATAATTTGTCGAGTCTCATAATTATTATTGGTCCAATATGTAGTCCCACCACTTTCAAGTCACGTTACGGGATAAGTTTGGATGTAACCGAGTATAAGCGTGCTAAGTCAATTTGCGTCTAGCTTAAACCAATAAAACGAAATTGTATGTAATTTTCTATCAAATACGCGTTTGTTATAAATGTTAGCTAAAAAAATTAATTTCGAAAATATGTATTTTGCCAGATGGTCACGGTCAAGACAAACTACAAGGTTATGAGTTCAAGTAGCTATCTTTAAAAAATTACATTTCCTTATTTTCTTACCCTTTAAGGTAATATTATTATTATATTTTTTATGTAATAATTCTATAAAAAGTATATTTATCTTTAAAACTAAAAAATGCAACAATTAAACATTAATAGTAAATTTATGCAGTAACTCCTATTCACGGCTAAGACCATGTTGCCTATAATAATGTTATGTGATGTATAGAACATAATCTACGTATGTATGTATATACTCGTGTTGGAATATTATAAATAAAGCGATTCGCAGCGAAAGTCAGTGCCACTTTCACTCTTACAAATATTGTCATACTCCTTTCATATTTTGCACAAAATATTTAATTAGAACTCAAAGACCAAACAAAAAAAAAGTATTAGTGTAAATTAGTAAATAAACAAAATTAATATTGTGAGGAAAACAATTGATAATATTAAGTTGTAGTTTAAGCATAAAACGACATCGAATGCTGCGTTACACTAGTTATAAAATCTGAACTAAAAATGAAAACGCGAATTGGATATTCACAATATAAAAATTCACGACGGAAATCCAAAGAAAGTCTATGAAAGTTTGTTGAGTAACAGAGGATCACAGTTTACGCAATGAGGCAACGACACAATTACTCCTATCCGCTCGCTGCAACTGCAGATGTTTATCACAACAATAACATCTCGCATTGTATAACCACATTTCAGTTGTTAAAGTGCAGACACGCAAAGGGATGCTCAAGCGTGCAATGCGGAAACGCATATTTACGAATACAAATCCCTGTATCTAAATAATGAAAATATCCTATTACACACGCAATCATAAACGAAAATGGACAAGGAAAGAGGACAACGTTAAACAATGTATAGATTCGCCTGAATTCATCTTCTTGATTGGCCAATCTCAATTAGCTATTTATTCATTAATAGAACGAAGGTAGAGATACGTTATATAGTTTTATCCCAATCTAATTAGAATGAATGAACCCTTTAAGCTATTGGCAGCCGATGTGTATACATATAGAATTCTATACATCTAGTGAAAGCAGATATTGTATTTATTTATTTGAATATTCACAACAAACTTACACAATTTAGCAACTAAATACATAGGAGAAGAATTAAGTTGAATTAGAAAACCTAATAGTTGTGTAAAACATAAGAATTATACATTAAACCCTATTATTAAGTAACTGATATACGAATGCTAGTCTATTGGTTGCAAATTACATTACGAAGATGCCAAGCCAATGATAAAAATGTATTTAAAATAACAAAGATTTGGTGATTTATTTGATAGAATTCCTACAAGGTCATTTTACTAGAAAATAGTAGAAGTACAAAAGCTCAAAGGGTTTAAGAGGACTGAGATTAGAATTCTGGGTTAAGGATTATTTAGTACAACCAATAATTAGATGCATAAACGGCTATTAAATGTAAAATTACTAACGAACACGCTACGATCGGAAATCCTAAATTATTACGTTATAAAAACTAAGGTTTTCTTAGAGAAACTTCTTTAACAAATCTGTTAAATTTTCAGATGATGGGAATGTTATAAAGTTGTTTGGTTTTTACCTTTTACTTTCACAAAAATTAAATATTCCAAAGTGACGTTTGAGATTATTCGCGATTATGATCCAAAAAGACTGCGTCATTTGAATTTCACAGCAATTAAAACCGTAGCGTGACAATATAATTATTAATTAAATTTATCAAAATAAACGAAATAGTATTTTTGAATATCTTAGCGTATATTTTGATATTAAAAACGCAACTGTTTAAAAAAATTAAGAAGAACGCATCGCACAGTGGTACAAACATAAATAAAATCTAGTTAAGCCCTTTGGGAAATATCCACAACTATTTTATAGCGAATACCTTTAAAGCTTCAAACAGTTGACATTCATAAAAGGTGGTAAGTACAGAAATTAACACAATTACATATATTTACTTGATTATGACTTTATGCCAGTTGGTCGGTGAATTGCTGCCAATCTCGGTCAGGGTGCCGCAGACTTGTTAGACTACCTAAATGTTTATCTCAAACCTTGAATCCTAATTTCTACACATCATTATGGTTTATTATCACGCCATTAGTTGTATAGGGATAGGTAGAGATAGAAACCAGTCTCACCGTATCCACGATGGTTTTAAAGCTACCAAAAAAAACATGCTAGCAAGTCACATGTTTAAAAATCTTTTATTATTATTGACTACATAGCGTGTTATAGTCATTAACACCCTAGTATTTGATGCAGAGGTTCCAGGTTCGATTGTCAGATGAATCAAATATTTATTAATAAATATTTAGTTTATTAACTTATTATAGGATATAATTTTGGCATTATTATTTATTACTAATGCTTGAAGATAAAATATATAAAATGTATATTTACTTTGATAGGGTTGCACATTTCTCTTAAACTAAAAATAGCAATAAAAAGCTTCATAGCCAACATAACAGTAAATGCATTATTAATTTTCGTTGCGATTGATCGAGCAAAGCCGCAAGGATGCGGTCAATGGTCGGAACAATCAGTGCCCATTGTCTTAAGAATATAAATCGGCATGAATCAACTAAACGCGATTTTGTGTATGAAAAACACTACATTTTACTATGAATCGGAATGTCGAGTATATCGCAGATGTTTAATATTCATATAGCATTTGAATAAAATGTTCCTATAACTCATTGGTTTATTGAACTGTCAATAATAAAACATGTCAATATTGAGCCCAGGATCACGTGCGATTTGACTACGCGCGGGTCAACGATCATGGCAACGGTTAATTGAAAATATGTTCTTAGGATCTCTTGCGATTACGATCTATTGAAATTAGATGTAAATTTACCAAATGAGTTAAATTAACATGTAGACAGGTTATTATACTTAGTGTGATATTATACTTCAATATTCAAACAAACGTGATTATTAAATCAATGGAAACAGTCTCGAGCACAAGTTAAGAAAAAACTGAACTAACCGGTCGATTTAAATATGCATTTTAAACGGTCATTATATCACCTACTTATTCAAATGTATGTCATCTGTTATCGAAAATTTATTGCCGTTATATTGGAATGACATTTTGAGTACTTTTACATATGACCAACATGATCCATTTTTGCATCGATTTAAAAAAGAGTAGTTCGCCTGATGTTGCAGATTCCGAAACTTCACATAAGGTCACTTCACTTTACGGGCTTGGAAAGGTGGTGCTTTCCGAGACCGTGTACTGTGCTAATAACCTCAAAACCAAAGCTGCCCAGCACTCTTATATTTAAAAATATACGACTCCATTTTCCCATATCTCATCAATGTAGAATTATATTTTTTATTTTCACTTTTATTACATAAACAATGACTTCGGAAACTTAGTTTACGCAATCGGCAGTTACAGACAAATAATAATTAAATAATAGACATTTATTTACGAAACAAGTGACATGTTATTTATAATCTCGCATAAACTAGCAGAGATCTTATAAATATTAATTAGCCAACGAATGGCATAAAAATTATTCAACACTTTGCGGACAAATTTTTCGCTCACAATCACTAATATAAATTAAAACAATATAAACGATTTATTAACTGTTATAAAAATAACAAATGCTTATATATCAGCAATGCCATCGTTTGCCTTCGGTATGGCGTCTACCGTTAGACGTCGTTCTTTGCATACTAATACCTCCGAGACAATCCGACACGTGCTTCAAAGAAAGTGGCATTTGTATTGCAATAAACATTATAGTTTTACAACACAGCAATTTCTTTTAATAGAAAATGGATTACGTTGTAATAATTTGCCGTAAATTATCACATTTGATAACTTTACAATAATGCGCGCGTCGCTGGGTGATTCTACGGAAGCTTTATTTTCTTTTGTATGGGTCATTCCAAAGTAATTAATTTTAAATAGCGCCATTTTCAAATTTAATATACCTAATATAAATAAATTTGCAAACTATGTATTGCTAGAGTATAACGAGGCGGATCAGACGGAGTTCGATTACTGCCGAAAGTCTATAAAATTAAACTAAAACAGATTCTGAAAGCAATAAATCTAGAAGAAACAAATTCTTCCTTACTTACAGCAAATAAATGATAGAGAGATAGCTTCATAATTCGTATTGATTTTTTTTACAGATACCTATAAACATATGTTCGGAGGACGTTGTTCACGGGAAGACCCGAACGTTGACCATTGTCTTTTACGAAGTTTCAATAACTTGGCTGAGTATTTAAAAAACGGAGCACCTGAATTTGATTTTGGTGAAGTGCGTAGTTGCTACACATTATATAATTTTATAAAATAAATACATTCACAATGCCGTGACTTCAAACAATTAAGATCTTGAAACAGACTTTATTTTTAAATAAATATTTACACAGAAAAATGTGCATCGACCAAGAATTCAATTTTGAACCTCCGCAATACGTACAAGGGTATTGAGATTAGTTTACGCGAAGGAATTGTTATTCCTTATAGTGTAACTAAATATAACTATTTTAAAAGTTCTTATGTTTATTTTGCTATGACATTTTTAAACTAAAGATGTGAGGATATTGGAATCTTATAGAAAAACACAAACTTCTGATGCTTTTTTTATTGGATATTGTATTTCTTTTTTCAGTCCGAGCCAATCGTAATAGACGAGTTGTCGATAGCTCTTGGTGGTGGTCCAGACGGATACAAAGCAACATTTAAAGATATTCACGCAACTGGCGTCTCTAACATGACCATAACCAATGTCAGGTAAGATTTAATATTGCTTTTAATTTCGGACAATGAAACTGACATTTTTACTTCTTTATGAGGCTATTATAAATTTGTATTTATGTATTTACAATCACTTTAAAAACAATTGAATGCTACGATGACTTTTGATTGGTGCGTTTCGTCTTGAATAAACCATAATAAAATCGATACTCTACTTCACTAGTTATAACCTAAAAACTTGCTCAAAATTAGGCTAAAAATAATCAAAAATATAAATTCTAGAACACATTTTGTATAAGAATAGAAAATTATTATTTTCACGGAGTTTTTCCGGCAATTCTCAGTTATTTACAATAACATATTTAAGTCACGTACAAAGCCCTTTTGTCTGCAAGCCTTAACTATATGTTTAAAAAAGTATAAAGGAAAATGTGACGTGAAGGTTGTAAATATGACTAAAGCACTTCCACGTATTCATGTAAAGAAATATGAATAATAATTTGTTGAAATTAAATATTTTACACATGCGACTCATTTATTGAGTTTTATTCTGAGGATGAAAATACGATATATACACCACATTATTTAAGTGTAGGAATAATAATGAATGAGGTATGCCGCAAGCCTGATTTTATTTTAATTTTAAGTTTATACCTAAAGCAAGCATTTACGTATTCTTAAAAACTCTTAATTAACATTTATTTGTTTATACATAACAATTACATAAGTACCCATAACATGAAGAAGAGAGAGAGGCACATTGTTATAATTTACTAAAATACATATTCAATTAATGAATAGCATGTTTTATGTATATTTATTATACAAGAAAAATATTCAACAATGTCTTATATAATCTAATTATATATATACTTTCTCTGTGTTAAATTCTTTAATTTTTCAGATCTGATTTAGAAACTCATCAATTCCAACTAACAATGTTCGGTCCACACATCAGCGCCCGTGCTAAATACCGTTCGTCTGGAATTCTCCTTCTTGTGAGAGCTTCCGGCGGTGGTGACTATTGGGGAGAATATGGTAACTTAAACTATATCAATTTGAGCCCTCGTGGTAGCGACGAGGCGAAATTAAACACTTTAAAGCCTTTTAATTTAGTAAATTTATGTTCGGATATACTAAAACAACATAATTTATATTAGACTAGCTTTACCCGCGGCTTCGCTCGCATGTAAGTCATTAAATAAGTCATTTCAATAGAACTATATTCAATATTTTACTATAGTCAATTGGAAACTATAGTGTAGAATATTTTTTTAATAAAAAGTATCCTATGTTACGTCTAGTACCTCCAAAAATATGTGTACAGTTTCATGATGATCGGTTAAGTAGTTGTTGCGCGAAAACGTAACAAACAAACTCACATTCACATTTATAATATTAGTAGGGATTTGTTATGTCAGAAAAATAAATATGTAATGTAAATGTAAAATAAGTGTAAAAGCCAAGTGATTGAACTGACCACACTCTACCTTGACAGCAGATTGAGTGTAATCATAGCCGGGCTACTATATATTTTATAAATATATTACAATTTGAATTAAGAATGATATTGTTTTTATTTTCAGATGGCGTAAAAGCTAAAGTGTACTTCCGTGGAGCACCATACGAGCGTGACGGTAAAACTTATTTAAAACTCCAGCAATTGAAGTTAGATTTTAGTGTCAAAGACATACAGATGGGTGTCGAAAATCTTCACAATGGGAATGCTGTTCTTCGTAAGTATAATACATGTAATAAAAATTAATATTTTCTACGAGACAGCGACGACCTTCGTGACGCATTTATTAGCGCTGCAGTTTTTGACCTGGTCAAAGCAAATATTTAATTTAAATATTATTGCAAAAAGATGTTGACAATTTTGACTTGTGTTGTTTTTGTCCTGATACATTCTAAGTTTAAGATCTGACCATTTAATTATAATAAAGTCGTAGAAAAATATTTGCAATAAACGTACTACTATACTATCATACTATTTTGCCTTTCCTTCAAAAGCCGTTCATCATTTCACAAAATTCACATTTGTTTTCTAATTCACAGAAGCGGCATTAAACTTATTTATAAATACAAACGCTCAAGAATTGCTCAAAGAAATGAAACCTGAATTAAAAAGGGATTTGGCTGAGAAAATGTCGCGATTCCTCGACAGGATTCTTAGCCAAGTACCGTACGATGAATGGATTGTTAACTAAGTATTTACCTAGTTGTTTTAAGTAATTATAAGTTGTGATTTTACGTAAAAACTAGTTTTTAAGTTCGAGAAAAGAGATTCATAATAAAATTGAGTTTATTTGGTTTAAAAGACTTTATCCGGCTTACTGTCACGAATGTCATGATGGCAATAAAGACCGTATAATTATTTTTAAAGTAATTAATTCATATTTAAGAAATTACTGTATTTATGATTTACTAATTCTTATTAATTTAATATTTAATAATATACCTATTTATTTAGAAATAAATTTTTCAAATACAATTGTTTACTTTTCTCGATTGTGTAATTAATACTGAGTGTATTTTTGTACGTTTAGTTTATATCATCGTAATTAGGTAAATGGATAGACCTCTGTTTTTAAATTCAATTAGGCATAAGTTATTTTTTTACAATAAATCTCATTTAATTTACACTTTGGTTTCTTTTACAATCCCATAAAGTTATTTTTGTAAATATATAACGCCTACATTTTTATAATAGCAACAAAATTTGATATTATGTTACATTATTATTAGGAGTTTAAGTTTTACATCCCACTTATTTTATTTTCATTTTATTAAGTTTTTTAAATAATTATTCAAATCTTAAATATCGGATATCTGGCAGTTTTATAGAATTATTCGTCTGTTCTTTTAGTTTTAACATCAATTTTTAAGATATTTAGGTAATGGTTTAATGGGCGTGGCATTCAATTACTTTTATTCAGGTTTTGTTAAGTAAAAATTTTATAACCTCAATAACTAAGCAAGATTGAAAAGATAACATTCTTTGCGTATAATTTTGCAATATTTGTTCCCGAGGATAATAAAATTTTGTTTACAAAAATTGCAATTTTTATATAACATCGACATAAGAAGGCGACAAAACTGCGCAGCTACTTTTATAAATAATTTAACGAGGTGTTGTTATATAAATATATTTGACGTTTTTTATTTTTGTATTTCATAATTAGAACTCTTGGAAACCATTATAATGATGGTATAAGAAAATTATTTATCAATATATAGAAATCATAAAATGAAGTACAGGCAGTCCTCGGCTTACGTAATTTACGTCAAACAATTTTTGGCACTATTCCTCAAACATACGTCAATTGTTTTGATTTCCGGCATAGGAGAATTCACTTGTCGCGAAGTTTTATTTTTCCAAACACGACTTCGTTGTTGCAACCAATGGATCAAGAAGTTATTGCGTATTTTATTATCTTTGAACCTAACCCTTGGATTTTACATATAAACATATGAAAAATGTGTCTCGACTTACGTTGTTTCGATTTGCGTTGCTTATTTCGAGAACCTAGCATGCCGAATGCAAATTTTATTCCAGAACATGTGTGCCTCGCGGTTTTATACACATTAATAAATATGCATAAAATTCCCGCCCCATACATCTTGCTAGATTGAGTTTATAATTGTAGGAATACATTTCAAATGTAGGAATAGATAGGCGTAAATTTAGTGAAGACTTGTTAAGTAGCTTTTAAGAAAAAATTTGAAGGTTATTTTTATATATTAAATATATGTGAAATATTTACTTTATTTATTTCAATGTTTGAAATTTTGTCCTCATTTTCTAGAATGAATTTTCTTTAAGGGCCAGTAACTCAATTCTGATATAAATGGTAAACTAAATAGTGATAGCATTTGTACACATCGTGAAATAAAGAATTCTTAGGTACTTACTAAAATACGACTTGAGTCAATTTTAGAAGTTAACAATTGCAGATTAAGCAAAGATTGAATTACCAGCCTTAAGTTCTAAATTATAATTAAAATTGTTATTACTGAGAAAACTTCCACCGATAAAAAAAATATTGACTCCGAATTCTATTAGTGCATTAACAAATAAGTAATATGCAAAATTTATTTAAATATAAATATAATTGGGTCAACCTTTAAGTTATTTTAAGAATAAATAGAAATGAAACAAGTCTCTAAAAATAAACTTAAGTCCGTAGGCATTTTAAGGCCTACCTCTACTGGCTTAGCACAGGGTTAGACTTTCTCAGAGCGCGTGTTCAACCACATGACGTTCAATACATATCATAGTTCGCAACTGAACGGGCGTGTAATAGATTGGTTAAAACTTTATACAACTGGGATATATGTATTCAGTAAATTATGATTTTAAATTTTAAGATTTTTTGTTTTATACTAACTCTTTGTTTGTGTAAATTAGTTTTTGGGGAAAATGAAGCTAATGCTATTGGTAAGTTTTTTTTTATCATGTAAATTTTTCATTTGTTTTCATAATTATTTTGTTTTTAATTTATTACAAATATATACCTACTTTTTATTTAGCATTTGTTTTATGTAGCATTTCTTATTGTTTGTAAGTTAAATACGAAAACAACCTAATTGAAACTCAATTAATTTAATTCGCCTCGAGCTAAAATTCATAACTTTATTTATAGACTTACTTAAATCTTATTCAAAGCTCGGAGCTACCTATTTGTGAATGTAGTATTACGTATGGATTACAATACAAGTATAGATATATATAGCAGACACTAACAAGTTGTGTTCCTTACGCAACGGCTAGCTGTAGGATGAGTCGATATCGCAAGATGTCCAAACATTTAACAATCAGCAAACAAAACAAGGACAATTTATTAATAAACAAATATTTAAACAACACTTCTATTTGTTTAATAATGTCTTTTAGTATATATTGAGAAATGTTTCAATTGTTTTCAAGCGTACTAAACCTGTATTAAAGGACGCACTATATTCAGAAAACTTTTATTGAAAAATGAAATAGCAACTGTTTTAGTCTGCATCAAATAATTTATATTAAAAAGAAATAGCTTAATTAAATTAAAAGAATTAACAATTAATGTAGGTAGGTAATAGTTTGGGACACTGAAATGTCATTATTGTATTAAAAAGTGAAGAAATGAGAGATAAATGGCCTAACTAAACTATTATATTAATAATTAAAATTAGCGATTCTTGATATAGTATTATGTACATATAATGCCATTTTTAAATACAATTATTAAAATAATACTGTTACATAATTCAAATAAAGATAACTGATCTAAATTAACTAGAAAATACCAGAAGAAAATGTTATTATTCTGATCATAAAATATATAAACTATATAGGTACTCGTAGTAACATCGTTAAAAGAAGTAAATAAATAAAAGAATAACAATACGGGGCTAATCTATACTAATATTATAAAAAGGAAAGATTTATATTTTTGTATGTATGTTTGTAACGAATTGGCTCAAAAACTACTGGACCAATTTCAAAAATTCTTTCACCGTTTGAATTCTATATTATCACTGGTCAATATAGACTATATAAATTACAGGAAAAAGATAAGGAATCTTACTAAAACTGCAATAATGTAACCCAAGGTTGCCAAAAACTGCCATAAAATGTCTTTCATCGCTTTCTCTAAAATTCTAAATGTTTACAAAATAAATGGCCACTATATAAGCTTTAGTATGACATTGGAATAATTACATTTGGATTCCCATTTCAAATTATTTGTTTAGAATTATTCTCCAACAGAAAGTTTATGTGCACATAAGCAGTGAACAACTAACTTTAATTTATCTCTAAGACACAAAAATAAGCGCCTGTCTAATAAAAATAACAATTAATTATTTTGGCATAAACAGTCTGCATGTTTTCAAGTTTTGGCATTAATTCTACAAAATTTAAATATTCGTACCACATAGCATTTATTTTTTTAAATTATATAGCCATTATTATTATCTTTTAAAACGTTTCGTAAAACAATAAACATAACATGTCACAATAAAATAATTATTTGTGACAATGAATCTGTGGAATCGCTTTGCAGCCATTATAGGTAATCGGCAAGGTTAGGCAAAACAGTTTTAAGTCGTGAATTGCAACAGAGAATGGTTTCTGTGCTATAATAGGATGCACTTGCCTAAGACATTCTTGAGCTAAGTATTGTATTCTTAGGTACTATACGCAAACGGTTCGCTGCATCGCCTTAAGGGTTACTTTCACTTTATAGTGGACGTGGGGTTGTATATTAATTATCATAAATAGTATTAATAAGTGTTAATATCAATTAGTCGTCATTATTTAATTGATTATATATTTACAGCTCGAATATTTTCACCATGTAAGAAAATGTCGCCCGATTTCGATTTATGCATGAAAAGAGCATTCAATAAACTACGTCCTTTTTTTAAAATAGGTAAGTTATTGCAAACAGGATTTTTTAAATTTTTTTTATTTACTTAAAACAACGCTCCTTACAAAATACATCAGAAAGAAATGTTGTTTGATCCCTGATTCAGGTAAAACAAATTAAATATTAAACCCGCACTCGGCCTATTATAGCCCTTTCATAACTTATTCAGTGGTTATAATTAAGTACAGGTATACCCGAGATGGGTGTGGCGCCCTTTGACCCTCATTTCGCGTCGGAAGTGAAACAGCAACGAGGCGGCAAAACTCTGGGCTACAACCTTACACTGAGAAATGTTTACGAACGAGGATGGACACAGTCTTTTGTTACTAAATACAAGTAATTTTCTATTTCAATATTCCTACAACTAAAATTGTGTGAAAGACCACGAGAAAATTAATAGAGAAACTGCCGGAAACAAAATTAATATGCCCGAGTAAATTAGCTTATTTAGCTTGTTGTTTGTGATTCTGCGTTTAAATTAATTAAATGACTTAATTCAAATTCAATTTTTTGCTAATATCATGCTTCCCGTTAAAAATTAAAACTTTAATTTTCAGAACTGACTGGGACACACAACGAATAATTTATTCACAATATTTTCCCGAAAAATCTTTAGAAGGCAATTATGAATTCAAAGGAAATATTCTGGGTATCAGTATGGTGCGTACTGGACATTGGAATTTAACATTGAGAGATTACTCACAAACAACTAGAATAAAGATGAGCGGTCATGGTTTAGATGTTCGAGTGGAAATTGACCATATTGGAGATATGGACATTCATGTTGGTAATTTATTAAGTGGTCGGGGAGTTTTAGGTAAGTTATATATTGTATATATACGTATGTGTATAAGGACAATCTTCAAATGGATACAGATTGGACTTTGGACTAAAAGAAACAATCATTAGAAAGGGATACCTAACTATAGTTTTATTGTGTCGCCTGCATTCATTGGTCGAGCCATCTGTGCGTGCAAAGGGGATTCAGATATCTCCTTTGCCGTTCACTATACCTAAAAATATATACTTTAAAAAACTGTATCCATTTGACAATCATCGTTTGTATGCTGTAAATTATTATGAACTATTGCATTTTATTTCAGAGAGTATGTTAGATCAAATAATCAACGCAGCATGGATGCCTGGTTTCGTGGTAGTGAGACCCTTAATCAATGATCTCGTCAGCACGGCCTTCACAGATATTTGGAGTAAATCATTCAAAGATTTTCCCTTTTTAGAATTCTTACCAGACTAAAATCTGCTAATGACGTTTTGTCATTATTTTATACGCTTATAATTTACTTTGGTAGGTTTAACAGAATTGCAGCAGTTAGCGACTAGCAATTAATAAAACAATAATTTTATGGTCTAGTTAGGTAGAAGTTAGGAAATATGACCTAGTCAACTATGTAAGAAAGAAGATTGCCATAAATGTCACATATATTTTTATATATTCAAGTATATTTTTTACGACACTTAAGAAATGTAATTTTATATAGAATTGAGTTTTATTACTGAGTCCCGATATCTATACATATATATCTCACAGTATGATGCCTATTGTTAAAATATGCAATTTGTTCCTCTATAACAGCGATTCTCAACCACCGTGCTGCCAAATTTTGAAATCGTTAGTGCGCCCCAACAAAAAAAAAAAGATTGAAAACCACTGCTCTATAAAATTCTGAATCTTATGAAACCAAATCATTTAGTTATTAATTAGTAAAAAAAGGCTCATTGCTTATATAAATGTAAAAAACATCGACAACGATGACTTCTCATACATCCTTCTGTCATTGTTAAAAATCTCAAAACGGTTTTAATATTATCCGCTAGTCGTTTTTTGAGTATTTAATATTATATAATCAATAAATTTCAGCAATGTTTTATAAGAGAGTTTTCCACAAATATACCAATTTAAAAAAGGGTTTAATAATAAAACAACAAAATAATAATTACATATTTCAAATGATATTTATTAAAAAATATAACCTAACTATTTATATGACTATTTTATATTTTAAATTCACTCAACAATTAACCGCGCGTTCATGTCAACTGGAATAATGAACCTCAGTCTTCCAACACAGTGAATACAAACAACCAACAACAAGAAGACCCAGTTGCTCCATCGCCATCCACGTACTTGGTGTCAAAAGACCAAATCAATTACGACTACGCTAATACTATACTATAATCTTATTGCTATATTATCGATTCTTAACGACGTAACCATCGACTTTTAACAAATAATCGAAATACGACTAACTTTCAATTGACAGACTGCAGAATTTTGTATGAAAAAATATTTTAGTTTACCCACTCACCTACTACTGACCTAATTAGAGACCTCTTGGACCCAACAAGGGCACACGAGTCAGCATGGACGCAGATAGAGCAACTGGACTCAACATGTTCCACGCCAAAGTACCAACGCATTCACACAGATATAAATGACAATCAATAACGAAAAAAAAACATTCCGTATCTTATAATTTTACAAAAATATATTTTAAAGATTGCACCTAAATATTGTACAGTTAAACAATCTGATTTATGACTCTACCTGTAAAGTTTAGGTCCGCAGGAACTCCTGTCGACGTAGTCAGTAGGAGTTATAATGCCTACTATTAAGATGAATCATAAATCAATTTGCTCAACTGTGATTTTCATTAAAAAAAACATTACCTCAATCGCCAATTTGTATTGACGAAAAAAGAAACAAACAAACAAAATAATTCACTAAATTATACAATAATAACTTATTTATACAATCATTAATCAGCTAATTGTTTATTACCTAACATCGCGAGCCATCATCGGCCGAGTCCATCGGCCATATGTAAAAAAACTGTACAACCATCAAAAAACCATGACATTTTTATTTTGGACAAAGTTTAAAAATTTAAAGCCCACGTTTTGTAAGTTAGAGATCCGCCACTCTAACGCCCGGTAGCAACGATTTATCCTAATCTATTTTCGCCCACCTAAGTCAGATGAGCAGATGACAGATGAATAGGAATAAATCATCGCTATGGGTCCCAGAAACCATCTAGGATCCTGGAAGCGTATCATTTAATACAAAATTCTAACTAACTACAAACATTTATCTAAAAACGAGACGTCTAATTATGAAGTTGCGAAATACTGACGACTTAGAACTAAAAAACGAGAAAATAAAAACGATTTTTTTGCACTCCAATTCTTTCCATTTTTTTGTTTGTTTAAATACCACGAAAATTCATGATCAAATTATAAAATTGTGAGTCATAAAGAAATAAATTATATAAGTTATTTATTAAAACGAAACACGAACGAGTCCCACTCATGAGGGAAATAAAAATTATTCTATAAAAATAAGATCTGGCTTACATCATCACGGGTTCATCACTCGGATACCCGTTCAGACACAAGCCAAGAAACTACTATGTTAACGATAGATTCACGGTATGCAACTCATTCAAGAGTCTAAACCCCGCGTTAAATGTCCATCGATTTTCAGTTAAAGACTCGCAGTCGAAACGTTAACTATCCATCGATCTGGGACAAAAAACAAGCCTAAGGTTAACATAGGTTTAACGTTATAAAATGCTAAAACCTGACTTCTGTATTTACTATGGCATCTGTAGTGACGCACGAAAGTCAACCTTACATAACGAAACTGTAAACCAAACAAAATCCTATATACAAATTCACTACAGACTTGCATTCTACGCATTATCATAACTTATGGCAAATCCCTCGCACTTTATACCAAAAACTGTCGATGAACCTGCGTCCCCCGCGCACATGGTTCCACTTAAAAACGGAGCGACCAAACTTACCTATAAGATGGACCCTCTTAAATTATAAAAATATATATATGTACACTCTGGTTCTTTCATACAAAATGGACACGAGGTCTATCACTAAAACTACTATAGATGAAAATAAATAAGAATAACAATAGTAATTTAAAAATGATATGATATTGCGAATGCCCTTTCAGCTATGGCTCTTAAAACGGTAACCAACTTAAAAGAATTTACAAACAATTCACTTTTTATAATAGGATTTTCAAAAATATTCACACATTCAATTTTCGTGCAGAACCAGCTGTTTTTATTAAAAACAAAATCTAATTCCAGAATCTATATATATAAAAATAAGTGGCAAATTTCGTTGTAATTTTATAACTCAAGAACGGGCTCACCTATCCAAACCAAATGTTTAGGCTTTGTTCGAACTATTTAGTAGATGGTTTATGTGAAGTTTGCACAAAATCGGTAGAGCGGTTCTTCGTTTATCACATTTTTTGTAACAAATTAATTCAATAAATGGCGGATTGTGCTGTCAAATTGAAACTATTTATGTCATTCATGCTGTTTGATGCATCAATTATTATTTTTTAATATTTCAATTTATACGTAGCGAAGCACGTACCAGGCCGCTAGTAATTTATACTATTTAATTAAAAATCATAAAAGCGGTAAGTACAAGAATTTAATACATTATTTTTTTTTCAAAAAGGTTGTCGATATTAGGAGTGCGTTTACATCGAATATTTACACTAACTTTGACACAATATTAAGTAATAATTAAAGAATAATATTAAACAATCGTATTAAAAATAAACATTCACTTACTCGGTGTAAACGCACCTACAACAACTATAGTAAACTCGCACTAATATTAGACTATTTGATATGCACTTATCGCACGTGTTGTTAGTTTTAAGAATGCAACGACAAACAATTTGTTGAATAAAAGAATAAAATTTAAAAAAAGAATGAAATTTTAAAAAAAGAATTACAAATCTATGTATAATAATCGAAGGCCTCTAAGATATCACCGTTCATACTATGTACAAAAATCCGCGCGGTTTGAGCTCCACATGTCTAATATAATATATATATCAATAAACAGAACGGACACGATTCTGTTTAAAAAAATACGCCAGTACAATATACGTAAGTCGTCCACTTGATTCACAGTCTCGTTGGGCACATTTTACAAATGTATTTTGGGTTTAAAGCTCCGTAGCTCCACTGCGTGTATTTACACTGTAAAAAATATCTCGTCCCCATAAAGCCAATAATTAAATACATGACCAAATTACAGCTTCATTATATAGTCCGTCCATAGAAGCGAGCTAGTACTGAAACTGCAACTTGAGGATTGTGTCGTAGCTATAAGACACTCAAATTGACAACAGAGTGAACTAAACTATACCATTTGTAGTTAAAATGTACAGTCTCATACTTGGACTTTAAAACCATTTTGCTATTCGTCATTTCTGTGCTTAGTTGCTCGTTTTACGGATATAGTGTAATAGTAATTTCAGCTGGGTGTACTGCTGCCGTAACGCCAGCTCACTTGTAAAAACAGATAAGTAAATTGTCAATTAGTGATCCAAAAGTATATCTCTATATGAATAAGACCTATTGCTTTATAAGAATTTATAAAATCTGTAGATTTAACTCATATTCACTTATATGTTTTTGAAGAATCATACGATGTATTTTTATAACTTTTTGCTGGGTTTCAACGCCAATGGCTTGTCACTTAGTGACACAATGCTACAGGGACATTTGTGCTTTAGACCGCATATAATGTAATGGGAAGTATTTGGGGGTGGGAGAGATCACTAGAAGTCGAGGTCGAATAGCTCCGCGAGCCCCTCGTCGTGCGCCAGGGAGAAGCCGAAGTCGGACCCGGACATCGGTGGCTCCAGCGCCAGGAACGGCTCCGGCTCCATATCTGTAACATTACATTTGTATTACTCTATGTAGTATTTACAAAGATGCACTCTATTTTTTAAATGTATACACTAGTTTTATTACATAAATTACATTAATACTGGTCCAAATGTGGAATATTAAAAGAAAACATTTATTACAAAATGCGAAGACATTAGTTACATTTAAAAAAAAATCAACAACACAAACACAAAATAGTTAAAACAAACATTTTCCTTGGAGAACAAGATTATTAATAGAGACCGTAAAACGATACCATAAATGAGTTAGTAGATGATGCGTTGCGTTGTGTTAGTGGGCTGCCGTCTGAGCTGAATCCCATGGTGCTACATCGATATAAACTGAAGCCACACGGGAGCCAGCTCAGCCGCCGGCCCAACGATGGCTTGCTTCACTCTCACCCGACGAACACCGACACCCGATGACTATATTACATATCCAATTAACAGAATACAATGCAAACGAAAAATTGTATTAATTATTATAGAATTCCAAAAACAACAATTTTCCATTCCATCACAAACCATGTGCTGATACAAAAAACAAAAACACATTTTAAAATATATTAAATAAACTTTTAGAACCAATTCACTTAATTGAAATACTAATAAATATAGTATATTTATAAATGTTTTAGTAGAATAATAATTATATTTCTAAAATTTGCTCTTTATATGAATAAAAGTACACATAATTATAATGAGATAGCATAATGAGTACTCAACATGGACAAAGAGACACCCTCGAACCGCTGACGTACACCATCCTATGACACAAACTTAATTGTTTGCCATCCATTGAAACTAAACAATACAAGAATGTGTCTCAGACAGTCTACATTGCCCGATGAACTGTTAACACAACAATAATTACATATATAAAACTACAATAGCAAATGTGATTCGAATGCCAGAGAAGACACTGGGGACAAAAGTTATATTTGATGTTGATTGGTCTACTATTAAACGTATTATATGCCTATAATTCATAAACAAAGTGACCATAAAAGACACTATGTCAAGAAAAAATGTCACTTTCAAAATTAAAAATCTTAATATCGCATAAGCCCTTTTAGGCAGAATTTACAGATACAGACATATGACGAGAAGAAACCCCCCCTAATCATAGCCCATACAATATAATATTAGTATTCTTTAACTGTAAATTAAGAATCTTTAAAAATTTAACACATTTTTAAATACTAATTCACGAATCCATATATCAATTTTCGTAGAAATTTAGTCGTACATGTCTTCTGTAACATATTTACTACAATTTTTGCTATTATATTTTTAATAATAATAGTTAGTAAGCGTAACAATGCATTAGTTTCACATATTTTTATGATATATACATATTTTTAAAACACACATTATTTTGAATCCTTAATTATTCACAATACCTCTTAGGAATAAGAAAATGACCAACGAAAAACAAACTGAATTCAAACCAATGCGTATATAAAACAAGGTTATGTATGTATGAGTCGAATGTGATTAAACCAGAAACACACATGCAGTTATAGTATTTTCCCGTTGCGTCCCGTCGAGTGCCCGTGCGTCCCAGCTAGAACTCTGACTGTGATGTGGACATAATAACACAAGTCACAGTTAGAGGCCCAGCAGCGACACACGAAACATTTTCATTCTTCATAACGGCGAGACCTTCATTCATGTTAGCAAAAAAGCTATTAACTTTATGGACCAAAAGGGAGCTACTTTATTGATTAACAAGGTATCTGAAAGAGTAATTGAACCAAAGATGGGAATTGTAACCAGCGTGGGACGAGACGAATTTAACAAAAGATAATCACTCTTCTAAACCAAGAAGACCAAGTAAGCTAAAACTTTATACATAGTTCTATCACAAGCTGGTTTAACTCCCCTCATAACTTGAGCCATTGAGGTCAATTTTAAAAATATCAGAATGACTATTAACCTTTAACCGTGGGCGTTCTTATTTTGTTACACTTTCAAGGACGCGTGGTCCCACGGACCTCTATATTTAAGGGTCAAACTAATTACGAAATTCTAAGATTTTGTAATGATTGTTACTTTTATTATTATCTAGAGGTATCACATTTAACGACTTAGTATATATTTAATCAAACTTATATATTTTAGGCGATTTAACATTGTAACGCACGATTTGTTTTAAATACACACGAAAATTACAAACTGCGAGTGGTCTGTGAGACCTCGCGTCCACGGTTAAGGGTTGAAAATGATCCAAAACAAAAAATTCTTAACCTTGTGTACAATCATTGTTTTGACAGAAATTTTATATGAAAAGAGCTCATGTACACCGTTAAGATATGTAATCATTCTGGCCATGTTAAATTTAATTATAAACCAAATACAATATTTGAAAATCATACCCTCCTGATCTTCTGTCTGTAACTGGAATCTGCTACCGCCCATAGTTGGTGCGAAGTCATCGCTGTCTGCTATCAAAGCATTGGCCAGTCGACGACTTCGACTCACTGTAACATAATGTGCATTCATTTAAGACCCTATTATAATGCCCTACATTATAATGAGGTGCATCTTCATACATTTTATGTAGTCCATTAAAAAAAAGAACTATATTTATTGATAATTACAAAAATGAGAGCAAATTTTTAAAAGTTTGTGAATATACCTTACTTATAGTAATTGTTTAATTACCTTCAGACGTACTATTAGATGGTATTCGTGGCAATGCGTTGGCCATAGTGACATCTGACACGCGAGGTCTGCAACCACTCATCGCTTCTTCATCCTCTTCTTCAACGGGTTCACGTTTAATTGGCGTCCTGCGGGATAGAATATTTAAAATAACTACTAAGAGATTGCCACTACCGTATCATGTTTTTAATTCAAGTTGCTTTTTCTACAAACTTAAAAGGCTTTGGGAATTTTTTAACATGATGGTTTATGTATGTATTAAAATTTAGTAATTTCTTGTAGGGTTATTGCCCGAGTACTCGACGAGTAGGCTTCATTAGACATCTGAGGCCATTAATAAGAGAAGAAGAAAAAGGCTTTATAAGGCTTACTATGGCGTTTATTGTTTATAAATAACTATTTTTAATACTATCACACTTATAAATACTGAAATACGGGATTCGAACCACAGAGTTATCAGTCAGTTTCTTATAAGAATACAATACTAACGTGAAATCAGCCGCGATGGAGGTCGAAGGCATGGGCTTCAATAACGGCTCCAGCAATGAATTATCACTTTCATTGGTACCTGAGAAACAAATGGAATATTAGCAAATAACAGATACTCTTATGCCTATCCTAAGTGTTGAGCAACAAAAAATGCATTCACAATAAATATGAAATAATATTGGCCACGCCTCATCACGTGACCTTTGGCTTTTAGTAATTAATGCCTGCATTATATTCACAACGAAACTCACTTTCAGGGCTGGAGGGCCCGTCTTGAGGACAAAGGTACACGACCACGTCGGACGTGGATTTTATATGCAACGAATAACTATTCTCAGACGGGTAAGGAACCTGCAAACAAATACAATGTTTTTTTAATAATACTTCATTAATTATATGTACACATACATATATACCTATGATATTTCTGGCATGCCACTCACACTGCTTTATATCACTACTAAATCACTATAAATTCACATAATTATTCAATCAAATTATTAAACTTTAATAAAACGTCCTTTTTCCACTTCATCTCAAATACATAAATCAAGAAATACGTAAATAGAAAATATTCCTAATAACACGAAAATCTAAACATCGTCTTTTTGCAAACTCAATCTCGTAACTCACACATTTCCTCCCATTACAACACCTTGTATAATATAAAGTGTGATGCGTAAAATTGTAGTTAGTGCGCATGCTCGGAAAATACACGCGACGCTGTAACCTCAAAGCCCATAGAAATTAGAAACGCACTTTTTCATATCATTCATCATCAAAAATATATAATTGTAATATTTGAAAAGTATCATAAAATTAGTTTTATTTTAAGATTAAATGCTATTAAGAGCTAACAAAATATAAAACTGATGTGTGTTCCCGCCAAAATGACTCACGACCTGTTGATGGAAAAAATACGAGTACTCACGCTAAGATCAGCACCCGGCGGCGCTTTGATGGGTATGACGGTCTGGTTTTTAAAATCTTTGATGTTCCTGAGGTCCGAGTAGGTGACGTATGCTTGCCGCGCGTGCTTCTGGGACGCCTCCGTCAACGCGAGCGCTGCCTGTGACACTGCGCGATCAACAGCCGCCTCCCGCCGCGACAGCAGCCGCACCTCGCGACGCAGCCGCCGCGCTCGTGCTTCGCTGCCCGTCAACTCCTTGCCTACCACACATCGCGACACTCATTGTTTCTCTCCGATTACACAGTAAATTACTAACAAAAATAAAACGACGCTCGCTCGCGTCATTGGAAGAACCGAGTGAAACAATTCCATAATAATGGCGCATGTCGCAAAAATTCGGGGTCGTTGAACCGAGCGACCCTCAAGAGGGTCCCCTCGCCCGAACCGAGATCTTACTCGCGCTTTGTGGGATCCTTCACCCTCTCCCCGTGACGCCCCTCTCTATCCCGCCCGGTGGATAGCCCCGGGCCCTAAACGGGGGCAAGACCCACATTTGGTGAGCTCCGAAATATTGTTCGAGCGACACGCTGCTTACATTCATTCCATTGAAATTGAGTTATTAACTATTATTATCCTGACAATGTCCTAATATTTTTTATTCATATTATATATTTAAAATAAAACAAAACAATAATTAAATGTCCACTCACCACACTTCCATTGTATATTATTTTTGGATCTCTTCTCCAATATACCAATGCCTTCTAGTACATTGGTAATATCGTATATTCTTCGTTTCTGCACACTCAAACGTTCCGCTGCTATGTTAAGATCTAACACGCCATCAGGCGAGGACTTGAGAAGTGATACGAATTTTTGTGTAAGCAGCCCTAGTGACGTGTCAAACCTGAAATTACCATGACATTTATCAAAAAATCCTATTCAACACATAGGTATACTTTATAGCTTGTTGTAAAGCATTGGATAAATTCAACGGTAAAAATATCCGGACGAAACAGTATATACAGCTGTAATATCATCAAATTTCTTTAAGTAGTGAATGCAAATATTAAAACAATACATCGGGCGTACAGAACGTGAGTGATGGCAGCCTGACGTGACAACTAACGTAAAATCTAATGTGCCCAAAGAGTGTCCGACGCACGTGTATAAAAAAAAATCGATACAGCTACAGAACCATCCGACACAAAAGGCGAAATTAGGCCAAAACGGCTCCCGGCTTAATTGTTAATATGAAGGGGGAAACAAACTCTCTTTTACAATATTAAAATTGTTTTTTTATTATATTGTTTATAATTTGCATTTGTATTACATATTTGATTTTTATATATATTTTTAAATTGAATAAATTCCCTATCTACCTATGAGTCCTATCTATAATCTAGAGTGCATAATGTACCTGGAGCGCTCTGTGTACTTTTTCATAGAACCGGACGGTCTGGTGTAAGGCGTGAGCACTTTGACACGTTTCGGCGTCTTGAACTCCGCCTTCATGGGCACCACATGGCCCTGGCTTGTGCTGCTCTCGCTCAGGTTCAGTCTTCGTTTCACAGCCTACGCCAATTTAATAAAACAATAGTCAATACTAAAACATTCCTAGACATTAGTATCTGCTAAATGAAAATGGACTTTACACACATACATTAGGGCCTCACTAATGGGAATTAAGTAAATCGTAAAGTTTGTGGAGAAGCACGGGAAGCTGCCTCGACGACGCACGCGTGGACCTCGAATCGAATAGGGTGAAGGCGTGCGTTTGCCGCGGGAAAGGCTCACTCTCGCAGGTATACAAATAGGGTGATAAATCCCCAGCATTCGATAAATATAAATGTATATAACGCGCTCTAAGTTCAATTAGAGAAATTCGAGTATATCTAAAAATAATCTATTAAATATTCCAATAAACGTGTCAGATTTTGTATAACGTAAACACTTGAATACATTTATAATACCAATCCACAAAATTTCTACAGATATCCTCTCAATTGAAACCGGAAGGAAGGGAGATTGAACAATTTTGTAGTTATATCAAAATTTATACCCTTAAGTTGGTTTTCCTTTCGATACTCATGTATGTAAACTTTTTTACCAAAAGTTTAACCACCCCTTTAAGTGAATAACTTTTTTTGTCATTAGAAACAATGTTGACGTACGTAGTGAAAGAAAATACAACACTCAAAACGATTTAAATAAACTCCAATCTAATCTATGACGTACACCGGATGACTAAGAATTAGACGTAATTTTGTTTTTTGTTGAAAGGAAAAAAGTAAATATTTTTGTTTCTATTGAAAAAACGATTTCTTTAATAAGATAATTACCTCCAAAACTGTAGTATTCATTCAAAAAAAAACAACAACTTGATATTCAAAAACACGTGGTACACAAGAACGACTACGGTATCACACACAACTAATAAACATTTAAAAAAACATCAACAAGTGGTATTAAAAATACTCACATCAAAAAACCAATTGCAAAATTTTATATTTTCACCAGCCTCACAAACCTCGTTTTTAATGCCATTGATAAATATGAACGGCTTCAAATGTTGATACGAGCACATTGTCGAACTAAAATCACAAAAGAGTTCGTCGCCCTTTCGAGCATATCCTATTAACTATGTTCCATATGGACGCGATTAAGTATTTGTTAGATATCAAAAAAAAACTGTACTAATTAACGTTATAAGATAGACACGACGTTGCATACGCCATATTCAATACGTGACTGCAACAAATTCAATTTCCAAAGGACGATGAGTCCCCAAAAGGAAGTGATGTGGGGAGCTCAACAACAATAGATGACATAAATTAGAATCAATACAAAGGGCACGGAGCAAGGAAGGGACTTCCAGCGAAAGAATGGCAATTTCTTATCTCAAGTTTTTGTAGTATGCATTGCCATCGAGTTCACAACTATTGTATTCGGCGAATCCCGTTCCTTCACGTGAGACATGCGAACTGGATCAGAGCAGATGTTCGTAAAATGATCTTTCATTTAATAACAAGACAAAACAGCCACCGCCCCAACTACGGGGTTAGCAACTCTTTCAATTAACAGACCACTAATATTTTCATTATAATCACTTAGATAAAATAGAAGCCCCATTTACCTACTTCCTTATTTGATGATTTTGATTTAAAATTATACGAAATAGAAGACAACAACTGCTGGTTACACAAACAATTGATTTTCACTGCATTTTGTAAAATGACCAGCCAGCTAGACATTAGAAGTGAAAAGAAATACGAGCGTATGCAATTACAACGAACACAAAACAAATTATTTATTCAAAGGAAGAAACAAACAATTTGCAAGACAAGTGTTTTAGACAGGAGCTAGGTAGCCGGTCACGTGACCCACGCGACCGGTCGACATATGGGACGCCCGGTAGGGGTGAACGCCATGCCATAGAAACATTAACAGACTGCAATAGTCCACTACAAAATTGGGGAATGTGGATTAACTGTTAAATACACTCTACTCATAAAAACACTGTTTATATCCCTAATATCATAATTAGTATTATTTGGCTATTTACAAATATTTATGACATTCATATATGAATTTAGATTTAGTAAACCCAAGTAATCTTAAATCTAATGAGAAGTAATCAAATACAATTATATCCAAAACATGCTTAATTAGAAATGTAATCTTTAAGCATCTAATAATAATTCAATGTCAATGAATGGCACATGGAACAGACAATATGGGATTACAAGAAGATATATCTCCATCTCTATCTAAAGTTTGTAAATTAAACAACCAAAAAAACTATCCACACTGTTACAACCCCCAAATACCCCACTTTCATTTGAGAACAACCCCCCATCCCCATAGAATTTAAGAGTCCCCAGTCTAGATCCTAGAGTAATACTATTAAAGAAGCTACCTATTTTAGATTTGGCATCAGCTTTGAAGTGACCAGATAAGAGTATGCCCTGTCAACCTGGATGGTCACTACTTAATTATTCTCCGCATAACACCAAGAGTGTGGCCATACATTAGACTATAAAGAAAAAGAAAATCTATTCGATAAACACAGAGAAACCATCCTAAACCCGATGCCATCATTTTAATTTTCTTCACCTAACTTCTGGAAGCTATTGAAAGTAGTAGATCACAACCGCTCTTCACACCACTAACCAATAAGTATAATTATTACTTTTTGATATATACAATACTATGTTAATAATTGGAAAAAGTTTGTTATAATTCATCATACACATCTAATATGTTCTGTTTTGTAATCCATAAAGCTAATGCCTCAAAAATAGGTTAAGTTTGTCAGACACCAAGATCATATATGTATGTGAAATTCATATTAAATTAATTTTAAATATCATGTAGTAATTAAGGTAATTATTGAGAGATCAATTTCTAAAAAGAAGACACATATTTTATTATTCTACAATGTGTGGTAATAAGATGATTTTGTCAAAATATATTTAGCTAAAATAAGCATGAAAATGTTAATCACCTTCAATGAGTGTTTTAAATTGGAATGCGTTAATGTTTAGGAAAATTCCAAACAACAATAACAAATATTAAAGAATATGTCATATGACATTTGCAAAAGAAAGACAGATCCACATTTCAGTTTAGAAATAATGCTGAACCACATCCGGGTTTCCCCCAACAACTAATTCAAGTTGAAGGGATAAATAATCACAGGTAGATAAAACTCACTGCTTCTTACATATCAGCCTTGAAACTTAACACAGAGAGAAAACAATAACATGCATGTTTGGAGCAGTAATACTATACTTTTACATACATACACACAAAAATCAGCTGATTACTGTTGTATGTATCAATGGTTGTGTGGTAATTTTTACAGATTATAAATAAAACATGACTGCTGTGCTAAGAAATCCACACATTCCAAATCACATATTAAATATAACAACCTAACTGTTACCTCTGAGTTTCTTGGAGGCTCTGTGGGCGCCTCTCGGCGTATCTGGTGCTGAGGTGTAGCGCCATAGCCATGGTCCAGCAGGTGGTAGTTGACAATCAGGCTGGGGCTGCCTTCCAGCAGCGTGATGCATGGCGAAGCAGACGAACCACTCCGCGCATACTCCACCTCACCCTCGGCGCACTCTCGCTTCACCCCCCTCGGCATCGCTGCACCCAATATCACCACACGATTAACATATGCACTTACCAATATCTGGTAAATGTTAATCAGTTATAGCTTAGTTATGTTTGACACAATTCAATTAGCAAAGAGGTTAGGGGAGCCGCGCGCACCCAGCGATCTGACCCAAGCCAGAGCGATGTAGATTAAGTAATCATTAATTTAGTGAAGCCCACATTGTCACAGAGAGTTTCTGTAACTTGTAGAGTTGCCACAAGTCATATTTTACTTCTTTTTTAACCAAAAATCAGCCACAACCTAGCGGCAAGATTTCAACAGCCATGACAAATTGTTACCGAAAAACTCACGTTACTTAAAAGTTATGATAATTTAATTATACTTACAAAAGGTGTAAGCACACTATATTCGTTGTAATAACTATAAAAATACATTAATGTTTTCGACGCAACCGCTACATCGTCGAGTAGGAACTCAAAAGTAAAATGTCCGCCGCTTCGTTGGTCTCGTGTGAACTCGTGGACATCGAGACGCTTTATCGACTAATTTCAATCAAATAACACTGTCATGCATACACTATACGTTTCACATAAATTATAGAGTATATTCATAAATATGTCCATATTATTACAAAAGTTATTAATTGAATTGTATAGGACGAAACCACGACAAGAAGCTTTCAGAACATCTGGCTTGCAAGCGACGTAGCCAATGGCGCGAACTACGCGCGCAGGCGCGAAACGACAACCCAACCCCTAGCGCTTAGCAGGCGTCGTTCTCAAAATTCCACCCCTCTGCGTTACGTAGCTATAAAAAATATAACGAATTTTTGAATTTTCGTTATCCGACCGGTTTTCGACAAGGAATTCTTGAAGCTCAGCGCCTGGGTTCAATCGATAGCTGTCGCTACAACTTGCGCGCGAAATTACAGCTGTTTCTCGAGTTTAAACTATCGATTTATTAATGAAAGGTTATTACATGTTTACTATCCATATACGTATTATATTCCCCTTTCAATTCTAATGTTAGTTTTAACATTAAACTGTAAAAGGTAGGTTTATTTCAAAATCTTTCCGCTATGTCTTTTTCATTTATTATATTAATCCGTATCACCCAATAATCCAAAATTTAGACGAATTCTACCTTGTCACACCCATAAATAGTGTGGTAGTAGTAACAGTTGTAAAATATAATGTAGGTTTATTCTGGATATACGGAATTGCCTGTTTGTTTACCACGATTGAAAAATATATTTTCCCTAAAACGTTTAATCACAACACAACAAACAAATGAACGTATCAAAAGAATTAATGCATTTTACTACTACAAGTACCCATATTGTTTGAATCGTTATATTATACCTACCCCTTTTAATGAATTATATACTATTTTATAAAGATATCTGTGTTGTTAGATTGATCCGAAATCTACTTGCCTACTTTTTTCAAGTACAATAAATGTAACGTTAGTTGAAAAGTACTTACGAGACAATTTAATGGATAAACGGGCGAAAATTGTATAGCAAAATAGATGAAAAAATGTTTAAATATATAGCAAAATATTTAAAAAAATGTTTTTTAAAAAATGATAAAAAATACATATAAACAAACATTAAAATAAACTCGACCACAAACAAAAAAAGCAGAGACAAGTTAGCATTTTTTTCTCTAAATGGCGCCAATAGCTTAGTCTATGGTATTCTTTTTCACTTGGCAAAACATTTCAAATGTGCACTACAAAAAATAAACAAAAATAAAATATCCCTTTATTAGCATTAATTTAAAATACGAAATTGCAATTAATATATGCCTTAGGAAATAAAATATAACAAGATAAAATAAATTTTCACTGGTTTTTCAAATTTTGAATATTATATTTACCTATTTACACTTAAGCTTTGTTTATAACTCCACCCTGTTCAATTTTGGAAGAAAATGTAAATACATATCGTTATAAATAGGTGTTTCACTGACTCAGTGCTTATGATATAATACGGACACTAAAAAAGACTGATAAAGCTTCTTAGCTCAATCTACCATACTGGAGTAGCAAATGTGTAGTATAAAAAAGTAGACAGGTATAAAATATATACATCGTCAATATGAGTGGTATACATTTCATCAGAGACACTCTAACTTAGCATTATATTAGGCTATTATAAAAAATATGAATAGGGACATAGAATTCCTTTTTTCATTAAACTCAACAAATATAATTACCAAAAATATTATAACATAAAAAATACTGTGACTTAGAGCCTATAGATACAAACTAAATGTCAATTATAACAAAAACTTCAAACTTATTATCTTTAGAATCGTCTATTATTTGCATAGCCGAGTAAGTTATAGCTTTAACATCAGCCCCTTGAGGGTGTTTTCCGATAACAAATTCTTCACCATAGCATTTGCAAATTATTCTGAACTCCTCTGTATTGAATTCTACAATTTCTATTTTGCGACAGATTACATTTGGCTCCGCACAGAACAGGAAGAGGAGTTCATCTAAAAAATGATAAAGTAATCCCATCATATCATCTGCATTTGCCTCTATTGTGTGCACTTCTTTTATTTGTACATAGTTTAGCTCTGTCATGTAACCAAACATGGCCATTCCACATTGTTCAAATGCTTCTTGTAGACTGTCACCCCATGCATGTAATCTGGAAGTATTTCATTTAATTTTGACTTACATTCAAATATTAAAATCCTAAAGATAATAAACTATAAACACAATAATATTACATTCCACAATTATTTGTAGAGGTTGAATTCCCTGTAACTTATTCAAATTTAGAAAAAATAAAGTCTCTAAAATTAAACATTATAAAGTTAAATAACCTAAAGTATTATTTATTTATGTCTGTTTTAGAAAACTTACTGCACATCTGCGGTATGGTCCAAATCTGTAAAAAAAAAACAAATATTTAAGTAAAAACCGTTCATATTATTATTGTTAAAGAGAATTAATGAAGAGAAAGACAATGGATATTGCACAATATTATTTAAATTTTAAAAATTCATATTTAAAAAATATATAGCTGCTTTTTTAAGTTAATTAAATATTGAACTTTAAAAAAAAATTGCAAAAGATTTAAACTTACATTCGTACTTCACTGGTGGTATCATTAATTCTTCATGTGTAAATCCACCCAATTCAGGATCCATTTTAATTACAATATATATATTCTTAAATATACAGCAAATACTTAATACTTGAATCTATAATTATTTAAATTCGTTAGCAATTACCACGATGGAATCTGGATTCTGGGATACTTCGATATCTCACAGCTGATTTTGGACATATCAGTTATAATTTCTGAACGGATGTTTCGTATTTTTTATAACTGAAAATCATTATTAATTACATAATAATATAAAAACCATGTGTATATTTTAACAAATAACGTAAAAATAATATTATATGATATATATAAAATTTAAGATTTTTTAGTACGAACTATCAACTATCACAATTTGTCATTTTGATTTTGTTTCATTTCTGGTCAAGTTTTTGATTCACATTTGTTTTTATTTTATATTTTTCTGGACATTCCATATTTTTATATATTTTTTTAATTCTAGATTTCACGTTTAAAATTGAACAATGGATCCTTTAGCTGTTATTATCAATCGATTAGATCAATTAGAAGCAAAATTGGGAGTATTTGCAACAAATAATCAAAATGATATCCAGCGGGGTGACTCAATAGCCGAGAATCTCGTTAATACTGCTGCAACTATCCAGAATGCTACTGCCAACCACGACAAATTGGCCGAAGCTACAAATAGAGCATGCGAACTGAACAACTACACTGATCCAAATCTTGTCGAAAAGGTTGTGTAGATTACTAGTTGAATTAATAATAAAACTATTTTTTTGTGACTGAAAAGTACATAATATTGACGACTTGTTCTAGATCCAAGAGCGTGAACTTCACGCCCAAGAGGTAGCAGCTGCAGAACCTATAATAAGACACCATCATCAATGTATGCACCGTTGCAAACAGGTAACATTTGTATTACATTAACTATCATACATTTCATATAAGTACCAAGTTTAATAGCGAAATATTAAATATAACTAGTTAATATTATTCTTAATTTTATCATATATAAATTAATATTATTATTATATTTTGTAGGCTGCACCAGTATTAGAGTCTGAAGCCATAGCTCAAGTACCTAAAATGCAGGAGACTGTGCAAAACATGCATGCTGCTGCCATGGAGGTTAAAGAACAAGTCGATAATGTAAGAATTTTAAAAGATATCTTTATTAATAATCACTGACATTGTATATCTTGTTTTTCCATTTATATCAAATAATATGTCTCAATAAAAAATAATGCATTTAAAACTTAATGAAGCATTTTTAGTATCATAATATTTATTTATTATTAATGAATTAATCTCAATTCCTGCAACATTATTATTTTACTTATATTATTCACTTCTGCAGGTTTCATCTGGTGTGCAAGAACTTGCACATACTTGTGGGGATGCGGCTGCAAGTGCTGCCGAGAAATTAGCCCAAGTCTCACAGAATGTAGAACAAGCAGAGCAACGAAAATATCCTGTCAAAAGAAATGGTCTCGATTAGAAATGTTTATTAATGAAAAAAATGCTTTATAAAAAATTATAAATTATTTTAAACTATTAAAATATTATTTAACGTGACACCTAGCATTTATTATACATCACATACAATATTTATTTCCCTAAGTTTGAATTTATGAATGAAAAATGAAACTGTGTTTTATGTAAGCGTTGGGAGTATTAATCCTTGATTTAATAAGATAGTAAAGTTTTGTGTTGAGAATCGAAAATGATGGCACTCATTACAGTTGTACTAATTTCAACGACAAAGCGTTAAATATTTTGTATAAATAATTTCTTTTATGAATGGCCTCAAAAGTCTAATGGAGATAATTCTGCCAACGTACTCTGGCAACAGCCTAACAAAAAATTACTATATTTTAATACATTCGTAAATATTTTATTTCCTATTGGCGATTAATTTTTAACAAAGTAATTCGAAATGGGCTTATAATAAATTTTATGCAAAAAGTTTAGTAGTGTATCATCCGTTTTTAAATAAATGATATATACAAAAGATGTCGTGTGTAGCCGTATGTTGTATGTATTGTCAAAATCGAAATGGCATCGGCGGAGGTTGGAACTCCAACCGCTGATGAAAATGATGATAATTGGTTATACGGAGACTCAAACTCCGATCAGGCACAGAATAAAGATGAAGATAAAACACAAGAGTCGGTAGCACCAGAAACAACAACTCCTGTAAGTTGCAATTAACGAGTTTTGCTTTGTTAACATCCTAACATAACCTAAGTTGATCAATGTTGTTTTTAGCAAGAAGATGAAGAAGAGAAAGAAACTGAAGAGAACGACGCAGTAAATGATGATGAACACTTCGAAGATGCTGCGAATGGTGATGGGGATAGTCAAGAGAACGGTGATTCGGACTCTGACGATAGTGACGACGTTAAAGTTACCATTGGGGAAATCAAAACAGTACCACAAACTTACGCTATTAAGGTATATGTTTTGTATAATGTTAACACTTTTTGTATTATTTAGCAACTATTATTTATATTGCATATTATTTTTTACGTTTAGTATTTTTACAACTATCTAAAAAATTACTCATAAGTATTTAAAATGTTTTGCTGATAAAGTCATTCATTATCCTTCAAATATTTTATTCACACAATCTGGCCTAACTTCCAGAGAGTTCCTGGTTTAGTAACTGGAGTAATTGAGAAGCCTCGAGTTATCACGGCAACAAGTGCTGGGAAAGTGACATTAGAAGATTTGGAAGGTCCAGGCTCCATTAATGGAGTTCCAGCAGTTGAATATAATATTGATACTATAGAAGATAAGCCATGGAACAAACCAGGAGCTGATATTTCAGGTGAGCATTAGAACAAACATCTTTAAATACTCATTATGACTTCAATAATTTTTCTATATAAAACTGAAGCATTCAGGCATTGTTTACATAAATTGTATCTTAACCTATAAGGCTGTATATATACAAACTGAATGCAAATACAACATAGCACATATTCTTTATTATGATGGAAGTAAATACATATAGCTAAGATGATGATGTTGGATCATTTATATAATTTGATTTACAGACTATTTCAATTATGGTTTTAACGAGATAACATGGAGTTCATACTGCGAGAAACAACGGAAAATGAGAATGAATGAATCTGGCGTCAATATACATGTTGCTCCACAGAGACCTGTAGTACAGGAGATGAGGCCACGCGCTCCGGGTAATTTTGAACTTAATTTTTTTAATGTGAATGCATGCTTTGACACAAAAATAAAGACTTAGTTTATTAATTTAATTGAATAATTAGACATGTTTTTTTCTTCGTCAATTAAAAACCTTTCATATGTCTGTGGTAGCAGTTGTCTCTGCCCAGAGCTTAACACCAAGCGAAGTATGGTCAATGCCATGTTATTATAAAATGTGTGATTGTTCTTTTTGTCACTATCTAGTTATTGTTGACACTTGTGTATTATAATCAGCTGATTATGGCATGCTATAGTGACCTACTTTATAAATTAAAAAAGGTATCTTGAAATAATTCTATATAACTATGTAGGTACGTAATGTTAATAAAATAACTGTTGTTTTTTTGTTATATGAATAACACTAGGAACATAGAATGCAGATATTTTCATATTGAATCAAATGACTGTATGACATTTGTTGTGTTGTTACATATTTTTGTAAAATTACAAATAATGGTAAAGGTTCTCAGTCTCATCAATTCTTTAAATTAATAAAGTTCACAATGATTTTTGGTTAAAGCCTGCTTCAAACTTTTACTGCTAAAAGCTTTGGCTTCTTCTATTGCATAGAGCTGTAATTTTTGTGTCATTCAGAATTATAACAATTGTTCTTCATGATGTTTTATTCACTTATAGCTCAAATGAATAGAAATGAGGAAATGCATCAAGGACCACCTGTTCATCAATATCAACATCAATCCCTCTCGCAACCACAAGAAAATACTATTCAAGTAAGATTTGGGAAAAATATATTTTTTAATAATAATATGTAATATAATGAAAAAATATTTGTTTCGACCCGGGATCAAACCCATATGCAGAATAACAGTTTGGCAATTTTTTTTAAACTGCTATGATCAGTCATTGGTCTTTAACACTAAATTTACCAGACCAATCAAAATGACTGGTCTTGCAAGATCAAATTAAAATTCCTACTGCGTGCAACATTTTCTTTAATTCTTCTAATCTTCTTTAATTTATAACATAAGAATTAGTTTTATGAATTTTATATTATTTTATATATATTTGTAACAAATATATACTTTTTTGGTTTTGGTAGAAATAGGTATATTTAAGCTGGTAAATCTAGTGTTAATTAGATAAGTTGGGTGATGTGGTGGCGTTTTGAGTATCAGTTTTTTGGAGTTCACCTCTATTCATTGCATTACAATATGCAGTTAATACCAGTTTATACAACTCTAAAGACTTATTAGTCCAGCTCAGTCATTCTCGTCAGTGTCTTTTTTTTATTCTACAAAGCTGGTTTCCTTTTTAAGTAATAACAATAATAATGTGTGGCTTTGTAGTATTATTATAAAATTAATGTTTTAGGTGATGACGGCAGACCGCCGTGACTACGGTCGTCGAGACATGGCGCCCGAATTCTTTCCACCTCATGATCCTTATTTTAATGGTCAGCCAACTCACGGGTCCTATGACAATACATGGGGTTAGTATATTAGTGTATATTTTATTGTATAAATTAGTAGAATTTATGTGAAGGTCAGTGAGTAAATCTTTACTATAGATTCTATGGTTATAAGAAAAATTAACATAAAACTGCATTCTAAGATTGTAAAACAGTCCCTTGTCGGGGCTAAACTGGATCAAGTTTTGAAAAACATCACCAATGATGCCAATTATAATTGATAACGTGTAACAAGGATTTGTTGTGATATTTCAGGTCAACCGCCCCCATCGAATTGGACCCCTAGTGATATAAAGGAATTAACCCCAGGTCCTGGCCAACTAGGTGCTCCGATGGGAATGGCGCCGAGCATCCCTTCTCATATGTCTCAGCACTTGGCGGTCCCTGCTTACTCTGGACCATTCAGACATGGCTCGCATCACGACAGAGATAGGGATAGGGAGAGAGATAGAGACAGAATCAGGGAGCGTGAAGAAAGAGACAGAAGGGAACGCGACCGCGATCGTGACAGGGATCGTCATGACGTGAGTAATAAGAGATGATTGAATTTGCTATATCGCCCCATTATTTATTCCATTTTTTCATTTGCAGGAAGACCGCGATCGCGATCGTGACCGAGAGCGTGAACGCGAAAGATCACGAACTGTGAAGCCAGAGAGATCACGGGAGAAGTGAGTGCATGAAGAAGGACTGCTTATTTTTATTTAGCAATTATTTGATCTTATTTTTTTCACAGATCATACCGCCGAGAAAGGTCACGGTCTCGTTCGCGAAGACACAAGTCCCGATCGCGATCGCCACGGCAAAGGGAACGCGATCGTGACAGATCCACTAAACCCAAGAAGGAGTCTAAAGAAAAAGAAGAAGACAAATAGTGTATTCGATCCCTCATAATACATAAGAACACAAAACATGTTGTTTTTTATTACAATCTCCTTTACTTGAACCTGGATTGAAGTTATCGGGTAGGGCAAAATAAAAACAAGACATTGCGATATTATTACAGAAATGCTTTATTATAATTAATTTCTAAATAGATGGATCCTCATTGTTAAATGAATGTTATCTAATACAACCTACAGATGCAACGGACAGAGCGACCGATAGTTGCGTCCGGCCGCTCTCTCCGGCTCATCCAATTCCATCACAATACATTACAATTCATTTTGTTAACATTTGTACAGCCATATACAATAATTTCTCAATTACAACTATACGTAAAAAATCATGCGGGTGACACAATTAGGAAACTACGCTTCCTATATTATAAAACTTAATTACAATGAACGAGGCGGTTCTACGCTTGTGATGTGCGATCGGCAAGGTAGACCCCAACTTGTCAACGGATGCAGGACTTACAATCATCACTATAAAACAAAGCTCTACGCAAAGTAGGCGCCATCCACACCCTATGCTCCCTAGGGAGTCTCATCCAACTAAATAACTTAATTCCATACATAAAAATATACAAAAATATCATTTCCACAAATAGTCGACAAATTAATATACATTACGGCATTTCATTTTACACACAATATAAACTCACGAAGCCGATTAACTTAAAAATATAACTCGGCTAAAGCAAACAAATATAAAAAATAATAATAAAATCACGACTATAGTGCCGATTGTCTACAAGTAACTGGCGTTCGCACAGTGCTTTCTGCAAGATTCAAGGTCCCCTAGCCCAGCTATTATTCATTTAATCTACAACGAGCTAATTGGTGGAAACGGCTCCTATACAGGTCCCCCGTTTCCAACGATTTATAAATTACATAATGAATGAGAAACGTTCAAATATTTTACATAAATTCATACGAACAACGAATAATACTAGAACACTTAGATCTAAAAACGTACTAGCGGCACGCGGTTGCGGGTCGGATGCGCTGTACAATTTCATAATCGTTTAACAGTTACATATCGATCTGTACATCAGTCTGTTGCGTTTTCTATGTACAGGCTCGGGCTCGAGCGCCGCTTCGTCCGCCGTCCAACCGATACGACCATACGACAATTAAACTAATCAGATTACACGGCGGCACTTGACGCCACGACATCGGTCGGCGGCGACCGGCTCGGCGACGAGTTCTATACAAATGTACAACCGTCGACGTCGGAAACTCACAGTCCCGGGTTCGGCGGCGGAGGGCCGATCGGGCCCAGCTCGGGCGCCTTCATGAAGAACTTCTCCAGTTTGGCAATTATGTGTTTACCATAAGTGTACTTGCGCAACGAGCCCACGTGCGGGCGAATCTTGTGCATGAGCACCTTGCGCTGTGTGGGTTCGGCCACATCGATCATTTTCTGCACTACATAGTTGGCGTACTGGTCTTTCATCATCACGTGCAGAGCATTGTCGTTGAACCCACACAACTCGTCTATGAGGAGTGCGCGTTCCCCGCGAGTGGCGTGCGTCACGCATTTCTCGACTACGTTGGAAGCGAACTTATGCTGCGACAGTTGCAGCACCTTCCCGCGTACTGCGGCCACTAGTCGTGCGCGGTCCTCTGCAGCGCCATGCTCCAGCACGTGTTGGATGACGTAGTTACCATACTGATCTTGCAGCAGTTGTTCGGTGTGCGCGTGCAGTTCGGCCAACACTGACGCTGTCTGTTCGGCCGTGCAGTGCTCCAGGATGCGCTGAATGACACGGCAGCCGTATGGATGCGTAGACAGGTTGTACACCTGGCCGCCAAACGCGTTGATAATGAACTGCAGCGCGCTCGGTTCTACGCACTCGATGCATTTTTGTACCTACAAAGAGAAGGAGTGAGCCAGGGTGTCGATGTCACGTATGATATAGATGGTTGCCGTTATACTCACCACATGATTGCCGTTCTGATCTTTGACACACTTGAGAACATGCCCATCGAGTTCTCTGACCACCTCCTGTTGTTGCTCTCCGGGAATGGACTCCAGCGCCTTTTGTATAACGCGACAACCATACATTTGTAGTGCTAACGCGAGCACGTGTCCCCGTACCTGAACATTATATTTCAAAAATTATATTGAATATTCATATCGATGACTGCGATAACATGCACGAATTTATATAAACGTAATTAATTACATTACCTTTTGTGCTAAAGTAGTTTTCTGCTCAGTTGTTCCAAACTCAAAAAATTTCTGTATAACATAATTTCCAAACACATCTGTCATTAAACTATATGCCGCTCCTATGATCTCATTAAACACCATTTGTTTCTCTTGAACGGTCGCCCTCTCTAATTTCTGTTGTATAAATCTGAAAATTAATAATAATTAACAATGACCTACATATGGTTGTGATGAGTAGAGTAAATCACTAAATCACTGTGGATACCTGGATCCGTGTTGATCTTGCGAGAATTCGACGATATGATTGGCGAGGTCTCGCAATTGCAAGTTCGGAAATCTGTTGTTGCGGAAGTCCTCCAACAATCGTGATCTCCCGCCCGCCTTATCTCCGACCAGGGCGCCCACACCGGTCGCCGCACTCACTCCGCTCACTGGAGTGCCACCTACCAGCTCTGTCAAACGGAAAATATGTAAATATATCATCATGTACTTGCCGGAATCATGTGCACTATCGACGCGCATTATTCACCTGATATCGTCCCGACACCGCCAAGTTTACTGAGTAAAGACGACGACGACCCGAACATTCCATTCGAGGTGAGTCCCTGCGCTAGACTGCTGACGGCCCTGCAAAGGAAAGGATCGAGGTAAGCGCGTCGGCTACTTGCGGGTGTGAAGTGTGTGATGTGTCTGGCGTGTGTTACTATGTACAGCGGTACCTGTACTTGGCGGTCTCTGCGCCTGGCGCTGCCGACACGGGGCGCAGTCCCACCGGGCCTAGTGCGGCGGCCAATGGCGGAGACAATTGAGATGATCCCCATTTTCTTGTGTAGTCCTGAAGCGCAGAGCCACCGAACTCCAAGGAATCTCTGCGAGCCCCCGCAGCACCTCCTGAAAAACTCCTCTATGTACACCCGCCCCCGTTCCTAGCGCTACACGCATGCCACTAACGCATCATAGCGAATTAAGAAAACGGTTTTACCATTCACTTATTTGATAACACATATTTATTATGTATATATAAACTATGTCATCTTTTCATGACTAAACAAATGACGAAAAAAGCGACACAACTCTGAAATTGGGTTACAGTTTGATGACAGAAATCACTGAAGTAAGTAATAGTCAAGACATGTTATCAACCACTGATATTGAATACATCAATATTGATACCAGCACTACTCATGCATGTTTCATCTATCACGTGCATGACACACTAATTAATTAAAACCTATACAATTATGAAACAATTATTTATTTTAGTATGTCAAGAACATTAAGCTACATAGGACATCACTACAATTCATTTACTATATACGTAATATGATAATTATGCGAAATGAAGCAATAGTCAGCGATATAGACAAGAAAAGAATATACACAAACATGCGTCACCAATATGCTCCAAGTATCCAAGACTCTAAGATAGATACGAGGGTAACAATAACATATTCAAAACGTTTCAAAATTATATAACAATTTACAACTGAACAATGATTCAATAATAATGTTTTATACATATAATTCGTAGATATTTGGTTACTTTGTACAAATTATAATAACATCGTGTTATTTTGCAAGTGTGTTAATTAATTATCAGACGAAATTCACCTGTGGCGGGTTGCGCTGGCGCTTGTGGTGGATATTGTCTAGGCGCAAGCACTCCACCCGGAGACACCAGCCTGAGCGGCGTCCCGTTTCTGGCACCCATGACCAGAGAGCTGGGGTCATAGTAGGGGATCACGTACTGGCCTTGGCCGTTGACTGGCTGCTCTGCTTGCTGTGGCGTGAGCGGGCGGCGCGGCTGCTGAGCCTGCTGCTGCGCCGGCTGAGGGACCAGGCCCGGGTACACACCCCATGGCGCCGCCACACCATAATACGGCGGCACCCCAGCGATCAATGCGCCCACATACGGCGCGCCCTCCTGACCCGCGTTGATGACGTACGGTGCCTGCGTGAAAGTATGTTGTGCGGCCAATTGCTGTTGCAGCTGAAACTGCTGCTGCTGTTGCTGCTGCAGAAGCTGCAACTGAGCGGCCGCCTGTCCGCCCGCCGCCGCCGCCTGTTGCGATCGAAACAATTGCTGGAACAAAAACATAATTCATCGAATAACGAATAAACTCTACATAAATAAAGGCAATTAAGATACTTAGTAAAAATAAAACGCTGTTAGGAAAAGTCGATTTCAATTAATGTGAAAATGTATATTACGTTGTTTATACGCGGCCAAACGACCCCCACTCGACTCTCTAATTAACGCAATCGTTTAAAAACATAATAACTAGTACGCGCTGCTGTCGGACGCATATGCTCAGCTCGGTATCTCCTTGCAAATTCAATTAAGGATAAAATTATTACGAGCGCTTTTATTTAATACGAGAAGCTCAACAGTGCACCGTCGTTATCAAATTTCTTTAATACTGCACACAATCAATACATGCAATTAGCAAACATTTTAATATCAAATTCATCTTGAAAAAATATGATAGTATATATCACTGATTTAATATTGCTACATCTATAGACAATATTCCAGAACAAATGCTCTATAATACAAGGAATACGCAATTGAGATAATTATTAACGCAGTATCACGAGTTCATTGATACAATGTGACAACAACAATCCAAGTACAATGCATTAGATGAAGCGTACAATTAGCTGTAATCCGCAGTCAGCCTGTCCTTTCATCTTGTCTACCTGTTGAGACACAGGCAACGTTGGCTGTGCTCCAGGTGTTGCGCCCCATCACTACATATCTCTCCGCACACCGCCCACACGCTTGTAACACCTGACGTGCCAATATCTCGCTGACTCATCGCGTACACATGAAGGTATGCGTGCTACTACGTAAGTACTGTTTCAATATGATAAAAGGGATTTCTAACAAAGACATAAGCCGCTATATTGAAGGGCGGTGAAGAAACAGATGCCAGCGGCACTCATCGTAATTTGAAATGTAATGACAAACTCGTCAAAAATTTGGCTTTAATTAACTAATTGACTCGGGCTCCCCTCTCAACATAATAATAATTTCAAACATTGTGCCGCCGATGGAGATTTATCCGGTTGATCCACGCAAGACGTTGGGTTGCGGTATAAATTCAAAGCAATTTAATTCATCAAGGTGTTGGTAATTGAACGAACTAGTTGCGGGGTCGTGCACGTGCGCAAAACAGAGCAGCTTGACCGCAGCGAAATCACGTCGTGTGCTGGCTATAGAGTGCGGGCTCGGGGCGGCGAGGAAGCGTCTCGCATTCAATTAGACGTTCAGTAATCCGGCTGCGGTGAGCTCCGATACCAATTACAGGGTTATTAGTGTAGAAACTCGTGCTCCAGCAAGGCACATACTCCGATTGCCCATCTATTCCCCTACTACGGTTTTGCGATGGTAGTAGTTTACCCGCAGCAGAATTAGAAACAAAATAAAATCATTCTTGTAAATAGTTAAGTCGGGATTAATTACCTATATTTTGCTCCTTTCAAATTAGATAGGTACATTGTCAAATAAAATGAAAAAGTTATGCACTGAAGTATAATGATCAATGTATAAAAATGATGTATTGTAGTCATTGTTGTTTAGCGTCAACAAATAAATAAATACTTTAAGTAATCGCGAACATGCAATTAATATGATGTACGTCAACATTCAGAAAGTGTGAGAATAGCGTGTCACAGCACGTGGCCTGCGGTAGAGCATGGTAGCCGTGCAATCGAGGGAGAGTGGGTGGACAACATTTATTATTTACGAGCGATGACGAGAATTTGCGAGCAAAGCGTACTCCCGCGAGAGCCGTGCGCATCTTCAGAGTCTGCAAACAAATTACGCGACAAAGCAATCAATTACAAAGACGAGAACATCGCGTACCTCTTCAATTGAACGCTCCGTCAACAAGAGCCTTTTAGTGGTGTCGATGAGGTACGTGCCGCGACTACACTAACAATAACTTTTTATTTCATGAATGAAACTGTATTAATACCACTTTTATCAAATTGTAAACAAACTGCCTTCTCATAAATATTCCAGCGAACGACCAACTAATTTACATTGAATTCCTATTAAGAAACAATTATATTTTGCAGGTGTATTATAAGTCACATAACATAAAATCCGAGTTAAGAGTGTTCGGCAGCAGCGCCATAAAAACCGGAAAAGTGAATTGAGTCTGTAAGAAGCGATCGAAAAGCCGCAACAAGATTACGGTTACGGGCAGATCGCGTGCTACCCTATGACCGTCGCCGTAGATCTTCACGTAACAAGTTTATCTGCCTCGCGGGCTGTTGTTTCGGTATCTAATGCAATCAATCTCAAATAAGCAATTTTTATATAGAAGATAAAAAGATTTCATCGCAAAGAATAACGTGGTTTGTTTAAACTCTTCGAGCAGTAAATAACATTGCAATTACGTGCTAATATCGTACATGCATTGAAACAAAACAAGGTTAGAGTCACAACGATGACATGAATATTGAAATCGTCATAATAACATGTACTTTTGAGAGCACGAACATGGCAATGTGGATGTGGCTTGTTGCCACTTTGGCTGATGTCAAACAAGATCAAATGCTTGCTAATGGCGTGTGAATGGTCGTATTCGCTAATAACATAAGCAAATATTCCAAATAACATATAAGTACTGAAATGAGGTATGCTTGGAGGCACGATAATAAGGCAGTAATCTAAATTTGCAACCTTCCACATTTCCCATGTTTTAACATTTTAACGTTCTGATTTCGAATGTACGTCTATAATTATTTCAATACGAGATTTTCTAATATACAAAAATAGGTCGAAAGTAGGTTTATTATTGAAATCGAAGGCGAATATATTTCGTTGAAACAAACAGACAAAGTGTTGATTGCTCATGTCTGTTGAACTTTATAATTATGTATCAGAGTATTTTATATTATTTTATGTAGTTTAAGAAAATTGTGCTAAAAAGTCTCGAGGGCGGCGATTACTTGAGTGGGCGTGTCAAAAAAGCTCCGCCCAAACAGAAGGTCCGCCTTCGCCCTTCGTCAGTTATCTATCAAGATGTTTTCTTCCAGTGTATAAATTTAATAACAATAGGTAACAAACATAACAACAATCATTATATAAATATAAGAGCTTTAATTGTTCAGTGAAAAGACATATTACCAGAGCACTGCAAACCACACAGGTATTTGTTATAAACAACAAAAACATCTATAACACTCGTGTATAAAAATAGTTTTCACCGACGATGTTTAGCAAAAAAGGAGGGTAGTGCTGAAGCTCAAATTGCTACAAATGTCGACAGGGTGCGGTCGGACGATGCTTTTACCAAAATTAGAAGGCGCGCCGCACGGGGCTTCAGCGCTCTGTGCCGCTCCCTGGCAAACTACAGTTACTTACAGCCACACCTAGTAGAGCCATCATCACCTATCACTACCCACGAACACCATAAAACAACACCAATTATCTTTATACGACCATTTCTGTTTATTTATTTCAAGGCCTCCCTAAAAAAATGCGCGCACTTCACACGGATAAGCTGCATCTGCTGTTTATTTCAGCAGTAAACCTATTCAGAATAGTAATAAGGGACATTCCTAGCAAACGACAACAAGCGGCTTTAGTGGGATCACTGACAAACATCGAGAGGCTCGGACACAGAGCTCTTTATGCAGATTTTTACAAGACTACAACACTTTTAGGGAGTTATGTAAAAACACATCTCTACGTGATCTGATATTTTGATACAGTACGAATAGAAAGTTTATACAGTCATATGATACTAGCGTTATTCGTTCGAGCTATTTGGCGTTAGCAGGTTACACACAGTCGTAATAAAAACGTGCGGAATGGTAATGTTCTTCAATGAGGCACAGACATAACGACTCAATGCTATCCACTAGTCCGAGCAAGGTGATGCAGGGCACCACTGTTTATAATTAAACAATATACATGCTACCACCACATTCGCCAACAAGGATAAGCTGTTAACACCAGATTATACATCATGCACCTCTCATACTACACAATACTGAGTGACACGATGAACGCTACCTGCTAATATGAATAATTCGATGCAACAAAAGAAACACTAAATAAAAGGGAAATAACATTAAAGAAGCACATATTCGGAGTGAAACAAATGAATACATATGCACGTAAAAGCAGCAAGAATATGAATATATTGGGATCGCGGCCGTCGTAATCATACGCACGCAAGAAAAAGCCAATAATTCACCAGTTCAGGTTTAATTTCGAGCAATTTGGAAAGAGCGTAATATACATTATTGCTTTCAACGTTGAAAGTTTAAGAATTGAATTCTTAAAGCGGAACAATTTATGGCGCGATTATTTCTGCCAAAATGTACTTTACTTACTATCACCGCACTGTTATTTTTGTTTTAGTAAATTTATAAAAAAAATTTAGCTGTACGTACGTATGTATCAAAGCATGATAATAAAAAGTTTTGCTACATAAAAAAATACGTTTAAAAATTAATAAAGGAGCAGTAGCAAATAATTTCCTGGAGATATTAAAATTTGTAACAAGTTTGTAGAAAATAAACGAAAGGAAAATAAGCAGTCAATCTAGTTATGTCGCTTGAGGTGGCAGAGAGCAAGCGAAATGGGCTTCTATAATATCTTTTCTTAACAAATTGCTCAAAATGAGTTAGGCGTGCATTTTTTTCTAAAACACTGATCACAATTTCGGACTAAATTGCACGACTTTCGAATACAAATTATTACATAGCAGATGTAATTTAATGCAAATAAATAATAATATAAAGCATAAAAATTACCGCAACGCATCAAATTTTTAAACTAATTTATTAAAAGAAACGTTTAGAAAGTTGTACAATTGCACGGTTTTAGTTAACGAGCGAAGTAGTTCGTTGACCCATTGTAGGTAACGGCTTCTTGTTCCAATTTGTATCACAGCTAATCTCATTTGTGCAAAAGTAAGCCTCAAATAAAGATTTTATACCTCACTGCGGAACAAGCAAACCGACCGAGTTGCTAGACGACAACTTATCAGAGATGTCGTGAGGGAGCGTCATCGATGACAAACAGATTCAGCGCACAACAATGCTGCACAGTCTCTGCGCTTATTTGTACAGAAATTTACTTACTTATTCTGACTCTGGTTTTGTTTCAGATCAGTTACAGTTAAAAGTCAGTCATTAAAGTAAATAAGGCACAAAGATGCTTAATTCCGTTATTTGATGACAAAGTGGGAGATGAGTAAGGTGAACGTACGCGAGAACTGTGCCACGAGCCAGAGAACGACTCCGGAGTGGATACCGTTAGTGGAACGCGGTCAAGCTGCCGGGGTACCGGTTCAATGCGATACAACACTCAAAGGCAATACGCGTTCGGTTAAGAAAAAAGCTCAATTCGACTAAAAAAAAATCAACGACTGATGCCTTTAAATAGAAAGAAAGTATTGCACTATTTCGGCAGTAACAATGCATTAAATTCCTCAAATATATAAAACAGTGAAAACAATTATAATTCAAAATGTAATGAATGTAAATTTCTATAATCAAAAATGTTACATAATCGCCGATTTTTGGCCTATTGGTGGGTGTAAAAATGTTATGATAGAGGGTGTTAAGCCAGCAGTCAGCCGCGCTCAGCGCCGTGGTAATCGGAGCGTTTCTAATACCCACGCTTTGACTCGGTTTCACCGCACGCTTCTTGCCTGCGTTCTTATTCGTTTTGCGAAATCGTTTGAAATATGATAACGTTCAGTTGAGCGCAAAGACGCGGTAGGTTCTCACAAAACTTACACGCTGAGAACTTTTAGAGTTAGTTATTGAATTCTTATATCTTTTGCGCACTGGTTTATCTCCTCGGTTTCAACTTACTTTGAATAATAACATGATATTGGTGCGCACGTCTAGTGTTTCCGAACCGAAACACAAATATATACACTTTGTTTAAAATTAATAGATTCGTGAAATAAAAATGTATGAAAGCGCGAATAGTGAAAGATAGCGGTGGAGAGTGAATATTTTTCAGAGTAATTAGAGATTGCGGAAGGCGCAAAACTGCCGGTCCCAGAGTGAATGCGGCGGGCAGCTCTGCAGCGATTTGCATCGCAAATGTTGGCGGTGCACGGGACTCGCCCTTCGCCTCGCGCGCAGACAATGTCACAATCAACGCTGCGTCGACGTTTTTGACAGAAATGTAATTGTGGATTGTGGTCGCACTCATTACCATATCCACAGTTAGGCAAAAATATTATAGGTACATAGATTTAGTACAACATATTTATTAATCTACCTTTACATACATTACATAAATTACTATACATTTGAACTAAGATAAATTTAAATATGTTAGTGTGCTAAACTTAAGCTTAGTTAGTATTAGTTCGAAATCAGATCGAACAAATCTCCCTACTTTTTAAACTTAGAATTAAATAGACGAATTACTTATCAAAAATCATCAAATTCTTCAATTCTTACTCAAATTTATAAAGTCACGTACGTTATAATAGTGCATGTGCGATTGTCTTTCATTTTAGAACATATAATTATCACCTATATAAAGTAAGTGTTAAGAAAAGAACTGTATGTGTAAATTTGTTTTATATTGGTTCTGGTACGTTTTTCACAAGTCGAGTTGAAAGCTCCTGAATTAATAACGAACTTCTCCCGCGACGCGTGATGACGGCCGACACGGGTAGCGCATTAAGAATCAACTGGTAAAAATTACCAATTTGGGTAATTATGCCTTTCTTTTTTGTTGAAATTTCTTCTTCGAGAAGTTGCTGTCATAACTTCCGAGCTTTATATTTACGGAACAAAAAAGAAGCACAGAAAAATGTATTATGTATTAAATATGCCTTGCTATTTTGTTTGTGTATTTATTGTTTTAGATTTTAGCACGTATGTGTATATGTAATATCATGTCAAAAGGCATCATAGACGCGAGAGGGCAGGGTTCTTATTGTCTTAATAAATTGCCATCATTTGTTTTTGTGAGCCGCGCGGATTCAGGTAAAATATGATGTCCATTTAAACTAAGCGGTTCAATCACTAGTGGTTGGAAAGAATTCATTTTACTATCAAGAGAGTTAAATTACAAAGATTGGCATAGGCATTAAAACAAAGGTAATATTACCTGTTATAAAATGTATATTGCTCTACGCATATAGACAGATAGATATACGCGAACTTGTTCTTTACAAGCCCGGAGAAATGGGCGGTAAAACAGAATTTAATTAAATCAAGTGACACGTCGCCGTCGCCAGCTTCAATCACTCGACCCTAATAAAGCCATACAGGGAAGACGACGCATCCACCTCGAGACATCTCCCTGACTCATTTTGATCTCATCGCCATTACCTCATTACATCGTACCTACCCAAAGAATTAATAACATTGTAAATTTACCAAATCATTAAAATACAATTAAAAGTTATTAACCTTAAGATGGGAGTTTAACGTATTCTATTTTGCAGAACGAAATAGTTTTAACAAAAAATCAAACTTCCGAGCATCGCAATGGCAGCCAGGTCGATTATTATTTCCCTAACGAGCCCGCGCCTACTCCAAACGACGACGACGACGGCGACCCGCGCGTCCCACACTCGACCAACTGCACCAATTAATTAACTGGCAAAACGATACCATGTTTTACATTCTGATATTTGTTCAGCACTTCATGCATAATGTAGAAAAGCGACCCAAAATAATAATGAAACTTAAAGTGTTTACTATCATTGTACAATATATAATGTAGTATTAATCTATTTAAAACACGTCTTACATGTGACAAATGACTAATTACTATTACATGAGAAATGTGTTAATTGTGCTAAGATTTTATTCTGTAATAAGCACGTATAGGTAATTATAATAAGTGCAAAAGCGAATAAATAATATTAGCGAATAGCATTTTTACGATTTTTAAGAGTACGTGCATGGATCGTGGCGCTCGTATATCAAACGCGGCCATTAAGATCACTGGGGCTCTTCGAAAGTTTCTTTGCTCCCTCGTGCTCACGGCGCCATATTACAATCAATCGGCGGTTGGATATTAATTAGCATATCAATAGCACATCTTGCGGGCAACTTCCACTCAGTTCGCGTGTCGTAACCACTGGCAGTGGCTGTTACTTAAATTAGTTAACAATGACACATTTCGCTGGCAAACAAACGGTGTCTTGTAAATAGACCACACTCTATTCTCGAACTGCCGTCACACCGGTGAATGCGTTACGAGATGATTCACACCTCAAGGTGATTCCGAGAGCATTGATAACAAGAACGATATATGAATCAAGCACGCCCAACTCAATCCATAATCATTGGCAGCAACAGACACTCGGCCGTGCTCAATAAACACTTCGACAGCAACGTTCACAATCACAATACTTGGAAATGTGAAATAATGATTACGAGACAAACTCTTTCGTCAAATCGCATTTCGTAACTCAAACGAAATATTTGCTTATTAAACTGTACCCGAATGATACAATACATTATAATAGCAAATTTACAAACATAAAAGTGTTAATGTAAGTAAACCTATGTCATACATACAAGCAACCTGAGTGCCTGTTTATTGTGTAACGGTTGTAGATAGGACGTTGCTCTCGCGCTTGAACTTGGATACAAACTTGCTAGAGAGTGACGTTGCACTGCGAGAAATCATGTCTAATTAATGACGCATTTATGTACCAACGTGCGAGTAAATAATATCACGATATCTAAGTTGTGTTTTCATAATGCACACACATACAGGGCGTACATTCTTAATAGTGTCATGTATTCAACGTGTGGGAATACTTAAAGCATAGGCCGGCAGCTTTCGAGAGTAACCGGAAATTGTAGGAAATTGCAAGAGAAAATGAGTTTCAGGATTTCAACTCAAAATGCAAACAGCGATAACAAACTATTTATGAGGCAATACATTCATATTTTGGATGTTTGTATTTTTATTAAGTTGTAAAAAAAATCGAAACAATATTCAATTAAATGAAAGTCGACGTATGGCTTAATAGTAGTAGTAATCATATTCATTTGAATATGTTAGTGAATTTTCTACAATAAAATACACAGTCACAGTAAAAGATTGTGCAGACAGCACTATCACAAAAAGAATAGCAAAAATAAAGAGCTGGCCATCAATCACACGAACAGAACCCGCGCTTCCGGACGCGGCATGCTCGAGCGAAACATTTCTTTGAATAATGAATGTACAGGTAGGTATCGTGCCCCGTAACTGGACGTGATATACGCCGTCGTCGGCCGCATGCATAATTTCACTTATTTTATGTGGTTAATTGTCGAAAATGACCGCAGGTAAAATATATTACACCATTCCACGACGCCGCCCGACAGCCAGCGCGGCGCGGCCTTAGCTGGCAGAGGCTAATGTATTCCACTGCTCGAACTCCCTCGCCTTTCGCATAAGCGTTCTTTACTCTTTGTTTGTACATGTCGCTCAACTAATAGCGTTATATTATAATGTACGATCGATCCAATGTTGGCACCGTATTTTTACAAAAATGTGTCGAGTCCAATTTCGTTAAAGCGTTAAATGGCGTCGACATGTAGATGAAAAGATATATAAAACTGCATGTTATTAATGTTTACAGATTACCTAAATACTGTTTTTAATATAAAATACATTATTGTATAATACGGATGAGAACAGACGGTCTGAGTGTAAATTTGGAGACAATGCGTCTTCAACCGAGTATATGCACAGTTGCCGACAATCGCGGTGTGTCGCTTCTACAATACTACCGCATTACAATTTTTCAAAGCAGACACACGACATAGCGTAACAAAGGAGCCAGAAAGGCGCAAATAAACGAGCTCTGCGGCAACAGCCTGAATGCATGTCCTACTCCTGACTAACCTATGTTACGACTTTTAAAATATATATACATTTCATGTGCTAAAGCTAATGGATACTTCTAAACTGAATAAGTTATTTAGATCAAAGAAACTAATTTATATAATGTAACTTCTCAGGTATGAAGGAAATACACCCAAAATACTGAAATTTTCAGAGTAAATATCCCTCTGCATTTAGCGCTTTTCATGGCGTAGCAATGAATACCAACAGATCGGGCTGAGAGATACGGCAACAAACCCGCGACGGCCGCCGCCGCTTCAAAGATAACCTGGGCGTCGGAATCATACAAAAATCTCACGGTTTCACCGGCATTTCTTACATATTTAGAAGTTATTTTAATTGTAAAAGTATTTAAAGAATATGTACTTTTCACTTAATAAATGTTATTCATCTTGTGTCAATTATTACAAAAGTAATATTAAAAGTTTTCAGAGCAAATCCGTTACTTTCACCACAGTAGGGCACCATTACTTTGTTAACATCATTTAATTATTTTCTCGTAATTATTTACATTGTAAGTAATTATACTTTGCTATACAATTTATTGTCAATAATATTATCTTTTTAACGTAACTAATTTTATTAAATTTGAATGTGTAAATTTTGGCAGTTGTTTGAATTAATTATTAGCAAGAAAATATGTGTTACAGATTAATTATCGTCCACTGTACTAAGTAAATACTAAGTTATTTATCGTGAGGAAAGTTTGTTTACATTATTATTATGGTTTTATTCATTAAAAACAATAGCGATTTTGTAACTAGTTTTTTACACAGAGTTGTAAACAATTTCATATCAGATTTGAGCGTAAAAAATGTAAGTAATAACCAAATTGTTTACACTCTCATGAATAAATTTAACAAATACATATTATTTTAATAACAACAACAAAACAACATTATATTCTGGTCTTGCAACTTACTATTTGTAATTTGACATCTTTCCCCGCAGCAGCAGGTGTAGATGAGGATGTCACCGGGGATAACCACTGGTGCAAGTTAATATAACGTTTTGGTAATAATTTTAATGACACATCTGCCTGTGCATAGGCACGCTCGAGGCAAGCGGCCGCTGCTCCGTCCAGCGCCAGGGCCGGCTCCAGCAGAGCGCCGCCGCCCTCCAGCACCACCATCGTATACGCTAACGTCACTAAGCACGCACTCGACTAGTCACTGCACTGCGCGGAACATTCCGAGCCGGACATCGCCAAGAGCTGCGATCTCGGCGGCGAACGTCGCGAGACTGGCGCACCTGCCGCTCGCCCCGCCCCGCGCCACCCGCCGGCACACGTCAACAAACACTGTCGTTGCAGCGGCCGCAACCGTTTCGACCGATACGAGCTTACGTACACTATCAACGAGCTTTGCCACAAGCTCCAAACACATTACAGTCACTCCAAATTGTCTACCGATATAAACGAAAGCACTTTTGCTTACGATTATTATTTTTTATTATTTGCGCGTAATATGTTACTAAACAAATGTTCTCAATTTATACAATATATTATTGTAAATACAAAATATGATAAAACTGGATTTGAACCAGATAATTAATAGCACTACTCCCGTGGCTATTAATAAGTATAGAAATAACAAAAGCTATCGATTATACAAATATTATAAAGGAACTGAAGCACGCCCCCTGGCAGGTGACATATTGTTTGGCCCCTCCTATTTAATTATTTCCATTCTTCATCAGAAAACGCAAGTTCCCACTTTAAAACAATTAGCGAAGTTTAAATAATAGAATTTAAGTTTAGGAACAAAACAGCGTCCAACTTACACATACACACTTCACACACGAGATCGAACGCTATCGACATAAAATCCAACACAAGTGCGTATTTGAAAGTTGAATCCAATTTGTAAGAATGTCCCCACGAGAAATGTATAGAAACAATGATAAAACTTGTGAGAAATTTCGATTACCGCGATTCGAGCACATCAGAAAATATACGTCGACAATAATATTTTCACCTATCTGCTTGAAAACATGCTTCTTATTTGTACTAAATATTCGCGTTTAAAATACAAACGAGTAGCAAAATTTCTGTTAAAAGTGGAAGGCCACTCGAACATAGTTTACAATATAAATTCACAGGTACCACACCACAGCACAGATATTAATAGACACGAGACAATAACGTAGAGCCGTGCTTCTATAACTCCTAGACATCCAGTATCGGCGAACACGCGAACTTTAATCATTGAATAACATTCCGATCCAAACAAAACACGTTTATTATTTCATTATTTATACTATCAATGCAAACATATTTGACAATTTAAAATCGCATTCTATTAGTTTAACATACTTTTCAATGTCTCGAATTGGCCATACAATTTAAAATGGATTACACAAACTTGTCATTAGACTGTCAACATTTGCTCGTCCACTTCATTATCATATTAAATAACGCTTGCATTATGCGAGGTAACATCACTATGGATTTATTTATACATAACAGGTTTAAATTCTACGAAGCAAATTATATTATAAAACGGCAATCACAAAACATTCTTAAAAATAATAATTTACGATACTTGAGGACGCAGGGAATAGAAACGTCGCCAACTAAACGAAAAATAAAATGATTGTCTTATTACAATTGGAGGGATTCTGAAACGTCCTGAAAAGTCTCGGACTGTCATTCAAGGTAAGGCAATTAACATTGTTTTTCAAACGGGGGAAGGAATTGTAAATTAACTTCTTCGAGCGAGTTAAATGCTGAATAAACAATGAAAATAATTCGATCATTTACACAGATGTTATATAATTTAAATATAGAACATAAATGAGTAATTCCCGTAGCAAAATAATTAGTACGTATAACATCTATCCATGTCAGAATAATATAAAATGTAGTTATCATTTCGTACATTGAATACGTGTGCGGTGTCCCCCGGTGTCCCCGCACGACTTATGACTCGCAGGTTCAATTATTCACGCGATACACTCGCTCGCCGCATCATCCGCTTGCCGCCAAATTAAAAGTAAATAACCAAATGAAAACAGGCCGCTGGCGGCTGCACGTTGAGGGACTCGCAAACCTTTTACCGCTGTCGAACAAACAGCTCTCACTAAACACACTTTTATCATTTTATCGGCCCGATGTCTGTTTGGAAATGCAGATAAAACTGCTGACTAACGGATCTATACATTTCATAAACCTATACATGAAAGCCAGCTTTACAGAGGGTGTGTTTACTAGTCTATTGAATAAAGTCAAAAACTGACTAAAGCTTTTTTCGCCATAGGTTCACACTGTACTTGCATTGCCACTAAGCAAATATTCTGACATATTATTATTACTTTGCAGATACCACAATAACAGTTACAAAACAAGCGAAGCGAGGGCGCACACTTTCAACGAAGAGCAATTTCGAAGAACAATAAACAGCGATGAATAGTGTCGGGACACAAAAAGGTAGATTTTCTTCACATGTTGTCCTTGCAAATGCAACAAGAGCATATTGTCCGCTATCCATAATTACAATTGGAATAATAAAATGCAGTGCTACAATTGGGCGCAACGGTGGTCGGTGATCATAAAAGTAATATGAGCACATTTTAGTAAACTCAAATGTAGCATGTAACAAGGGAAACAATCATTTTGTAGTATTTGCTAGAGGCGAGTGCGGCATCATTAGTATCACACAGAGTGTTGTGTGTGAGACAGGGGACGACAATAACGAGCCCATGGTCTTGTGTCAACTTCTCAGCCCTCTAACAGGTGTGTCATACGTGTCAAAGATTCTATCTATCCACATATTACTGGTACCTCAGCAATTGACACATTTAACAAAAAAAAACACTCAAATTGATTGCAGGATCATTTTATCGTCTGAAACGGATTATGCGTTCATATAATAACAAATAATGATGGAATGTGGGAAGACGAACGTGGCGTTGCGGCTCACGGAGCTGGTCGGTGGTGAGTTGAACGGCCGCTCGGGCAGCGGACCGTGGAGACAACTGCTTCGCCACCTCGCTACCATTACTTACGCTTGTTCGCTCTACTATCATTAACAATTACGAAGATTCGCATCCGTTTCTAAGAATAAACCCTAAGAATATAGAAAGCATCTGCATAATATTGTTACATGATACAATGAAATATTTGCGCGCATAAATTTACTACGATCAACAAAGAATACAGTAAACTTAATTAATTACAACATAAATGAACGCGAATAGAATAATTATTAATTTTCAAATGCTAATGTAAATCTGCTACCGTCGACAATAGATTGACTATTAAATGTATGAATAGAGGATTACAAACAGATTCGTATGACAAAGCAGTGTAGAGGGAACAAAACCGCAGATCTAAAAGAACAATTACGAAGTCAAAGTGTTCACACGGCGAGATATAACAAATCGCAACCCAAACAAAGGAGGCTTTCTCGCGGCCATTACGGGCGAGTAGAGCGGTGGCGATACAAGGCGGGCGATGGGCGGGTGGTGCGATTAGTGTTTGCGAGCGGAGGCAGCGGCGCGCGCCCCGGGGACGAGGCCAATTTACGAGTGCCGCATGGAATATCTTCCAGGTGGATGGCGCGGCTTGCAGGCCACCACGGACATCGCACGGTTACTCATTTATCTCGACCTTTTGGTACAGCCAAATGCCATTGGTAGATTTGTAGTAACAGAACATGAAAAACAGGGCGGGAGAAACGTAATAAGGGTCACCATAAAACGTTACATTAGGTAATAGGTGGTGCTGGGACGACTATAAATATCTTTCGAAAGTACGGAGTGTCCCGCGGGAATGCGGCACGTCGCCAGCCGAGGAGGACGCGGACGTGTTGCTCGAATAAAAACACCTACCACCTTGCTCTCACATGTGGCCAATACTACACACACTAATAAACATGCCACCAATCAATAAACCTACTGGATGTTAATAATAAAACCAATATTTTATCTTTCTTGGAAAAATATACATAAAACACAATATTTTGTTTGATATATAAAGAAAACTGTTTCGTTCTAATGCATATACGAGTGCATATATATTGTATAGTTTTATACTGTTCACAAACAGGTTGTGTGGCTTTCGCTAGAGAAATGTTCTTAGTTTCACCCATACACCAATAGTGAAACTGAGCTTTAATATAGTCTACTAGGGAACCGCTTTCTTCTGTTTGAGTGCCAACATATGAAAATTCTTACAAAAGAGCTGTTTTCTTTCACGAGGCGTTGCGGTTTTAATTTAATGAAAATTTTCTTTCAAATTAAAATACAAACAGATTTCATCCATCTAATAAAGAAGGACATTTAAACATTTGAACAAACCGAGATTACTGAAATATGATAATTAGTTTAAACAAGTATATAGTTCATGTAAACGTGATTGCGAAACCCTTACCTTCGAGGTTAAATAAGTTGAAATCATCAAATCGACTTGGAAAGGCACGAATGCAAACAATACTCCCTCAAATTGTTGGCATTATTAGGAGGCCTTAAAAGTTTAAGGGGTGACTTTAGTTTACAAAGTTACCTTTGAGGTTAGTACAGTTTGTTTTAGCAACCGTGTCAATACACTAAACTCATAAACTTGTTTTCTGCCTTTTCAATTATTAAGGATTTAAATAAATTCACCTTAATGATATAAATGTGACAGATAAACTCAATTTAAAATCAATATCTTAGTGAAATCGGATTTACGAAGAGATGTACGTGTGTATAGAGTATGTACTATCGAGTTGTGTCGAGCGCCGATGCTCCCGAGGGTTATGGCGAGTTGCCTGCATGTCTATCACGTGCCACTATCAATTACACGGCCCGATCATAAACCGCGATACTCTAATAATAATTATCATATTGACCACCAATAATTTATTCACAAACATATTAGCCAAATAAATACAGACCCAATTCACTCCAGAGAACTGTAATTCTACAGAATCTGATGCTTACCTGCAAAAAAAAACAACTCAAGCTTAATATTTGTATATACGAATTTTAATCAGAGTTAAAACTGTAAGTCGCTTGCGAAAATTGAATGACGGAGGAGTTTGAAACGGAAAATATAAGACGATGAACTTTTTAGAGTTTTGTTGTATTTAGATGTTCAGGGCAATTAGCCTCAGCCAGTCAAGAGAGCGAGCTCCATGTTGAACACAATCACATTACCAGAGACGAGTTTTCTGTTAATCTTCGCAGACAATGCAATTTAAGATAATTCTGTGTTATGGTTCACTATTAAAGAGGTAGAATAGAATGTATTTAAACACTGTTACTATGCTCTAGAGGTTGGAGGGTGTTCGTAGATGCGTAGGTTGCGCCGGTAATTACCGAGTTGTCGGGCTGCGGAGACGTCGCCGCGGCACACGGCCCGAGCGCCCGCTGTAATTATACAGCAGGGTGCGGCGCAGGCGGTGGCCGCTCTCCTGTCAAAGGATCGCGTGTCAAGTCGCGACGCCCGGATTAAACGCCAACGACGAACCCCGTGCCGCATCAGATAACATGCAATCAATTTCGCGATCTATGTTCTCTATACGTCGGTAGCGCCCATGAAGTGACGTCACACCGATAAAGGGTTTAGTGCCAGCTAACCACTGGCACCAGGTTAAGCACATTTTGCCTAAACTGGCGTTAAATGCACTTCACATGAATATGCTTATTTCAAATTTTAACGTGCCGCCGTCCTGTACGATGTAACGTACAAGTTATAAAGTGTAGCGTGCCACATCAAGTATCAATATTAACATTTGTCAGCACATACTACAGCGAGGATAGACAGAGCTTTTCACGAAGAAGGGTACACTACGAAACAAGAGTCACGCGATCGCATCATATGCTTTTATTCTGGGGCCAATGGTAATGTGATAGAATGTTGATTGATATAACTTTTTTATAAATGTGATCAACATGGTGCGGGCACTGTTGAACGAATGTAGTTTCATTGAACACATTCAAAGATAAATAATTTTCAATTATCACCTAAAACCATGAATTTTCTTCTATTATACGAATCACAATACAACAAGCAAAATTCGATGCCACAGGAGCATCTTCCACAAGTCAATTAGGTATTATGAGGTAATGGAGAGTAACGGGCATGATTTACGCGGCGTGTGCCGTCGGGCGCTCGCGGGCAACACAATTATCGGCCCGCGGGCGCTCTCAATTACAATGAGGCGCGCCCGCGGGACTCCAGATACCTCGACCTGCCAGACTGCCGACCCACAAATCCTTTCACGTCTCGCTACCACTCCTATTCATTTTTAGAAAACATTAAATCAGGATTCATTTTAGGAAAAAAGTCAATGATGTGCATGTTAAACGTGTATGTTTTATATTTTAGAATAAAAAAATATATGAAATGCTCTTCAATAGTCAGGTGCGAGGACAGGCGATCGAGTCGAGTAGTGCGTTTTAATTTGCGCGACGTCACTCGAATAGCCGCAGTGGCATGGCTTATAGGAGAGCGACAACTCGAGTGCCCTGCTAATTGCAGAGCCTCTGTGTCGTTTCTACGCGCACCAAACCAAAATAATATGACGTTTTCAGGTAAATACCATTAACCGGGTTCATTTTGATATATTTTAAAATGAAGTATATTATACCTATGAGTCCCATAGGACGGACCTATACAATAAAACATGAAACCAAAACCGTATCAAAATATTATCTCAAAGAGCATTCATCACAATATTATTATATATATTTATTTACGAGAACAAACAAATGAACTAACGTGACAACAATCTTATAGTGATTATACACAGCACTTCATTTGCTCTGTGAGATCGTCTAGGCCGTGAGGGAGGGTCGAGCGACTCGGTAGATCGTCTGAAGTAATTTCAGGAGAAACAAATGAAAGTGCTCCCCTCGCACCAGAGAGCGCTTCGCAAACCGCGCGGCCCATGTAATCGGATAATAAAAAGGGCAAACGCGGTAAATATAAGATGAGGAAGACAGTTTTACGAGCAGTACCTAATTAAGTGGTGAACCAAACAGAAAGAACAAAACGTTTATAGAACAATGAGCAGGTATAGAGAAAATTACATTCAAATAGACAAACAACGCCACTAATAACTTATATTATTAAAAAAATTAGTGCAAGGCAATACAAAATGCTTAGCAAAATACGCGTAACGTAATTCGTTGAATGGGGCATTTTCTGCAATGGGTATAATGTAAGAGTTCTCAAAATAATCTCGGTTACGAGAGGAGTGCGCGGGCGGCATTCGGCACTCATGTATTTCTGGCGTGCAGGTAGGGCAGCTCGCTGCGGAATGCGACCTCACCTGGATGTCTGATTCACGCGCGCTAAATCACCGCAAACTACGTACCAACTACAATCTCAGCCCGCGCATCTAACAGACTGTAACACATAATATACAACTGGTTTCTGACAAAAATATACGATGCATCACACGTTTTAAAAAACACCGTCTCGTAGCAAAGTTGTCCGCGCCTTGTTATTGTCAAAGAACACCTACGAGTGTTTAATGAAAATCAGAATGTTCTCACATAAATACAACGATATAAAAGATCATACAACCTAAATGACGCGATTAACGATCTATTTGCGCGGCTGTTACAATTTAGGGGGCGTAAACGTTTAATTCCGATCGGGTGGCGGCGTGGACATGGGTCCGGCCCGGGGCGATTCATTAGCTCAACCGTGTCAGAACAAACAAATTAACGCGGCGGGCGAGCAATACGCGTTGATAAAAGGGCGCAAGGACGATGGGTGGGCGCCAGATGCGTGTGGGTTCGCGATAAATCTCGCGGTTTGATCGAGGGCCCGCAGAGCCCGCGCGAAAATATAACCCGGTACCCTCTTCTCGAAGAAGTCTTGTTTTATGGTGGACTATGGATGAGTAAAAATAGGTGAGCTAACAACACAATGTATGTGAAACGGAGACGCCGCACCCTACGGTCCTTTGCCCCACACCCTGGCGCGTAAATGGCTTCAGTTAATTAAGTTTAATCAGAGCCGTGACGCGACACTAGCTGCGACCATCTGCCGCCAGGACAGTTAACGCCCATCGGGCATATACTATTACAAGCGCATTGCGACACCAACTGTACCTAATTGATCTTACCCTATTAAAACAACATATTAATTGATTTTCTTTACAGTTAACAATTTTACATCTTTTTTATTGATTCGCGAAGAGTACTTATACATATAATATAACCATGACAAAGAATTTATTAGAATGCTAAACGTCAAGAACATTAATGTCCCTTAATTATCTAATAAAACCAAATAATTTACAGACTGTTAATGGTACTGAAAAAAAAAATTTAAATATTAATGTAATAGCCGTGATATGTCATTAATATGCAAAATACAGGAAACAAATAGTGATAAAACGATAATATTACAAAAGCATCAATTAAAAAGTAATTATTCCAAACAAACGCCACGGTTTAATACCTTCATCAACCAGATTTGGTAATGCATGTTTGTTAATAATTGTGTTATATTGATCAAGTTGGTGTGTTGGTGCGGTGGTGCTTGAAACGTGGGCAAGGCGAGGGCACCGTAAAGAAGTCAGCAGTATCAGTGAGCTAGATAGCGATGCAGACTATGAAGTGTAGCGTGCTCGACGACCATTAACGCAGCGTGACAGCTGTGGAGTCGATCGGCGGGCGGCCGCGGCCTCTCACGCGATCTTATCGCACCTTCCGCGAACATCGCACTCCACACTGCTTGCTTGTCTATTCCGTGACCGACAATACATTGCCTTCTTCCTCTATTACGTTTAGATAGCCGAAACTATAAATCTAATTTATTCAAAACAAAACAATTTGAAACTGTAACAAAATTATATAGATTATGCCGGCCGAATTAGCATTTGAATATAATGTAGGAATGTCACAAAATATTACGAAATTTTAAAGGCGTCATTCTCATGTAAAAGTTTTTATATGGCCATTATGATAAGCAAGTCAGTTGGCTGAAAGTTCCGCGCGCATTCGCGATGATTTAATGTGAGGGATTGCCTAAAACGGTCGGCCGCGGAAGCACGACGGCACGCGTAATGAGCTCGGTGAATCCTTTGACCGAATGCACCCGAAGCCGCAGACGCAAACGCTACTAATTAGCCGGCGGGGATCTAAAGCCGCGACAGAATTAGCCTCTTCTCTAGCCGAGGCTTAAAGAGTTCAACAGTAATTTATAGCAAAATTTTCCACCTAATTAACGAATTGGCGTATAATTAAATATACATAATTATTATGCATAAATAGGGGCATACAACACAATAGGACAGTGACATTTTCATGAAACATTTTCATGTTACGCTTGGGTGACCAAGCTTTCATGTAAATATCATGCTGAACTTTAAATGTCACAACAGCCGGGTCGTAAAAACTTTTGTTTGATATCCATAAAATCAATTTTGCAGATTGGGACTGCACCACTCGAGAAAACCTCTCGTTCAAAAGTAGCTCATTTTAACACACAATACACTTACCGAATGTAAAAGGGTTTAAATTTTGTACGTGCCCTTTGTTATGTCTCAAAGTGGCCAGCTGACCAATCTTGTTTTCAATACTTATCGTAGAACATTACTAAAGTAAATTATGTTAATTGATTCTATCACATACTAGTTACAATAAAACCTTCAATAAACACCAGATGTCCTCTATTAATATACAATATCATTTATTTAGTAACTTTAACGTTATTCCTACCATGAACGAATAAAAACTGAGAAATAAACAAAAGGCCTCTTTATTAAGATATCCAAATTAATACATTAAAACGTATTTGATTTTACGACACGGAATGTAGAAAATAAACGTCATCGCATTAATCAGGGTGTTCCGAGTTAAGCCGAACATTCCCGATGCTGACATCGAAATCCTGAAACAGGCCGCAAGGGTTACGTGCCGCAAATCCTCGCAGTGATCTCAGACAAATATAAAGAGGCTTCCCGTCCAGAGAATATTGCTTTGTTGATGTTGGTCGACGTGCGGATTCAACATAACCAACTAACTCCTTTCGAAACTTTACTAAGGTTTTTTTAACCAAAAAAATGTTATCGAATTCGGTTTATCATTCGTTTTTATTTTTAAATTCATATCATTAGAATTTTGCTTAATTAATACAACTTTCTATTGCTTTAGAATTTGTACTAAGTAGTTCAATGCTAAAGCATACAATAACTTGAATGTAATATTACATGTTACAAGATATACTTTTATGATATAAATTGCAAAAGCCGTGTAGAGCAGCAGGTAAACTTTGAAGTGAAATGAATCAGTTTACATGTTATACACACACGGCTAGTTGTTGGTGGAACAGCCGTGGCCGAGGCTAGGTAAACAAACGTGGCCATTGTGCGTGTCGACGCTGCTATGCCCGAGACAATGTTTCCCGTGACTCGGAGCCCCGGCCCTGAGTCAACATTATCCCTCTCTCCTTTAATATAATACTTGTGTATAACACCCCAAGACGTAATTATGATAAACATACGATAATCTTAATGTAAATTCGATATACTAAGCATACAATATATCACATTGACTTTGGAGTGAAATTTCTCAGTGCAGGCCATATATGGAGAATAATGGCAAAGAAGCGAAACTTAACTGACAATTAATCTAAGTTTAGAGAAAACTAGAAGGTGAACTGATCAAGGCAGCGTTGTTCAAGTTTAATAAGCGTAGTTAGCAGGCCGCGGGTTAAGATCGACGCCGACGCCGCATCCACGCGGATGCAATAAGCGACTCTTATCTCCGGTGCAGCGTCCTCAAACGAATTAGCCGATGTCTTAACTGTATCGCTCGTCAACTTCGCAATACGGAAATTATACATTTCGTAATAAAGGAGCCATTCATAGTTTTCCTTTTTCCGATATTACACCGTTCACATCCCAATTATGGATAAATTTCATCATTATCATTGTTTTCCGTTCTCCTGCTTATGCAATGAATATCACACTTTATAAAACAAATAAATAAAATCAATACACTGTATTTAGAAAAACAGTATTTGGAGATATATCTTAATTAATTTTTAGTTTTTGTTGAATTGCAAAATGTTTATTTTTTAAATTTTCTTTTTCGAAATATTAATAAAACTTCTTTAAATAAATATAAATTATTTTTTTGGAAAAGAAATAAAATATGCTTAGTAAAATTGAATTAAGCTTTATTTAGTTAAAATAATACACCAACTGCATCATAGGTTAGTGTATTTATTGGTTTCACACATCAAAGGTGCTAAAAACAAAAATCGACGCGTATGTAAATGAAAGTGATATAAGTAAGCTTGAGCTCTCGAGCGAAGAGGTCCGTCAAAGCTGGAATAATCTCATAACCGCAGCGTGGCCGGCTTAAGCGCCCTCGGGCTCAGAGCGCGGCGTTCTTTGAGGTGACTCTCGTGCGAACCTCCCCAACCCAAAACAAACGGCGTGCGCTTCTCTTATTATATTTTAAAATTGTAATTATTCAGTCTTGTCCGTGTGCATCGGCGTTACGAAATATTCACGTAATTCAACTTTAACGGGTCTGCGTTATTAAACAGCAAAGTTAGGTAAAGCGAAGTCGATTGGGGGAATTTTAGCGGTTCTTACAGTTCAATTTCTCTGAAAGCGGTGATGCGTATCGCGGCGCAATCGGGCGCGGCCGAGCGATGCCGATACGAAGCACAGTGAGCAGAAAGGCAATTGCAACAGTTACGAATGTTTTTCCTTCTTATTATCGAGAGAAAGCGCCGAGAATCACAAATTAAAACTTAATTATTAATAGTTTGGATGAAATAATGCGCTTAAATTAACGAGCTGCCGAGATAATATAGGTATGTAGAATTGGTACGCATAGCGGGCGGCATAGCGGGCGGCAGGGCGGCCGGAGAGTTGTCGCAACATAGACCCCTGGCTGATTGCGACTCCATATTTAATGAACAATTCACGTGTGCTGGAAACAACACCGCCAACTAATTTCAATGCCCTCTCTCTTTATTACTGACTAAACTAATTATAAGATGTACATGAAATATTTATTTTTCTTGGGTTTTTATTTTATTATTAAAAAAGAGTATAGAGTCAAGTTTATTTAGAATAAAGTGTTTGACCACAAGCGACTATCGGGAGAAAGTGGCGTGTGTGTGGGCAGGAAGGCCGCACATAGTCAGGAACGAGACGGCAGGCAGTGTGTTCCGCGAGAAGACGGCCCGCGCAGTTTAATTTCCCACGAGGTCGATCTCGGCGCCGCGGAGCTCACCCCGCGGGAATTAATTGCCAGTAATGAATAGACGAGAGCGAATGCCCGTTAATTATGTAGAAAGCACAAATTTTGAATTTACACGACTGCTAATAAAAAATTCATTGGAACATAAAAAACACGTATGAGAATTAATTTTCCGTTATAAAATTTATCGCAACAGAAGTAAAGAAAATAGAAAGGAAGCCGTTTCACACGCGAAGTACATAGCGAACTGTGTACAATGCAGCGTACCTACCATTGTCAGTGAGGTTCATCGACCTAAAGCAAGCAACCGCCTTTACCAGTCATTATACATAAACATTGCGGTATCTCCACCATTGCACTTCTTGTGTGCTGAGCATTGCCGCAAAACATAGCGCGCTCAAACAATGAATATGTTCTCATTAAGATTGCGCAGTGAAAATCTCCATTTACTTCTTATTGCAAATAAGTAATTAAAGATCGCTATATATATTGTTTTTTATTACTTGAATGATACGCAACAAAAAGCGCCTGATAAAAGATGATCTATAAACGTTGGTGGTATAGCACATTGCATATTGACGGCATCGACATCGTTCGATGTTATCACCATTGGGGGGTTGTTAAATTCGACAAGGCGTCTAAGGTAATACGATGTGCAGTTAAGGTGACGCGTTATTACTTCCGTGTTGGCGCTGTGGAGACGAGTCGGCCGCCTCGAGAGCATGTCGTGGGAACGACTCCGGAGATAGTCGCTCGTTAACCACAACATGCACCGATCAACGGCACATACACATACACACAATCTAACAACGTCGCTACACTACCTGCCACTACTGATAACAATATTCTTATGAAGCTATCACGTACAATGAAGTCAGAAGGATCCACAAACAGTATACGATCTATTCAGTTTTTTTAAATACTACTTTATACACCCTATAGGAAATAGCTCTAAGTTGATTCTATTAGTAAGTTACTGCTGTATAATAAGTGCGTCAAACAGAAATATGAAAACGCTCTAGTGCCTACGACAAATTCACGTCAAACTAATTACCTTCACTATGCTGGCTAAACACTAAAGCATTTCCAAATACAATATCAAATGGTGTAATGTAAAATAACTAACAAGATGCAAGAATGGTAGAATTGGGACGTGACAAAATGTAATTCCAAGTGACCTTTATATTATTATTACTCTAAACTATTATTTAAATGGAAATAAATAAAAATAAAATAAAATCTATCAAAACTACGGCTACACACGTAAACCTCGCTTTTTATTGTCATTAATATGCATTCACGAAACACGGTTTAGATAGAACGTATGACACGATATGTCCCCCATAAGCTTAATAATAATAATATAGCAATAAACTCATTGTATTTAAATTTCCTCTTCAGTGAAGATTAAAACTACGAACGCATAAAGAACGCAACTAATATTTAAATTATCAATGCGAAAATAAATAAACACTAAACATAATATATTCTAATTTCCATTTCAGACTCTTTCCTTTAAAACCTAAAAATTCCAGTTTCAAAATTTCAGCTCCTTGTTTTTATTATTTTAACATATGGTGTTATTGATCATAACGCTCAACACCAGAACAATATAGATATTTAAGAGAGAAAAAAAATTCTCTTTGCAAACTAATTTGTACTAAAATATATAATTAATTTTATCACAAACTTCTATACATTCAACATCCAAATCAGCAAGTGTCTTAAGTATATTAAGAAACCGCTAAACACATTATACATTTTTACCTGCCTACAAAAATATAGATGAGTCAAATCAATGCACAATATTTAATAAGTATTTTAACATAAATATTCGTAAAACTACAAACATTAATAAAAGTCAGAAGAATCAAAACATTAAATTAAAATTCAACACTTCACAATTACTTTTGGTCAAATGACCGTTTTCGTCTATTTGGTGTACACACTATAAGTATGAAAATAAACTATAATAAATTAAAGAACACAGAATTGCTGGCTTTGAGTCGACTAGAAGATTAATAAAAAGAACACTGTAACTTGGAAACGAATACTACAGCTAAGAACAAATCGTTCAAACTCTAAACAAAACATCCCTTAATAGTAACAGTACAAGCATAAATCAGAAATCGCTTTTTCACCTAATCTCTGATTTATGCAACTATTTACATAGTAAATGTGTAATATATTCAATATGTTTATTACCTGAACATCAAAGGGTTGATGCGTTTGATGAGTCTGGTGTGTCTGGTGCGTCTGGTGATGCGGTGTGTTGTCCGGCGCAGCACCGTTCACCATGGAGCCAGCAGAAGCTCCCACGCCTCCTACACCACCATACTGTACAGACAAGGCATATAAGGGATGTTGAATACGGTCGTTCAGGATAGATTGTTCAAATAATGTGAAACTAATGCAAAAACAAAACAGTAAATGTGTAATTCAGGGTATCGTAAGCACATGGATTTATTTATAACATCTTCAACTACAATGGTACTCAATACTAGAAGCATTATTAACATTTACCTGCTGGGAGTTAGCAAAATTGTTGTTATCAAACTGTGGATGCTGCTCCATTTGCAGGACCAATTCGAGATGTTGATTCATAGAGTCATTCAATGTCATGCCTGCAAAAAGGAAATTCTTATAATATTTTGCTTATTAATTTTTAAATATTTTTTATTTTAAAAACTGATGTTTTGAAGAGAGTGAACTTCGACGAGAGCTTCATGGCACAACACAATACATCAAATGTGGTTTATCATTAAACAAATTAGAAATGTGTGCCTGTAACCTTTATATCTTATTCATTACTTACCAGGATGTATTTGCGGATGCTGAGGATGCGGCAATCCTTGTATTGGTGCTACACCCAACATGCCAGGGTGATGCTACAGACAAAACAATTACGTTAATATCAGTTTACAATCATCATAAAGACTTCTTTTACAATGTAGTATACCTGATGCGTGGGATGCGACATGTGAGGCATATGATGCAGCGGTTGTGGTACGGCATGCGGCGGCAACAAAGGGAAGGCGGCTGGCTCCAGACCACGCGCACCCACCGCTCCTGCACCCGCAGCTGCCTCCTCCTCTGCCGGCGATGGCTGACGGGATCCTGGTGTGCGGCTGTGCGGGAAACTGACCGCATCAAACACGGCGTCATCATAAAAGCATATTAATGTACAATAATAATATGTTAAAACTCACTTGAAGGCTTTGTCGTCATCCTGTCCATTATGTAGACCATTCGGCATAGAGTTAGGTAATGTATCGTGAAGTTCATGCAAGTCCTTCTCAAAGGGTGATGCTGCTGTGGCTGCCTTGTCCTCGGGGCGTTCCTCTAACACTATGTTGCGTAACCCTGCCACTACACCTGATACCTTCTCCACATTTGCACCTGTATTTGCATCACAATTGTTATTACTAATTTAATTACATACACAATACATAAACCTTGTAGTAGGACTACTAAAACAAATTAAACCAATTTTCAAAATAACATTACTGAGGAACATTAAAGCAAAAATCTTCCAGATTAAAATAGTAACTTTCTTACCAGTAGGCGACCCCCCTAGTACATCAAGAACCATCTTAACCCCGAGACCTGAATTGTCTCGTGGTGACAGAATATTGTTGGCATCTCCCCCAGGATATGCAACTCCACGACGTCCTCCCATCATGGGACCACCAACGCCATGCTCTACTGAATAAAACAAAGGGATCAGTATTAAACAACAAGCAATTATTACTAATGTTAGTAGAATTTCTGCTTAGGGATAGACAGATATAGCAGATGCCCACCCTTTTATTCATCACAGTAAGACTTATTCATCATCATTTTTCATTTTTGTACATTACGTACCTGTACTACTTTTTTATTATACTATTCTTTGGAAATCACTTGATAATAATTACTTTTACCCTTTATTTTTATTTATTTATTTATCATATATTTTCTTTTATATACTTTTTAAATTTAATTGTTGATTTGAGGCTTTTCTCTACAATACACAGAAGCAAAAACTGTTTCAAGTTTATGACAAACTAACTTTTGAACAACTCATAAACATGATATTGGTGTATCCACTAACTAAACTCATACTACTGAGCATTGTTTATTATCTATACACAACTATAAAAGAATTGTTCATATAAAAATTATATTTAATTATTTTTAATCTGAAACTTAATTGCAATATTCTCACTACAAGATAGGCAATAGTAAACAAATGTGGATTTTAAGTCATAATTAATGGAAAATGTATTATACCTTGTGCGGACCAAGTAGGGTCTCTCCACATCTGCTCGGGATTCAATTGTAAAGGAGGCAAACCGCCTTTATTATCACCACCTGCACCAGGTCCCTTGTCCCATAATTTCTTTGCAGCTGGTGGTATCTGTAAATGTTCACATAAGACAAATTCTAACACAAAATTTCTCATTAATATCGAAATACTCAATTTCGATTTAAATTAACAAATAAAAAATAAAAATAAAACATTTATACAGAAACAATTATATAAATATTAACATGTAGTAATTAATTATTTAAATTTAATATAATATTAAATCAATACACATTCAAATCCAACACAACATAATTCCTTAATAGAAAGAGATGATGCATATAAACATAGGTTATAGACATGCTACTTGTTAGTATTTCATATTACACCATAAAAATGAAAACAATGTTATTACGTTCTTAGACCTTATACACTCACATCCTAAACTAATAATGTATAAAAAGCATGATAATATAAAAAAAGCGTTAGTATATTCCTCTAGAAGTTTTGTTTACCTAATTTCAATTTTAGTATGACACACCTACATAAACAATAACTTCCAAGTAAATTCGACATTTTAAGTTAATAGATACGATATCACACAAATAGGTGTAAGCTTAAATAATAATTTATAGAACTAAACCATCAAACTCCGACTACGAAAAACAAAAGCCACTGGTGGTCACCATTTAAAATTTAATGGCGTCATATCACTGAACCACATCGCATAAAGAGTCAAATTATTGACGAAACGTTTTTAAAAAACATTCGTACGGAAAATAATAGCAATTAAACACTTTTCATTCATATAGAACAAAACTTCTTACGAAACATTTACCGACCGGTGAACTCAGAGGAACAAGAAATGGCGGACGCCGGTGACAGTAAACAAAACAAAAACGAACCTGTTGATACGAAACACAGCCTAAACTCCGCTTTGATGACTTAAATTATCATTATTTTAACATTATCTCTGTATATAACAACTAAACTTACCATGTCGGGGCCCATATTCTCAACATTAGTGTCGTAAAAAAAGTCACCCAAAGGTTTCATGCGTACAAATGCCCAAAGCTTTGGCGTATGGCATAGGAAGCTTATGAGAATTAAGATCACATTTCACACACACGCGGCTATAAAAACATCAACAACACAACGCACATTTGTCTTTGTAATATATTTATTATGAATTACGCAAATTAATAACGAACCGAAGCCAAAAAATATAAATTAAAACACGGCGATGTCGACTCGGTTCGAACAAAGGACACACGCCGACTACAGCGCCTGCGTTGAACGGGCCGTACACGACCAACAAACATTGAAGTTTCATACGACCGACTTGCACGACAAACTTTTTATTTTTCTCTTATAAACATTTTTAGTACACAACTTTATTTTAATATTTTTAATGTTAGATTCGAATTAATAATTTTACCATAATATCAATATTAATTAATTTAATAAATCCAGCCCTAGACGCCGTATTAAATTATACTACAATGAAATTTCAAGGTCATTAATTTTTAAAGCTTTAAACCAATTCCTGTTTATGCTTACATATTACAATAAAAATATGAATAAATTAAAATTTCAAACATACAGTTTTTATCGAAATAATTATGATAATATTGATTATTGAACATGCAAACTGTCTTAAAAGAGATTAATTAAATATCTTCATATTTGAGAAAATTTATAAGTACAGTCTGTGCTCTGAACTTATAGCACAAAGTATTCAAACCTGAAGTTATCATCTTATTTTTTATATTGGACTTGGATGTGATATGGTGATTGTAATATCATTACGATAATTGTTTATGTGTAAAAGAATTGACAGTAACTAACAAAAAATATATTTACTTGACTTCTGACGTTTGGTACAAGTGGCATTCCCAACTGATTTTGTCCCTGCTGCATACACTGATTAGTACCCGGTGTTAGGATTCCCGCTTGACTTAAATACATCATATGTTCTGTATTCTTGCCGATGCCATTGATAGCTTGCATAGGGTTTGCATGATGCTGGTGAACATCATACAATCCTTGTTGACCCAATTGATTTTGTAGACCTGGCAACTGAGGTATCATCATAGCGTTGTTTTGAATCGGTGCATGGTTCTGCATAGCTTGTATTTGAGTATGTACCATGTTAGTGGTCATTTGAGTAGGATGACTTCCGATCACAGAAGGGTTAATTGCCAATGCCCCAACAGAGGATGGTATACCTGGATTCATCATATGTTGATTTGCCAAATTCTTTAATGCCACTGAGTAACCATGCTGAGGCATATTACTCATTGTCATAGGAACAGAATTTTTCCATTTATTCTGATTCTGTAAAATAAAATTCCTTGTCAACAAGCGAACATATCCAGAAAAATATTTGACAGTTTAATTCTATATTGCAATTTTTCGCAATAACCTCTACTCATAATTACGGATGCACTCCCTTCATTTGTTCATTGCATATAGATATAAATACAAATTTAGAACGATGTAGATTTTCATTTATTTTATCTCTGATGTAAATAAACAAAAGTCACAAAGTAAACAAAAGAACTAACCTCAACAACAGTGTCATCTGCAACTGCCCATCGTTGTTTGGATGCTAGCGACGGCAATTCTCCTTCTTGGGATTCTCTTTGAAACACATAATGCACTGCCGCATCATCCTGAGTGCGGGCTTGAGTGGTTCGCGCGGGCTGCGAGCCAACGTCTGCCGCCTCGCCTTCTGCACCAGTTCCAGGCCACTTCATTGGGCTTCCGTGAGGCTCGAGCATTCAGTTTTCGCTTATTCACCACAACAGAGATATCAACTATGACGTATCCTCGATGACATACAAATACATAAAAGATTTAACGTGCTTATACTTTTTATTCGTTTAGCATTCTACTATAGCGAGCAATCGACTAATATATAATATCGTTGCTGTTCATTTAGCAGTGAAGATAAACAGACATTATACACAAATGACAGCCGCTAGGATACCAAATATAAACAGTTTTCTTGTAATGAAATGTGCTTCGTAAAAATATTTTGTATCGGACTCGTTTTAAAGCTTCAAAATTTCTTGCTGTTACAATTCCGTTCATATACTGTCGGTAATAACATTCAAGTCGGCGTCGAAATATAACTCAAATAAACACCCGAAATAAAAACTATTATTCACACAATAACTAAACAAAAAGACCACAAATATAATTACTATATGTACACAGAACTATTTACAATGTACAATTTTAAACAATTTGGCGTTTATGCCATCGGATATTAGCGATACATTCCGATTTATAAAAGTCGACAAACATTATTCACTGGCTATCCGCCATATCGGTCGGAGAGATGCGCGCGCAATACATACGCATCGCTACAACATAAACATCTATATAAACAATTTTAAGCTGTGCAAAAGAAACGTATAACAAAATTTATATTATGCTATTTGGTAATTTTTATGGGAATATTTTATAACTGTGAAAAAATAAGTCATTTTGGAACTAAAGTTATGTATTTCTCAATAGATTTTGAATTTTACCGCCTACATACCAGTGCATACTCTGGGGTTACAAGACTCTCGCCTATCAGCGTCGGTACACGGCATCGATGGTGAAAGAAATTTTTGCGGGTATTGCCATGCAGTTATTGGTAACACTACGGGAAAAACATCAACGACAGTAGCTGGCGACACTACGCGCAAACTTCAAAGAGAGTAGAAGAGATGCGGCGCGCGCGTCGCGTTCGTTCTTAGTTTGTAACAAAATAAACGATGCGAAGCGTCGCATATTCTTTTATGTCTTTTAATGAACCTACATCAAATGAAACGCCGAAATACCTTAGAATATTGATTATTATTTTATATTCGTCTATCGTTACCATGGTATATTTTTGACCATAAAGTTTGGTCTTTATTATATTAATCTAAAAATTATTTTAGTGATAGATGTATAGGTTTTAATCGATCTCCTTTAGAAGAGATTTGCAAATAATAATTACATTTTTGCTTTAATTAAGTGGATTTATTTAAAGTATCTAATTATCATAGTTTGATATACAATGTTCCTTCAGAATAATACGGTAGACTAGAATTAGGACAATCACCACATTCAAGAAAGTTTTACCTTATTTTAATATGAACAAACAGTTTTCATTCATACCATATTACGTTTGGTATCTATTGTTAGAGGCCTCATTAATTCATAATTGTAATTTAAAGAATATTGGTCATACTTGCAAAGACAGTCTGCATTATTACTTCCATATAGTTCAAACTATCTATCAAAGGAGCCTAGCCCATGACAGGACTATTATAAATGCATTTCCATGACCACAGCATTTCTTTATTGAAACAGTACTAAGCTTATAACATGATGTATTAGTTTCCATTGCATTTTCAATCATAGCAGAATAAAACATAGTAGAGAGCATAAAAAGTATTTAATAAAGTAATTTAAATTGGTTTAATTTTGAAATGCAAGCCAATCAAAGAGAATACCAGACATTTCAAATCTTGAACTAAATAGTAGAATGTTCGCAAGCCTTCTGGATCCCGAGACTGGCTTACTTCTACAAGAGAACCAGTTTTGGATGTTGTGAATGAAATGTGCTCCTCTCCGATGACTATTTCCAATTCCTATAACAAAACATAGATACATTTAACTCGTGTAAAAGCAAAATGATTCTAGGTACTATTAGAAATGCCTAGTTTATGGTTTTCTTCTCATATAGTAGAATAGAAATGATTATTTTGGTACAGGTTGTGGTTTTTTATTATCTTTACCGGTATATTAACCTCTTCAGATACCAATTAAGTAAGACTTACTTGTCTCCCAACACGATCTGGTTGCGGCCATAACGCATCATCCTCGCGCATAATTTCAGAATCAAGTATTATGCGTTTTAACTCTTCCATTACACATGGATGCACATAGACTTCTTTGCGAATCATAGTATCGTTCTTGTAATTTGAATTGTTAGCATAACGCAGTTTGCCATCAGGGCGGAATTCAAACTCTAAAAATTCATGGCCAAACTTCCCCTTATGCCCCACGTAGTATCTTATGTAAAAATCTGTAGACATTTTTCCACATAAATGTATTTAACACGTCCAACAACCCATCTACACCAGAGCCGAGACGCGAGCGAACTCGAAGCCCAGGGACAACAAATTCTAACCGATCGGGACAAACACGCCAAATCTATTCAAAAATTGATGAATGTAATAAACACGACCACTTAATAAATATTATACATACCATAGAATAATAGATTTCAAAATATTTTAAATAATAATAATATTATTAACGATATTAATGAAGCTAGAATAATAAAAGTAAAAGAAATATTTGTCATATGTAATTTGGTTGTTACAAATTACAAGTTACACTATATTGATATAATTTATCTACAAAAAACATATTTTGGGTATTCATAAAAAAAAATGTTACGGTCGTGTATAACTCATAAAATTCATGACAGCTGACAAAAGTGTCAAAGTGGCTCTTTCTTGTCTACGGCCACCTAAAGATGGGTGAGTTAACGTGAATTGTTGTTAAATAATCCGCTTTAATCGTTAGATTTCTGTGGTTAAAATATATTATCAATGTTTAAAATCTATAAAAATAGTTTTGGTCTTTACAAATAATCTCTTATTTCCAAAATTTAGAGCGTAACCTTTTTGTTGTGAATGCAGTTTGCTGGTGGACGAGTGGTCTTATTATGATTGTCTTATAAATGTAATAAAATGAGGTGATATTATGCAGGTATTAGCCGTGATCATTGGCATAAGCGTAGGGCTACCGGCGGTAAACGCAAGCCTATTCGTAAGAAGAGGAAGTACGAGTTAGGCCGCCCGGCTGCTAACACAAGGGTAAGATTGAAATTCTCTCGCCACCAAATACTGATAAATGCGCAAATATAATTGTAACACAAAATAGTGTATTAATACAAATATTACTATATTACGTTAACTGAACTACTTTCCACGAGGATCGTTTTTTGATGAGGTTAGAATTATTTCTCCTTATGTCAATGGTTATAAAAGTAATTGTTACGAATAAACATATCCAAAATAATATAAATTATTGAATAATGAATATTGTTTTAAAACGTTTTCAGCTCCAAACTGGTGCACAGCGCATTCATCTTGTCCGCTCCCGTGGTGGCAATGTGAAGTACAGGGCTCTCCGTCTCGACGGTGGTAACTTCTCCTGGGGTTCAGAATGTAAGTTTCTTTTCAAATTTTAAAATATTTTTGGATGAAAACCCATTCTACAAAAATTGTAATTAGAACATTCTGGTAATCATTGTTTTTTAATTATAGGTGCAACCCGCAAGACCCGTATTATTGACGTAGTATACAACGCTTCCAACAATGAATTGGTGAGGACTAAGACCCTGGTGAAGAACGCCATAGTTGTTGTTGATGCTACTCCATTCCGACAGTGGTACGAGTCTCATTACTTGTTACCCCTTGGAAGGAAGAAGGGAGCTAAATTGGTAAGGGATTTCTAACTTAAATTGAAACTCAACTGTACACAAGGCGGTTTTCAAATGAATACAGTTTTTGTATATGTATAAGTGACAGAAAGTGAAACAATTGTAGTGTTGTGAATGACAAAGGAGATGTCTGTATCCCTTTAACACCTGTCTCAACCTCGACAAATGAAAGCAGGCGACATAATAATAATATAGTTATCCCTTTCTAATGATTGTTTATTCCAGTCCAAAGTCCAATCTGTATCCATTTGAAGATTGTTGACTGTACATGCACATCAATAGGCGTGTGGACAGTATTAAAAAAATGATAAAATAATGATTTTAGTGGGAAAACATGTTAAAAGTATTACAATGAAATACTCAATTTTGCAAATTAAATTGAGATCATTAAGATTTTCAATAAAATAAAAGTACAAAATACTGCAATCGGCCATGCTCATTGAAACACCAATCAGGGAGAATGACGTCAAGGCCCAGTAAATATATCAGTGTCAAGGAAAGGGCTGTGTTGTTTTACTTTGTGTTCTGTTTAATTTTTACATCATTCAAGTTAGTTAACTCGTTGTTTGTTCGCTGTTCGGTGAAAAAATAATTATCTAACAATTGACAACAATGGAACAAAGATTTATTAACTCAAATAGCTCAAATTTGGCCAGAATTGATTTGTTATGTTGGGAAGGCAATTTCAAAATCTGTCCACATGCCTATTGGTTTGTCCTTATTCTTTTTTCTTTAATAAGATGAAACAAGCGTGTCATATGATAATTATTTGATTAGAATATTTATTTCAAAATAACATCTGATTATGGAATTGAATTTCATTAAACTAAAAGTTTATATAATTATGTATACTTTTATTTTTATTTACCAGACGGAGGCGGAAGATGCCATCATTAACAAAAAACGCAGCAAGAAGACCGCCAAGAAGTACAAGACTAGACAACGTCTTGCCAAAGTTGAACAGGGCCTTGAAGAACAATTTCATACCGGCCGCCTATTAGGTATCTATTATTATATATTATGCTATAATGATTTTAAAGCCTGTTGTTCTCTTGTTGGCAGAAACAATTGGATGGTATTAATTTTCTTTTATCTCTTTTATTCAAATGACAAATATTTTTCTAATAGTTATTTGTTAGTAAATGTTTTTCCTCATTCCTCATTCCTTCATTCATTCCTTGATTTTTTATTTTATGATGAAAATAAAAGTTTTGAAGTCAAACTTAAAGAGTTAGACCGTTTTGGAAAAACTCTTATTGACTGTATGATTTAACTGTCATAGTTACTCTGATAATGTAAGTTCATATGTCAAATATTTTGTTTTAACGTTTTTTTTTAAATCCTATTGTCTATTTTTTCAGCTTGCGTGTCAAGTCGACCTGGTCAATGTGGTCGTGCTGATGGTTATGTGTTGGAAGGCAAGGAGTTAGAGTTCTACTTGAGGAAGATCAAGTCTAAGAGGGCAAAGTGATGTGTTAAGTGAAATAAATCTAAGAAAACTATTTGGATTGTTTTTTTTTCATATATTGTCAACATTTTCTGTGATACTTTAGGTCCATTTCAATTAATCCTTTTGGAAAATGAGCATTATCTATAATACATTTAAAGGTTGCACTCTACCTATCTCTGAGGTCTATCAGTATGCCTAATTAACTTCTGCAGGTCATTTCTGTATTATTATTTGAACAGAGTATAATGTGCGCGGTAATTTAAGTTTGACGGTGATCAGGGATTTGACGTTCTTGATTATATGTAGAGGTTGGGTTAGCTATTGTTTTTTTAAAATATGAATCAAACTTCCGTCTGTACTATAATACTCTTGTATTTAGTGGATCAACCATCTTCCCAGCCATCAATGCCACATGTATGCTCGAGTCCATTACGAAATATAAAAAGGGATATGTTGCTGAAAAATGTATTGGATATCTATTGTTCACGTAACCTGTAAAGAAATAAAATTGAAGTTATTATTCCGAAATAATTATTCGTGTCACGTTGCATATGATGACTAAATCATGAATGGCTCCTAATTGCTATTTTTCCCGTCTGCTATTTTAGCTATTTCATAATTATTATCATGACCAACCTTGGTATTTCAATTCAACTAATACGATTGATGTTTATCTCTTGTGCCCGAATAAAAGGCAAATTGAATCCGGTGTGTGACAGAACGACTCGCAATTATTTTGATGATTATTTACATAATTGAATACTAGTATCAACCAATCATAATTATCATCTCACGATTAGGCATTTAGGTCGCAATATGTCAGTGCAGCAAAGCATCGGGCGATTTGCCTAATTGGCGGAGTGCGTGGCAGGTATGCTGGACGCGCGCATCAATGACTGTGAATGCGCGTGTCGCCGAGCATTGCGCCATGCCCCGCTGGAGACAATGGCATGCTCGGAACTACTCTCGCTGTTTCGCACTTTATACATTTTGGCAACACTTATCTCGTTCCTCAACTGGAAAATGAGAGGCTATGGAGCTACCATTTGCATAAGATGCCTCTGTAAATTGGTACTTCGACCTTTGGTGTGTGAATTTCGACTCGAATTAGTGAGTTGCATTTTGCATGGGGAAGCGCCACATCATGACCTTCACGGTTGTCAATTTAACTAATTGTGAAAAATCAATTTTGTAATTTTTGAGAGCGCATCAATGTCCGCCAAGGATTTTCCGGCGGACGTCATGATGCGTGAAGTAAGTGTTGGAGGAGTCCATGCAAGTCGTCGCGACCCCTCGAAGCTCCCACACCAAACGCTTTATAATTAACTGGAGCGCACCGGATGTGTTATAGCGTCGCCTTATGACCGTGGCCTCGCTTAATTTTAAACAAAAACAATAGCCTATCTCTAATAGGATTCGTTATTTCACTACATTTTTTATGGTAATTTACGAGAACTGTAGATGTTACGGGTTGATGCACTTTACGAACAGAAACGTGCGTGAGCGCGTCCACTGCTGTATTGATTGTTCAGCAATATAGGTACGTATAAAATATTATTCATGATGATCAGATGGATTACTTACGATTCCGTTTGTGATCATCAGGGCGGTACTTGCGAATAGCGACACTCACAGCTTGTTCTACACTGCGGACATAGACGCCTGCTCCTGACGTCATTGGCGTGAAATCACGCTGTCGTGGTTCAAATACATCTCGAATACCTAACTGTTCAAAAATAATATTTATTACAATTTATTAGTAGGTTCATAAATTACAAAATAAGGTTAGTCCCGCAGATTCTGAGCAAAATTAACACAATGCAGATAACATGCAAATTAGGTATACCTATGTGTTTTACAAATGTAAATTATATTAACCAAAACTTAATTTCTCACCTTTTGTAAATCGGTTGTTAATGTAACATGCCCTTTGACAGTAAAACTAGGAACTAACGCTCGTATCCTTTTAGGTCTTAAAGTCGCATGCACATCTCTTAAATCTGACTCTCTTGCCATTCTAGCAATAAGTCTGCTCAACTCCGCTGGTCCTGTTCGGGATGGTAGCACCACTAGGAGATAATAACGGTCACTATCTAAAGGTAAACGTAGAGCTGACGCCTCTAAATGTGGTAAATACGCATGCTCCAATATTGTGTCGTATTGCATGTATGTAACCTGCAGAGTTAAGTACAATTAATTGAAGTTCGCATAACAAATTTAGAAAAAAAGAGCGTTAATTAACCTAAACTGATTGCTTTGTGAGAAAATTAAGTACCCACAAAAAAACTTCAACGTGTTCAGTCATCCATTATTTTATGATTGTTATCATTGGCTAATTATTTTTATTAGTTTAAACAGTTGAAGAGATGTTCTATTTTTAAAGTTTTTAGCATCACCTGCATATTTCGGAGTCCATTAACAAGGAAAGGTTTGTCGCCAATATCAGGCCCAATGTCAAATGCTCTATGATAACCCAAATCTTGTATATACGGGGGATTAGTAAATATGAAATCTACTATAGATTTCTTCTTCCTTTCCAAAGTCTCTAATGTAGATTCCTTTATCGTTTGTGTAGTATCAGTAGGCTTGTTAGATTCTGTGTTCGTTCCTGTTGTTTCGATCGTTGGTGTTTCTGTGGTCTCTGGTGCGACAGTTGTGGATATTGTGGAATCAGCTAAATTCTCTGCTACGGACGTTGTTTTAGACGTCGACAGCAGTTCTACCTCATTGTTTATTGTTGTTTCTATTGAAATAGTAGATTCTATAGTTGTAGGTGGATTAGTCATCGGCACAGATGTAGTCGTTTTTGGTTCACTTGATACTGTTGACAATGAATCTGTTGTGGTCTCACTATTAGTACTCATAATTTGAGGAGCAGTTGGTGATGGCGGAGCTGTTTGTTGCGCAGTTGTTACTTCTGTGCTTGTACTTTCAGCATTAGGTGCTGATGAAGGGCTTGCAGTGCTGGACGTTGGTATACGAATATCAACATCTGTAGATGATTCTGTGCTCGGTCTGGGTGTGGTTTCTTCAATTTCCGGCGTCGCACTTGAAGCAGTAGCTGTTTCTTCTCTCGCGGGCATTGTTGTAGGTGTTGTGTCATTCGCAGTTGCATTAGTCGAATTGTTAGCTTGAGGTGGTAATGTAGGCAACTGGTCATTGTCCAAATCAAAGCCGTAAAATCGCAACACTTTTTTATAATTGTCGTTAAATGTAACGTTTTCGTTGTTAAGCGCTAATCCTGCGAGGAACCCTTCTTCGGGAACGAAATAGGTCTGAAATAAATTTAATAAAAATTTGTGCATTAAAAAATTATACAGCACAAGTTTTAAATCTACTCAATTTTATCAAAGAAGTAGGTATTTATTAGTTTGGTGTTTGATGATTTTGGATGTACCTAGCTAATTACAGAGGATACGCATAACTACCGATAAAAGACTATACGGTGGTTCGTCTTGCATCCTATAGAATACGCAATAATGATAGAGTAGTGCTATTTATCCGTTATACTATAGGAGATAAGCTCTATCAACTTTTAAATCAAAATAAGGTGAGAATAATTTAACAAATTTAAAACCTTCAGAGTTCGATGGATGTCTCTAAATCCCACCCTCATCACGTTTCTGTTCCATGGCAACTGCATTCCACGCTGGATTTGGTATGACGATTCACCATCCACACCCTCATACAATGCCACCATAATCCCGGTCAATCCATATGGGGAAAACGCTATGTTATTATCGTTTAAAAAGTTATGTTCAGCTAATACTTTTAGTCCGAATTGATTAGTAACGTCCACCATGTGATCTAATGGTGATCTGCCGGTATCCCATAATTGAATTTCTACAGGGACCCCATAGTCTGATCCTGCTAATACTACCGCGAGTTGTATTACGAAAATCGAAATCGCGCGCAGCATGTTTTCCGTTCGATCTGCGGCAGAGCGCAACCGGTCACCACGGCGTGGTGGTCACAAATCGCCGACTGCGCACTCCACCGCACGACCTCTGCTAACTTTTGGCTAATCTTCGTGCCTAATTAGCATTACGCCCGGAGGCTTGCGGCTCTCGGTGAACGCCCTCCATAAAATTTACAAAGTAAACTTATATGCAAAAATATCATTTATTATTCATATTGCGTTTGTTTTACAGCTATACATAACTCAACATTGAGAATAACAGCTAAAATAATATATTCATTTGATTAAGGGAGCTATTTTTGCCGATATTTAAAAACTATCAATCAAGTCTTAATTAGAAGAAACCTAATCTACCTGTACGAGTTTTATACTTTAGTACAATTTTTTTAAATATTACTATATCTAAGCGATTTTACGGCTTACTATCGTGTTAATTTAGTATTATTTTAATCCGATGGCTCTTGAGCTCACCGCAAGACCGCTCCAGCGTTGGTTTTTGTAAAACTTCGCTAAGACTGACTTACGGCATGAAATGGGTTTGAGATGTACAAGCAGAATTAATTACTTTGATATAAAAACAAAAGCTGTTTGTGCCAATTATAAAAAAAAAATCTAGTTGTTTATATTCGTTCCTTTGCCACTCGAGAAAAAAAACTTTATATATTATCCGACTACGTAAAGCCGCGTCTCCTGCTCCTGTTTCTTCCAAACATTAGACAAAAACATTGAAACATTGGGGCGTGGTCGTACACATTTTTGTATTCATACACAATGTTTTTTGTTTTCCGTGGTCGACGGAAAGCAAAAACATTGTGTACGGCCACGCCCCAATGTTTCAATGTTTTTGTCTAATGTTTGGAAGAAACAGGAGCAGGAGACGCGGCTTTACATGACAGTTTTTTATAGAACTTTGTCGTGTTTATGGTTTTATGCTTTTTTCATATTTTAATTGTGTTGATTTTAGATCTATGGTTGAGTTTTCTCCATTGTTAGCGTTTCGTATTTTTGACGCTCTAGAATTATTGATTGCTTGCTTGTGATGTATAAAGCGAAGCTATGTTTAATAGTGTTGGCTTTTCCTGGGTAATCGAATAATAATTTACCAGTTCCCGTGTAGTTGATGTAAGTATTTTATTAATATTTTTATATAAAGATAACTGATTCGTGTGACATAAATGACATGTACAACTACGCGAGGTTGCTGTTGGAATCGTTTTCTAAATAAAGTGTTTGAAGAGTATTTTTTATGATTAACGTGGCCGTCATATTTATCTGCAGTATACAGTACATTCTTAGTTATGTCGCTATATAGGCGTTGTGTTCATAGACACTTCCTACGTCAAAAATTTTGGTCGTAAGGGTTTTTAAGAGAATTGATAATCGTGTATTACGTTACTAATTAAGGCAATTCCCCTTACTAAACAATTTTTCAAAAGGTGTATGGTTATGGGAATTTATGTTTTCAATCTTTGTCCATAAATAATGTACCCAAGCAGAATGGGCTTCATATGCAAACTATGTACAGAACACATGGGTAGTGTAGATAGATGGATATCTTTTAAATGGTAGAAATAAAAATTCCATTTTTTCGTTCGAACTTTGACGTTTCATTTTGTTTGTTTTTAATATTTAGATGAAATATGTATGACCATTAAAAGATCACGGCATTAATCATAGCTGAGTGCTATTATTGTATTGCTGTCTAGATTTATAAACAGATAAAAGATAGAGTTCATATGTATTTAAGAATACATCTATAGGAATTTGGGCAAAAGTTAAATTGTTTGCTATTATTCAAACTAATGTTCGTAGATGTTATGTCTGTTTTAAAAAAGGAATTTGAAATTTATAACAGTCGTGGTTGGTGCACTACACCACCAGGGATTGACAGTAAGTATTATTTACACCTCTTGATAGAACTCTGCAAAGGTTACTGACAAATTTAGTATACACTTTGTTACAAGTACAAGAGTAAGTATGTTACAATAATAGTACTTTAATTTGACAACAATGCTATTCCGCATCTTATGGTAGGTGATATTTAATATTTCAGTTGTGACCTTTGAGAGAAGAAGGGAAGAAATTGTGTGTGTTTTAAGTGAAAAGTTTTTGATGTTGAATCATTAACTGTGTGAAGAGAATTGAAGATGGATCTCCCTGATTGTCCTCCTGGGACAGAAGGTTACGAAGAGGATGTCACTAAAATGTCCAGGCATATTGTGCTAGACAAACATAATGACACTAGTAAGGTAATTATTAATTGTGTATACTTTTTTATTTTATTTATATTGATTATTATATTAAAGCAATTATTTGGTACTTGGTTTTTGTCTTTTATGAGACAAATTTTTTACGTAGATTGTTGTACTGCAGAGAATAAAATGAAATATAAAATACTATAGTTGCATATTTTTTTAATTTGAGTAATCACAAAAATGACCTAAAATAAACTAAATATATGAATTATTCGGCAACTAAAAGCTAAATTATAGCTTCACAGTTCGAAAACATTGGCTGATTTTCTCACTTCTCGATCCCATGAAGTTTTTGTATTTTATCCAGGTTTTAACACTATGAAGACTGGCTAATATGTTTACCTACAGAAATATCGACAGGTCAAATGACTGCATAACATAATGTGATTTTTTTACATATTATTATATAAACATAAAAATTAGTAAAAGCTAGAAATATCAATTGTGCTACCCATCCCATCTTTTTAGTGTTATTAACTTTTTTTTATTAAAATTTAATACAAACATACTTATGAATCCAGACTAAAAAAAGAAAACAAAATAAATTGTCAATGACTCACCTTTTTGTGTAATTATTCCTATTCATTACATTTAAATATTTTATAATTGCCAGGTGGAATTATCTATGGGCAAAAAAAAATTGAACTGGGTTTTTAATTTGGCAATATTATGGAAGAACAAAATCTAATCTAGCTTAATCTTTAAAAATAATATTTTAGAGTACTAACTTGCTTTTAATTTCTTGTTTTTTATTTAGTATGACTTAAGTGATTTAAACAGGGTGACAAACTTTATTTAAAGTTCTGCCTAATTGGGACTGGTGTGTGACGTCACGTTGTTAATGACTGTTTTTTTTCCTTCACTTTTTAAAAATTGCTTAGTACATCAATGAGGTTTAAGTAGGTCTCAATAACTATTATTTGCTAATTCTTTATATCTGACGTGTTGTTAAGGTAAGTATGTATATCTATTTATATCTCTAAAAAAATAAATACCTATTTAATGTTGCTGTGTTATTTTATTTCCTTCATCCAGATGATTTATTGTGTATGTTATTTACAATATACGAATTTTACATTCCTCGAGGATATCTGCGGATCTTTGATGATACGCCTAATAAATAAAGAAGAGATTGTGAAAATTATATTTTGGTTTTCACAAATAGCAAAAATATATTAATCAAATTCCTAATAGTGTTTTGTTTTTATGATTGACAGGCGGAGAGAGAGTTCATAGAGCATTTAGACAGTTTAAAGTTGCGTCTTGAAGATGGTACTTTGCGCAAGGTCGTGGAGAGCCGCAACCGGGATGCTTCGGGGAAGATCATCTATTTATGCTTCCCATGTGCCGCGACCTGCAGTGGCGAGTCTATGCTGCAGGTAAAACTTACAATAAAAAAATATTTACCATATAAATCGTTATAGGCTTGTGCTACATAATCTAGAATTTTGAATATCCCAAAAAAACTTAATTTGTTATTATAATTTAGTACTTTACTAGCTAACTGATGCCGACGTTAGGTCATAAAATAATAGAATGCAATCTTATTTTTTAAATGTTTTTTTCCTTTATGTTTGCCATCAGAACCATATGTTGGGGAAGAAGCATAAAAATAAATTGAGTAGTCGAACAACATGGCCGGTGGATATCTATGTGAGTCATCCGTATGAGTTAGATAAAAAAATAAGATCATCTGACAGTGAGTTCTTGGAGTTGGAGCAAAAGTTCGGCAACTATAGGAAACGTGCGGCCATACAGGACACACTTGATGAGTTGACGTAAGTATTAATTCACGTATTGTTAAGTGTTCTTTATTTCATGGTTGGTGTTAGTTAAAGAAATATTTTTTTAAATTCCCAAGGTATCCTATACTCGGTCTGGAGTATCTTTTGGAATTTCCACCAGAGGAGGAACATCATGAGAGGCGATATTTGTGCGTACTGTGTCAGAAGCAGGGGCATCCGCGTACTATCATCAATCATGTCACCTGCTTTTGGCATCGATTCTCCTATCTTGTGAGTGATCACACGATGTTTTGTGCTCTAGTAATTTTCAGACACATTTTTAGTTCATACTATATGATTGACAGTCTCGGCATTTCCCGAAAGCAGCGGGGTTGTTGGCGCCCTACACTCGGATGACTCAGCGTAACGCCGTCAGTTTGATAATGAACAGATTGTCCAAATGCATTGAGGACAAACATGGACGCATGAAGCCGCTTCTGATTGATTATGATGTATTTGAGAAGGAAAAGTGAGTTACCGATTTTTTTTTTTAGTTTTTAAACTTAATTTGCGATGTTTCAAAAATGTTTTATTGTAGAGAGAAAATATGTCAGTGGATTTATAAGAGCCCTCATGCGGCCGAAAGTCCTGGTGCTACCTTTGAGGAGATTGTAGATGTTGATCTTATAACAACACTACGTACAGTTGGTATGTATTTATTTTATTTTTATATTATAAAAAGTTCTTCGATTATTAATATAAAACAGCACACGGATGTTATATTCATTGGTTATAATATAATTTAAACATTATTTTGTTGCTAACTGTACAGTTTGTTTTTAATTATTTGAATTTGATGTTTCGAAAGCTTACAGTTCAGTACAGGAATCACTTGTATAGATTATGGATAATAAATGTAAGGAATTAACATTTGATTTTGTTTTGTTTCAGAAATGGAACAGAAAGACAGGTAATGGGTAACATTTTTAAGTTATAATTTGTATACGTTTTTTTTCTAATTTTTCAACGTATCTTGTTTTAGTAGCACCGAAGAAAAACAACCTGATGTACGAAACGTTCAAAAAAAGGTATTTATGCTAATACGAATTTAGACTTCATTGTGTTGTTTGAGATTTAAAATTATTTAATTTTCAGAATATTCGCACCAGATTGTTATCCACGGAGACGGTATCGGACGATAGTGAAGATGATTGCAAAATACGTCACGTGAGGGATGGACATTCTTACAGGTACATTCTTATGAATGAGACTTATAGCAACAACTTGCTAATACAAGAAGTTGCACTCATTAAGCAGGTATAGCAAAGGTGTGTGTTGCCAAGTGTATGTGTATTGGTTTGTTTCAGAGATCGCAGATATCCTTCTAGTTCAAGTAATCGTTATGAGCCATATCCCCGTCATAAGATGTCCGAAGAGCTGCGAAAGAAGGTTTGTATGTCATTGACTACTGGCACTTTGATTACGTGATTGTAAGCCACATGATGTCTTTGAAATTTATAATCCCAAAGGCGTTATGATATATATTTAACAGTTGTATGTTAAATTAAATAAATATATTCTTAAAGGTGAATCAGAAGGAACAACAAAAGGATTATAAACTAAAGTTGGCTTCTGAAAAGAGAAAAATGGCGGAGGATTCTGCTAAGAAAATGTTAATTTATCATGAGAAAAATCCAGAGAAACATCCTCTATATCCTGATGAATGGAAGAAGTTTTGGAACAGACGCTACAAGGAGCTGCAGGCCGGTTTGTATTCCTATGAAACAAATATTTATGATGGAGGAATCCTTCTGTCGTGTTTAACTCAATATGAGAGAGATCGCTTTAACATTTAATGCATGTGTTTTCTATTGTCATACATTATTTTAGTTAACTCAATAATAAATAAAATTTTAGAGGGCAAAGATCCATCGAAACATGACTTTAAACCAGAATGGATAGTTTATTGGACTAAACGAATGAAGGAGTTGCACATGGAGGAACTGCAAGAAAATGTTAACGAGATTTATCGCAAGTTATGCCTTCCCGCTCCTAACATGCATCATAGGCAATCTCCACAACCTGATTCTTCATCAAAACGAAGTTCTACTGAAAGGCGACGCCTAGAAGATAGGTAAACGTTTATAAGCTTACACCAAGTAACAAATTACGACATAAGGCAGGCGTGTGAAATAATGAAATACTTGATCTTAACAGACATAGGTCACCCGGGAGACCGCGCATGCCTCGCAGTCGTTCGTCGGAGCGCATAGGATCAGATAGACATAGATCGCGGGAATATAGACGATCACCATACAGACAACGACCAGATTCCAGACGTATGTCCCCTGAGTCATCATCAAGATATTCTAGGTCGCGTCAAATTTCTAGAAGCCCAAGGTGTGTTTTTGCTATTTTATATTAATAGTTATTAATTTAGTCCATAATTATTACGATTTTTAATGACAATGTTGTTATATTAAGGTCGCGAGATAAACAACTGAGTCCACTAAGCCGACGCAGCCACGACATCCGCAGTCATAATCCAATTGAAAAATCACTAGTACTCCAAACTGTCCTTGTCAGTGATGATGACATGAAGTAAGCTAATTTGTCTTTCACAATTCGACAAATGTAAGAATAAACTTTAAATAATGATTGATCAAATGTTTGTCACCAGAGAATCATCACAATGGCTTTCTGACAGTATGGAGTCATTAGGTTCACTTCCCGAGGCCAAATCACCTGAGCACTCTAGTCACAAGTTTGATCCGCTTCCGACGTTTGAAAATCTAGGACCTGCTGATGATGTCGTAGGAACACTTAGAATATTAGTGGCATTAGAGGACAACTTGGGCAGCCTCGGGCCAAAGATTGTTGATGTGTTAACTGCAGCTTTGAAGATGGAAAAGGTCTTTTAATCACTATTTTTAAATTGAATGAAATTGAATTTTGGATTAAGATTCTTATATAAGTACTTTTCTACAGGATTGCCCAAATTCGTCTGAGAAAATATTAGATAATGAAGTTTATGTGACTCTACTGGAAACTGCAAAGGAGAAGTTAAAGGGTGCAGTGCAAGCGGGGCTGGTGACCAGAGGAGAAGCTGCTGCCAGAGCTGCCGTAGTGAGAGTGGCCACTTTGTTGCATCACGCTGACACGAGGAACGCTAAAAATAAACAGGTCACACTGTAATGAATTGATATGATCTTTATTTAATACGTGCCACTATAATTTAATATATTATTATAGAATTTAGAGTTATCCAATAAAGCAGGGACAAACTCAAAAGAGAATCAGTCACCAACTACGAAGCCGGAATTAGATCGTGCAAAGATTGCCAAGGAGATTGCAGCTGTACTTATTGCACAAGGGAAAACTGATATATCTTCTGAAGAACTAGAAATTCTAGTTGATTCAGTGGTATGTTCATCATTTAAAACAATTAACTTTGTATTTTTAGATTTTTGTATACTTAAGTTTACGTTTAAAGGTACAAAAAGCTAATAAGAAAAAGGAAGTACTTAACTCGAATCAGACGCCTGAAGAAGCCTCAGCTAAACCGTCACAAAAAACAACACCATCTGCCTCTGCATTGCAATTATTGCAATTTGCATATGACGAAGATAAAAAGTAAGCATACCCCATACGTGAGACTAGCTCAGTGTAACTTTAAAACTAATGTTCATTCTCAAAAGGGCTCAAGAAAAAGATAAAGCATCAGACGCGATGGATGGGCTGTCAGATTCGGATTTGGAAATGTTACTGAAAAATTTCAATGAGCTGTCAGCTGAAGAACAGCACAGTCTTATTGCTTATCTTAAAAAACTAGAAGCTCATAATCCAAAACGAGTTGAAAGGTTAGTATATAATATATATGGCATATCCTTAGTGGAAAACGAACTGAGAAATATGGTTATTTCGAACTATGACAATTGAACTTTCTTCATGTGTTAAAATAATCAGTACATCTGGAACTTGAACATGCGTATTCATCTCCAATTTTTGTCCTTGGTTTTAAGCATTACTTGTTGAAGTGAAATTGAATGAGAAGCCATGAGTTTGTCTGAAGATGCTTCGACATTCGTATTTTTAATCTAATCGAGTAATAATTAATGCAAAAACATTTTCTTCATACAGACTACGAGAATATGTAAGTCTGGCTGCGCCAGTTCCAAATCTTATGAAAGCAGAAACTACAGCACCCGAACCCGCGCCACAAGAGAACAAATCCTATATTAATGTGGACAGCGACGACGATGATTATACTGTTGATGAGGTCAGTACTGATTTTACAATTATTGTAAAATATTAAGTTGTAAAATGAAAATTATATCAATATAAACTGAATTTCCTCTTAGGTGTTTCAATCGGCAACTCAAAAGGTGAAAGAAGATAAGATACGACAAGAGTTGGAAGTTGTAAAAAAGTCGCTGGAAGAAGCGAAAACAGTGTCAGAAGACGTGGTGGCTACGACGACGACAGCTGTACCGACTATACCGGTGATTCCAGAAATAAATATGTCGTCTGCAGCGAATCTCCTGGCGATAGTACAAGCCACCATACAAGCTAATTCCAAGCCTCATAGTGACATTAAAACGCCGGAAGCACTGATAGACACAAACACACATCCAATATCGTTCGGCGATCGACCCCAACAACCTATGCAGCTCATGTCTCTTCCGATTAGTAAACCACAGCCCTTCTCTAACAGTTTTTCTGGAGCACCCCTATTGGGTTCATTTGCACAAAACAGTGTCAATGAAGCAGATAATAATAGTACCTCGTGGGGCACTGACGCTAAAGATTTTTATCAGGATGAAACAGAACATACAGGGGGAACGTCCCATGGCCCTTATCAAGAAGTTGAGCAGAGTCAAGACAATTATAAAGGTTTCGATGATAGCCAAAATTATTTCAGTAATGACCATTATAACACCCAGAATGATCACTCTGGTAATACAGACACCCAAACTTTCAATAATGGAAGTGTCGAGAGTATGCAGAGCTTTAGAGGGGCGGCTAATAGAAGGGGAAGGATCAATCAGTTCAGACTAGATAACAGAAATTTAAGTAACAATGTGGTCAATAGAGGGCGCGGAGGTATCAGAGGCCGAAGGAGACAAGGAAGGAGAGGGCGTTTTTAGATATGTATAATAATTACTATGTTCTACAATAAAATAATGAGTCTTACTATCTGACGTTTTATTTTTTGTTAAAAAACGTACAACAATATATTACTTAATAGAATATTAATAAGTTCCCATCTCCAGCATTGCATCTTCTTGCTCATTTTCTGGTAGAACATAGAGCTCTGGATAAGACTTTATTCTTTCATTTGCTTTAGAATCCAGCGCAAAGAATCTAAACAGTTTTGACAAATTGATAATAGAATAGGCTGAGCGAGAGAGACAGTCTTCGACAATCTCCTTTAGTGCTTGGAATGCAGACACTATTTGCGGTGACAATCTCTGTTTTGCAGTATTATGCTTGTTGACATCAAAGAGAAAACCATAAAAGTTGATTTGTAAGTACAAGTCTCTTTCCGTGTAGTCTCTGAACATGAGTCCTTTCTCACATTGTCTGCATAAGGGATGTCCCCCTACGAAATGATGTGGTACTTTGCTTGTACTATATCCGCAAGCAGGGTCTTCACAGGAAACTTTGGAACTGTAATACCGTCCTTGTGCCGCTCGTATCGCGAACCTTAATTGATTCTGTATTCGAGCAAGATACTCCACCGGTCGCACTTCACACGCATCATTCTGACAGCGATCCAAAAATGTAACATTTTCTTTGCCCCACATTTTGAAGGTCTCTCTAATACTGTTCTCCTTTTTACACTTCTCATTTGCGCAAATAAAAACGAAATCATTACAATATCTGAATTTCTCATATTCGTTCTCTATTTCATACGTATCATTATTTGCCATTTCTTTTTTGATAATTTGTTTGTAACCAGAAGGGTCCAAGCCGAGACAGTGAGCTACCCAAGCTGGATCCATTCCCTCGATAGGTTCACATATTCTCGATATCACTGGGTGCAATTGGTGTGCAAGATAATATTTATAATCTAACTTCAAGTGCTCAGAATTTTTTAACTCTTCGATATGATAGGCTCTCTGAGTTGCCGTGTTTGCTGTGCCATCTTCACATATGATGTAAGGTACTATATCGCCTTTCTTAAATCGCCTGCTGTTTTTAATATTGAGCCTTAAAGCCACCTGGACATGTGGTTGTAGATTTTTGTCTGAATACTCAATGGGATTCTTTGTCAACTGTTTTGTAATGGTGAGCATTGAGAGAGGTAAAATATGTTCGGTCAAATCATCTCTTAATTTATTCAGATGTGACTGAATGGTTTCCAACCTTTCGTCAGGTGTCTGTTCAGAGAGAATCTGACTCAAAATGAATTTTCCTGCCTCCGCAGCCAATTGTGACCAATCACGTCGAACTATATCTAATCCTTTATGTTCCTGTGTCATTATAAATTCTCCCTTTTTGTTCTTACTAATAAGGACGGCAGCATACTTCTTCTTTTTCAGTAAAAGTAAATATCTAAAAACTCCATCAATATCTAATTCAATTTGACGATATTTTTTATTTATTTCTCTTTTTAAATCATTACCTATTTTAAAGACAGCATCATAATCCAAACAATTTGTATTAATCATTAGACTGTCGGTATCGCCATATACCACTTCATAATTAAGCTTCTGGACTATCTCTTTGGTGTCCATTAGAATCTCTCTTCCCTTCATAGTAACAAGAGCTGCGAGTGGTTTGGCATAGAACCTCGAATGTGAGAAACCCAAGCAACCATACATTGAGTTAGCTGTTAACTTGAGTGCCATTTGGCGTATATTATATTGCATACACTGCTCAGATGATATATCTGGAGTTTTCATCAATTTCTTTACTTCGCGCCTACTCTCTACAAGTTTTCTTATTTGCGTTGGTAACACTCCAAAGTCAGTGTTAGATGCAGGTAGAACAACATTGGCTATATCATCATCAGATCCGATTGCATTCTTTCTCTTAATTGTAGTGAAACATATATTATATTCTTGTATTATGCTTGGATATAGTGAATTGAAATCCATCAGTAGGATTAGTTTATCATAGAAGCCTTTCTTTGGGTCCAATACGAGACCTCCAGAATATGCAGCTTTCTTCTTTCCTCCTTGCTGTTTAGAAGCATCTGCGGACTCTTCACCATCTGCATCATCTACTACCTTTCTACCATATATTTTGTCAGGAACTATGTAATCTTTTTCAGTAAACGCATGTAGTAACAAGAACTCATTCCTTTCAGACCTTCCTCCCATTAAAGTTCGTGTCATGACATTACCAGCAATTTGTGTTATTTGTAATGCTAAGGGAATAACACTCAATTCGCACATAATTTTAAGAACGTATGAAGCATCTTGCATGCTCAGTGACACAAGTTGAAGAAGATCTCTGCTGTTTTCGTAATAGCGAGGCAAATCTTCTTGTAATACCTCAATGCGTTCACCCTCTTTACTTTTTAGAACATTAACGCATAAGGTGTCTAAATCGAAGCTTCGCGCTCTTATTAACTCCATGGAAGATAACTTAATATCACAAACCAATCTCCCAAGAAATGCATCTTTAGCTGCAAACTTCTTTTGTGGTGCAACAGACCTCTTCAGTCTACCTAACCTGGACCAATTAGGAATGTTTAGGTCCAAAACATTTCCGATAAGCAAGTCCTGTTGATAACCTTGCAAATCATGACCAACAATTAAATCAGGGTCTAGTTTCCATAATTGAACCATAAAGTAATTAAGAAGCTCCCTTTCACTGTCGCATTTTGTTAATTTTGTCGCTGTATATTGAGGTAGAGCTTGCTTCAAATCCAGAGGCCACAGTTCATTGCATTTTGTCATTACTGCAAAATTACAAATAAACACAATTAAAACCGGAAATAACTATAATATGTTAGTATTTTAAAAGTGAGTAATCTTACCACAAAAATGTTGTTGAAAAGGCGGAATAGGTGCAGGCTTGTGCAGGGGAAACGCATTATGCACGAGGCAGCTTATCATTAATATTTTAGTTTTTCTTGATTTCAAATCCATCATTGTTCTCATGTTTATCTGAAGATGCAACAAAATGATTTTAAAATTCCCGCCTAAAACTTAAAATTGTGAATTTGGTAATACATACAGTAGCTGCAACAATGGGTGGCGGCTCCAAGTTAGACTCGTTTCTGATAACACATATATTCTCCATTCTATCACAATTGGCTTCTAATTTACACCAAGATACTTTGGCTAATACATTTTCAGGTTGCTTCACTTCTAACCAACATGGTCCTTTGATCTTTCTTTCAAGTAAAAATGTTTCCAATGAGGTCGTGTTGCCACCAAATATGTGTGTAAATGTCCTGTATTTCTTGTTTGTAGGGGGAGGAGGTAATGTTGCCTGAAACATGAACAATTAAAAAAAAATTAATATAGTACAGTATAGTCATTGCTTTTAATTTTAACAAATGATATAAAAAATAAAACTATGTCACATATTAGTTTTAATGTATGACATATTTTAACTATCATGTTTTTTATGTACAGTTAAAATACACTTCAGAATTGATAAGCGTTAACTTTCAATTATTTACCTGATATTTATGGTACAACTAGTTTAGTACTAAAAACATTGACAGCAATAATAGTCATTCTTAAATATTTTATACACTCATAGCTATATAAAAACTCCAGAAATTAATGTATACATACAGAATATCTAACTTCTAAATAATCAGACTGCGCTGGAATATCAGGTATGTTGAAACAATAATTCTTAGTAACTTTTCTTGATTTAAATTCCTTAATACCAAGCTCTGTTGCTATTTTAGTATTAAATTCTTCATAAACATCCATCATGGTCACCTCCTCATCTGTAGCTTCTAATGTAATTGGATCGAGTTTCTAAAAAATATAATTATCAAATGACGTATTCTTTCAATAAAGTGTAATAAGTTACTTATGAAATGACTAATGACAAAGTATGGTGCTGATCATAGCTTTTTTTAGTTGGGCTTCTGATATTGATTATTCGTAATATTGGCTCTGGTTAGAGCATCCCTATTAATATGCTAGTAATTTGTATAGCACCATGTTCTTACATTTTGTTTATATATTAATGGTATGCATTTAAGAAAATATACAATTAAAAAACAAGTTAACTTACATATTCTCGAGGTAATAAAAACAATTTCCTATTAATATTCTTCACAACTAGACAGCATGAAACAAAACCAGACTTCTTGCTACCCGGACTAGCAGCTACTTTACCAAACAAGTAAACAACGCCGGGCTTCACAAACCGATCTTCCCAGGCATCCAACCAGTAGAATTTCAATATTTCATCACCAGCTTCATTTGTTTGTATAGGTAATTTGTTACCATCCACTTGAACGGAGACTCCTTGATCATTTGATGCTTGTTCTGGCCAAGTACTCTGTAATTTCATTAATTCCTTCTCTTTTTTTGGCTTAAAGAATATATCAAAGTCATCATCATCATTTAAGAATTCTTCTGCAACTTCTGTTAAAGAATTGGGAATAGGTTGGCTTTGTTCCTTGTCTTCAGCAGGTGGTGGCTCTTCTTGGAAATCATCAGCAATACCTATATTCTGTGAAGGAAACTCTTCTATAAGTAGTGATGTACTATCATTTAGTTCTTTTTTAATATCTTTTTCTATTGTCCATTGCTTTGCTTTATTAGTTATTTCTGACACTTTTTCAACTTTATCTCCAATTTCTTTTATCTGAAAAAATTATAGTGTTTTTGTAAATAATACATAAATATATATTATAGAATGGCATGCTAACTACTCTGTCACAGTGGCAACCATAAAACTAAGACCTAGAGCAGAATATATAACACATACCTTTTCTTCCTTAACAACAGTAGATTCATTTAAAGTTCGAAATGTGGGAGTTTTCTTAACAATATTTGTTAATTTCTTAAAGTAATTCTGAGCATCCGTTTTACTTGAATCTGGATGTGCTTTAACTTGCAAAACGGGTTTAGGTTTCACCACTGTTTTCATATTGTTGGAATCCAAGTCTGACATTATGTCTGACAAGATATTGTCATCTGAAGTCTTCACATCCTATCAAACAATAACTTTAACTTAGTTTATTTTTAATTATGGAGTTATATAAAAATTGATATGAACTTCTTTAAACATTCTCTATGTAGAATAAGCCAAACAAATGAATTGTAATTTAGTCTCTATAAATATTGAAAGTAAATGTACCTCCTTTCTTTTACTTGGCATGCATCCCAGCATGTTCCTAATATTACCCTGTCCTGCAGGAGCAGCAACCCGAGCCTTTCTTTTCTGTCCTCTACCAGTGCTCTCTCTTTTACTTGTAGCAACATAAGAGTCTTCAATTTGATCATCATCAAATATCTCCCTGCCATCTTCCACATAACCCGCTCCATCTAGACATAATAGAACCAAGTTATACATAAATCAACGTTAAGAATGTTTAAAAGTATGATAAATCATACCATCGTCCTCAATCCAATCATCTTCCTGCCTCTGCAACACACGTTCTGTATACTCATTTTCATCCACAGTTTCGTATACATTCTGTAGATCATCAACAGCGTATTTGTGTTTAGACCCTTTTAACTGTCTTAAACGGTCCAGAGCACTTTGTCGCCCATGTTTATCTAATTTTTGTCTCTTTGCCCGTGATGCGGCTGAAATCATCAAAAAATGTTAGGCACTTTTAGACACCGATTAGTTTAAAAATAAATGTGAGTTACCTAAAGAAGCATCCATTTCATAGATCCAGATGAGTGCCTCTCTTTCTCCTTCGTTAATTAAATACTAATTGATTCCACGGAAAGAACTAACTCCACGAACATAGCACAAAAACTAACATGACAGCTGACGTTTTTACTTTGGCGGGAATACATTCTTTTTTTTGTTGCTTTTTTTGTTCCATTTTAAGGCAAAGGGATCGAGTCCATACAGCCAATACTTATTTTTGCTATTTTTATGGCATTGTTTTCCAAATATTTGACGTAATTGTTGAAACGCATATTATGTATTAACATGAAATATATAATTAATATTTACCTTGATCAATTGTTTAATAATTGGAATAAACAGAATATATGAAATTATTATTACTTATTATTAACACGTTGAAAACACTTAAAAAATTGTTTATGGTTTATGATCGTTTATTGTTTGCTATACGCGCCAATTTTGCTGTCACTTGCCTGTTTCTCTCTTTTGCTCGTGTGTAACTTTGTATTTTTGAAAAGATTTACTTTAATTGAAACAGGGTTACAATTTTTGGGAATGGCTAAATTACGTGATTATGCAGCTGATAGAGGTACCAGTCAGTTAAATTCTAAATAACATGTAGCAATGTGTTTATTCTAAACATTAACTTCTTTTTTAGAATTATTCAAGAGTTTCTTTGTGAACTTTTGCCAAAGTGATGATGATAGACGCAAATTTTTTAAATATGCTGAACAGCTTACTCAAGTCGCTCACAGGGAACAGGTATAAAACTTTTGTTTAGGTTATATTTAAGTAATTATGTTAACTGAACTATTAACTTTTTAGACTGCATTTGTGGTGGATTTGGACGATTTGAAAGACTACAATGATGAATTATCAGAAGCTGTTCAACATAACACAAGGCGTTATACAAATATTGTTTCTGATGTAGTATATGAGATGTTACCAGACTATAAACAAAAGGAGGTAAATGGTTTACTCATTGCTATTATTCTCTTTTGTATAATAACAAATACAAATTTTCGTATTAATCTTGATGAATAATATATAATAACATTTGTGTAGGTAGTAGCTAAGGATGCTTTGGATGTCTATATTGAGCATCGTATCATGCTGGAATCCAGAAACCATAGAATTGCCGGAGAAATGAGAGATCCAAGAAATAGATATCCACCAGAACTTATAAGGAGATTGTAAGAATATTAATTTTATATATATCAAAGATTATATGTCTTGTTTAGTTGTTATGGTCACATAAGATCACTTAAATAAAATAACATATTGGTTTTTGTTTCAACTCAAGATAATTGATTTGAACGGAGAAATCTCTTGCTTCTAGGAAATCTAGTAATTAACTCTTGAATTGTTTTTTAAACAGTGAGGTGTACTTCAAAGACTTGTCAACATCCAAGGTTGTCCCTATAAGAGAAGTGAAAGCAGAACATATCGGAAAATTAGTAACTGTCAGAGGTTAGACTTTTATTAATATTCGAAGTGTAGATTTGAATCATACATATTTGTCTTTGGTACCTATACCTATAAAATAGTAGTCTTGGTTTATTACTATGATATATATTAGTATAAGGACAACACGAATATCTAATAAAACCCAGACCAGAAATAATTACTTTACAAAGTAATAATGACATTACAGACTGGTATCCCAACTACTAGCATGAAAGCTTTTGTAATAATTTTAGAATCTTAATATAAAAAAAAATCAATGAATGTTGATGTTTTATTTAAATTATCTAAATAAGTATAATAATATTGAACAGGCATAGTGACTCGTTGTACGGAAGTGAAGCCTTTGCTGTCAGTAGCTACATATTCATGTGCAGCTTGTGGTGCTGAAACATATCAGCCAGTGCGTTCTCTACACTTCACTCCACCTCCAATGTGCAGTGCTGATGACTGTCGTACTAACAAGACGGCTGGACAACTACATCTACAGACCAGAGGATCTCGTTTCCAGAAGTTTCAAGAACTCAAAATACAGGAACATGTAAGTTGATAGCCATTTTTATTGCATCATCAAGTCAATCCACAGCTTCATGATGGGCTATAGCATTCAGATTGGTAGGGTCCATTCTACTTGATATACCTGGCTAGTTCCAAGTTGAAGCACTTCATGAATGTGGTGGTACTATCTGAGGATGGCAAACTGGGTTGACAACCATCATTAATCTGCCACTTTATTTATATACCAGTTCAATGAATAGGTCATTACACTCTAAATCACTACATATTTGTTATCATAATAGCCAATTTTAATATAAATTATTACTTTCAGTCTGATCAAGTCCCAGTAGGACATATTCCCCGTCAGTTATCAGTATATTGCCGCGGAGAGACCAGTCGTCGCGCTCAACCTGGTGACCATGTTGCCGTTACTGGCATATTTCTGCCATTACACAATGCTGGCTTCAAGCAGATGGTGCAAGGATTATTATCTGATACTTATTTGGAAGCTCATGTATGTGTTTTTTATTTAGTACCTACAAGTAACAAAGCACAATGAAATGTACATGATAGATTTAATTAGCGAAAAGAGGGGGTTGTAGTTGGTAGGAGCCTTGTGACAGTTCAGCATAGTATTGGTGACTCTATGCATGCATTAAGGCAAATATTGCTTCAAATGTCTTTATTGCATGTCACAATTATTATGTCATACAATCTCTTCTCTTCTTATATTCCACTCCTATTACAATTATACATGGGTCGTATTAACATAGTTGGAACTAATATTTTGGAAATATTCGGTTTTTTTTTCTATTAAATAACTTCAAAATGTAATTCTTCATCATGAAAAAAAAGTTAACATTTTGTCAATGGTTGGTTTTGAGAGAGTATATACACAAACAAACTGCACAATAACTACTTTATTTTATAGGTCCTACCATGTTAATAGGACTCGTCTCTATATACATTGAGTCTAAAACATAATATTTACTTTAAAGATTGTACAAAGTCTAAATCAGAGTGATGAGGGCGACAATGCAGAAGCTCTAACTGAGGAGGAACTGGCAGAGTTGGTTGATGATGACCTGTACTCACGCATGGCTCGGAGCCTTGCACCTGAAATATATGGACATGAAGATGTCAAAAAGGCACTCCTATTGCTGCTTGTTGGGGGCGTTGATAAGTATGCCATTGTTTTAAACTTTAAATATATTAGGTTAGAACTTAAATGCAATGATGCATGTAAATTTAAAAAATATATAGAATAGAGGTACTCAAGGTCCTATTTTGTGATAATTGTATAAGCAAAGGCTATAATCATACAATTTTAATCTTTTTAAAATTTAAACATTTAAAGTTCACATTAAATAATATTTTTTAGACATGATACTCAAAACAATAATTTTAACCATTAGTTTATGCAAATTTCATAATCTCTGAACCAAGAGACTGACTAAATTAATCATGAACTAGTCTACCTTGACTATTCTTTTCCTAATAGTGTTTTAGTCCACAAAGAGAACTATTCTTATATTTGTTTTCCAAAGACATCCGAACGGTATGAAGATTCGTGGAAATATAAACATATGTTTGATGGGTGATCCTGGTGTTGCGAAGTCGCAGTTACTTAACTATATAGACCGTCTCGCGCCGCGGAGTCAATATACTACAGGGAGAGGGTCATCTGGCGTCGGTCTTACTGCTGCTGTTATGAAGGTTTGTGCAATTAGATTTTTAGTGTAGTTGATGATAAAAACAAGTGTAAATTATAATAAATTAAATAATTTAAATACAATGTTTCGAAAGTTTAGCAGTCGCAACGGGACAAAGCTTTCGAAAAGTTGGATTAAATTAATTAAAATAAATGCTGCAGTCAGCTGCATACAATCTTTTAAATTAGTTATAATAATTCTTAAAATAGAAAACACATTTAGTATGAAAGAGGATTTTAGTGTCATTCTCAGTAAATAATACAATCAATAATAAAAAGTTTGATTGATTTAAATTTCTTACCCAAACCACATATTTTAGGATCCGTTCACAGGGGAAATGATGTTAGAAGGTGGTGCATTAGTGCTGGCAGATCAAGGTGTTTGTTGCATTGATGAATTTGACAAGATGGCTGACACTGATCGTACAGCTATACACGAGGTTATGGAACAACAAACTATTAGCATTGCTAAGGTATATCAGTTTATTGTTATTGGAAAATAATTAGTGTACAATTTTGAACAACCAATCGAAGCACTTGGAAATAATATAACTAACCAATAAAATTTGTTTATAGGCTGGAATAATGACATGTTTAAACGCCCGAGTGTCAATATTAGCTGCTGCAAATCCGGCGTATGGTCGTTACAATCCAAAGAGAACAATAGAACAAAATATTCAATTACCAGCAGCGCTTTTATCAAGATTCGATCTACTTTGGCTTATTCAAGATAAACCTAACAGGTTTGTATTTTAAAAGAAATGTTAATAAATATCATAGAAACTGTATATATTGAATTTGATGATCAGTAAATACTTATGTTAATATTTGTTTCTCCATAGGGAGAAAGACTTGGAGTTGGCACGTCACATAGCGTACGTCCATCAACACTGTACTCAACCGGAGACTGCAACTAGAGCGCTGCCCATGCGACTTGTACGACGATATATTTCACTGACTAAGAGGAAGCAACCTATTGTACCCAATAATCTGTCTGATTATATAGTTTGTATGTATTTTTATAAAGAAAAATTAAAAATATATATTTAAAAAAAACCCTTATTTCTAACATAGCAATGGAATTTTAAACTCACTGTGATACAGACAATGCCAAATCTAGGCGAAGGCAAGTTAGATAAATTCAAAAAGACAATTTCAGCTAAAATATATGAATTTATATCTGCTTATGCGCTTTACTCTAGCCTAATATCAGCAGATAGTTTCCTAACGAACGTAAATCCGAATTTGTAATTTAAAAAATTGTAATTTTTCAGCATCATATGTAGAGCTACGTCGTGAGGCACGTAACGCTCGTGACGTGACATTTACGTCTGCACGTAATTTGCTCGCTATACTACGACTTTCTACCGCACTCGCGCGTCTTAGGTAAGCCACGAAAATGTTTGTAAAATTTGTAAAGACTGCAGTGATTCCGTTACTCACCCATAGATGGCATTATCTAAAATGTAACACACATTTATGATTGTTATTTTAATATAACACTTGATTTTAATAGATTGTCAGATGTCGTGGAAAAGGACGACGTGGCTGAAGCCATTCGTTTGGTTGATATGTCCAAACAATCGTTGCAGCATGTTGATGAACTTAATCCTCAAAGGTTTGTTTTAATTATTTTCTTTCAGAATTTGAAGATTACGCAAGAAAAATACAATTACTACTAAGGTTTATTTTAGTTCATTTATTATTGTTTATCATTTTTACAGAGGCATCAGTGCTACGGACAGGATATTCGCAATTGTTCGTGATCTGGCGGGATCAAGCAAAACTGTCAAAGTAGCCGATCTTATTGAGAGATGTGTCGACAAAGGATTTAAGCCTGATCAGGCAAGTCAATATGAGAATATGTCTTAATTATTGACCACTGTCTATGAGATACCTTGATTATGCAGTTGTCTGATATTTGTTTTAGTAATACATTCATTCATTCATTTTTTTTTTAATAGGTGGACGCATGCATCGAGCAATATGAAAACTTGAACGTATGGCAAATTAATCAAGTGAGGACAAAACTTACCTTCGTTTAAGAAGTTTTTCTAATACCTGCACCAACGCTTTTTTATTGATAATATTTGTGTGGATTTTTGTAATCGTTTTTAGCTTCATACGAATTTGATTAAAATTTGATTTTTTAATATATTTGTTTTGTTATTCTAATAAACCTTACCTACCTAGTAATAGTGATTTCTAAGATGCCTTTGGATTTTTTAAATAATTAATAAACTTTATGTGTGCGTTTATTTTTAAAACGTTTCATAGAATCTTTTGAATTAATTAAACCATTTAGTATTAATAATAAATCTATACCTAAAGTCGTCAATTATACAAAAAGCTCCTGAAAATGGGGTATCCAGGTCATTTCTGGAAGTGACACGAATAAGTGTGAATGTCGCTTACAATTCTCAGTGGAAAAATCCGCCGCAGTATAAACAGAAACACGTTAAGGGTTTGAGAAACGTGTGAAGTTTGGTCGAGATTACGAAACTTCAAAGAGACCCAGTTGAAAGGAGAGGGCCTTGTGAAAGCGTGTAAGGGGCGGTCGACGCTCAGAGTTAACTTTATATTACTTTTACGAGTTTGTATTGTGTTATTATTGAAGAGTTTTGGAACTTTTATGAAATATATTAGAATTTTCGTAATTCTTGGAACTGTGAAAATAAATCTAAAAAAGAAACTATATTTTTTAACATAAAACAAAATGCAACCGCATAAGTATTATTAAAAAAACTTATATAAAAAGGTTCAAGCTCAAAAATGTTTTTTCTTCTTCGAAATAGCCGAAAGAATGTTGGGACTTTATCCACCTTTAGTTGCCGCGTTTGGTCTATGATTAATGGTTCTGACAAAACTTTATCGTCTACCCGGCAATGCGTTACAGGTGCTCACCCTCATTTCATAAAGTTCCATCGCAAAAAATGACTCAGACACTTTCATGAAACTTTTACAGGAATCCCACCTTGCGATAATGTATTTTGAAGCGCTATAAGAATAAACTAAAATGTGTAATATAATTTATATTGAATTATTCATATCCAAAACACTTTGGTTAATTTTGATTATTTTAATTGGAAATTACTAAAAAAATAAATTTAGATATATTCATAAAGCAGTTTCGTTTTTTTAGGTTAGTTATTTTTTACATAAACATGACAATCATTAGAACATCTGCGTCTAATTTATTACACCAGTTTCAAATATTTTTTAATTTTATTTCATTAGTAATTGTAAAGACCGCGGATTACTATCGCGTTTATTTCAACGGTATTTTCAAGTCTTTTAAATTAGTTAAATTACACAAATTATTAACAAACTTGATAACTCACTCGTGATGTTTTATTAAAGTATGTCAAAAGTGATTATTACATGCGTGACAATATATCTAAGTATGTATTTGCGTACTAACGGAGGCGGGCAGGTTCCCGGAGGCTGTGCAGCTACTCGATGTTATTCCACATTCCTTGAGACTGAATCACCCGCAGGAGAGGGGATATCCCACAATGAATAACTTGTTATCCTTGAGCATAATTAAAAATTATATTAGGGAGTTACATTGAGTTATATTTGACTGACTTTTTTTCTGTATTATTTATTCGAACACGTTTTGTCTACGCTCTGTACAAGCGTATTAGATATTTTACATTTTTATTGTATTATCTATACGTTTATTCAATACATTATTATAACAAATGTTTTGCATTTCATATACCTAAATAAAGATGTATTTTGCAAGGGGTATGGGGGTGACTTAAATTGAAAATTACGTAATTATGTTTTATGACTTTATATAAATAAATAATATTAATTTGTTTTTCTTTTAATTCAATAAAGTAGAGAAAAAAAGTTATATTGAATATTTAAAATCATATAAAGACCATGCCGCACTGCACAGTTAAAGTATGGAACATACAACCCTCTATCTGTCGCTTTCTATCGTCTTTGACGTAATGCTAAAGTAAAACGATCGGCTGAATTACTTTGGTGAGTGCTCTTTGTAACTAAATAACTAAATTTAATAAAACAAATAATTTCATGTTTAAATACTATGAATGTTATTTTAATTGTTGGCGCTAGAAGCGAATTATTCACGGCAGAACTTTACAATTCATTGAGTTAAACTTTTTTTTGTGTTTTATTGTTGTCGACGATTTGTATTAGCAGTTACGACTTGTATCGACTTGAACTGATTTGTTGCTTCGAGTTTTTTAAAATGCAGCTTTAAGATCTATTTCAAATATTTATGTCAAAATAAATTACAAATAATTTTGTTAATGAAAATTCGTTCTGTTTTTAAAATAAAGTTATGTGTTGCAGCCGTGATAGCTGCAAAGCTTTCGAAAACAAATCCATATTAAAATAAGCTCGGTATTTTATATCACGCATTAATTACTGAAATTCACTTTGATAGACTAACTATATCTTATTATACTAGAATATTGACAACACCATCACAAGGCACTCAAAACCATTATATGTTTTTTAAATTCATATTTAATTTTAATAATATTTTTAATATAAGTTATATTAATCGGCAATTTATTATAGACCTGCGCTCCTTCCACCATAACACTTCTTAATTAATTAACCTAGGATAAGTTAATTGTGGTTTATATAGAAACATTGTGTTTATTTGAATTAATTTAAGACCTTTCGAAAGCTGAACAGCTATCGTTGCGCGTCCAGGCAAAATAAGATAGATAAACCACCTTCTCGATCAAATTCAGACAAAAGTTTACATAAAAGTTTAAACTAAAGATTATTTTAATTATAAAATTAACATTAACGACACGTAATAGACTTTGAACGGAGCCTTAAAAATGCTGAAAAAACACCGATGCAGTTCCTTGTGAGGGACGTGAACGCGCCCGCACAAAGTTGCCCGCTGCGATCAATGAATATTAATTAGAAATCGACCATTTATTAAATTTTAATTACGTGTCCCTTTCATTCACAACATACTTTATAATTAATTAAAACTTTATCGTTCTTGTATATACTTTTTACTGTTCTATTGAAATTTGAGGTTCTTATTTAAATTAATAATTTATTTGTATTATTGTTACTGGCGATTTGGAACCTAAAATGCGGCATTAGGTATTGCATAGTAGGAACAACACGATTTTAACAGTGACATTTACAGTAGCAATGATAGTGACAGTAACAATAACTGTAAAATATTGGATACATTTTTAAGAACTTGAAAAATCCTGAAAAAAAAGTATATGAAACTTATAAAAGCCCCAAACATACATAAATGAGTCAGTTCACGAGAAAAATATTTGTCAACAATAAGTAAGACGTCCCTTTTATTGGTTGTTAAGTTTGTTGTAAAAGTTTTTGAATTTAAATTCCTTTTAGTAACGTTTAGGGATGCTGACAATAGTCGTAGGTGTGACTGTCGGCGTCTCGCATTCGACTACACACAGCTCAATGAAACGACCGTAAAAACCATCTCCACCTACCTGAGAAGGATTATCTATTAGGTGATAAATTAAAAATATGGCAGTTCGAAGGCATTCATCATTGAAGAATTCTATGTAAGGGTTCTGTTGGCGCCGCTCGATTGTTGCGCGCGCACATTCGCCCCTGACCTGCGGGAATACAACTTCACTTGATGATTTTAACCGATACCATTTTCATTACGAATCTTATTAGTTGTTTTAATTAAGATTTGTTAAAGTTATAGATATTTGGTTTATCTTAAAATATAGCATTTTTTTTATATTTATTGAATTATAATCGAAAGCATAGTAATTAATATTTAAACTATTTAATTTTTATATTAAAATATAAACAAACTATTGTTTTTATTAAATGAAAATATTTTATAACAGTTATACTTTTGAAAACAAAACAGCTGTAAAAAATACATTATCTATAATAATTATTATTATTAATACGAATCGATAATATAAAATAATATGTATAATAATGGTTTGTGAAAAAACGTCTTCATGCTCGAAGTTTTCATTTGAACAGTAGTGAGCAGAGGAAGGCGAGCGGCAGTGTAGAACCGCGCGTCGAGCGGTGCGCACGTTTTTCTGTTTCTGAGCGTTTCGCATACGTACGGTCGCGAGTGTAAAAAATAATTATTTAAATAAATATTAGTAATAGTGTTGTGAACATGAAGTGGTCTTTAGTTTTGTTAGTGACGTACGCTGGGATGGTGATTGCTGCTACGAGCTGTGGTCATGCCGAATATTACTTCAGGAGCTTGAATGTAACAGCTGATAATGGCGATGGCACAGGTGTGATTAATATACGTACTAATATAATATACATTTTATTAATATCATAAAACTTGTACTCTATCGTAGTATGACGTAGGTAATTATGAAGGGAAAAAATAAATTAAAAAAACAGACGTTATTAAGATAAAGTTGGTTGTTTTTATTATAAAATTGAATAAATAATATTTATTAAGTGTGATGTATTTAATTAGGGCAGAATTCAATTACTCGAGGTTATCGCGTAATGTGTAAATATTATGAATAGGTACAAGTTTTCTTTAGTTCGAGATAAGATACTAGTTGTTACGTTATTAGGTGTATTTATGTTCATGAAGTTCTAATTCAGTTTAACGAATTTTAACTAAGTTTAAAACGACAAAAAAGCTTAAAGACTTTTCATCTATTCAGGTAACCACCTATTGATTCTAAAATATTTTTGGTAATGCTTTCAATCTTACGTCTTCTGAGATTTTTATTTTATAATAATATATTAAAGAAAGTATATATTGTTATTATAACAATTTGTTAGATAATATGGCCAAGAATATGATGTTTTACATATGAGTGGTCGAGGGAGTGTCTGATATCGTCTCGTCAGCTGACATCTCGATGACGACCTTGCATTCGCACGCAGTTTTATAAACATATGATTCCTACCTAAGTGTATGAGGCTCTACGTGTACCTTTAGTTTAATAAATCCTATATAAGACCAAATACAATCAATTCCAATGATCACAAAACTCCAAACACGAGTTTAATCAGAAAATAGAAGTACGAATGCGACATTTAAAGCAATAAACAATGCTTTTCACGCAAGAATACATTTGAATATCGAGTGTTCTCGTATCCACACTGATCCTCGCAATCGTAAAAGCCATTAGGGAAAGTTACGAAAAATTACACGTCTGAGAGAGTATAGGACGTTACCGCTAGGTGCGACGAGCAAAGCGGGGAGGGCTGAATGGCGGCGAGCAGGCTTTGTTGCTCGCACTGGCATTCCTCGCCTGGGAACCGGGAACATCCCTCCCCGCCCCGGCCTGTCCGACACCCCCTCGACCCAGAAGACATTCCTACCTTCTCTCACTTTCATTGTTCCCTTCGGCGCGGGAGGTCGCCGCACTAATGGGACCAGTCCGTCTTACGCCCTTAGTCTCCATTTCCATCCACTCGATGATATTCAAATTTAATTATGATTATTATCTGTATATTTTTATAACTTAACAATTTTTGAATTTAGAATACAAATATCTTTCTCAAATATAAAATAACACTAAAAAGTGTCATAAATATAAAAACAAAACAATACATTAATGTTAACAAATATAAATAATCGTTATCTAAATTGCTAATAGAGGCTTGACATTTAACGGCGAACAAAAACATCAAGAAATAGACTCGATACGTGCACCTGCCCGTGTGGCGGCACGACCTAATGAAATCATCCCCTATAATAACAATAGGAGGGGTATTATGATCGTAATTTATCAGAAGGAAACCGGCTTTAGGAACTTAGTCATCGGCGCTCTGCTGAATTTTGATTCATTTCGGATGCTCGGAATGCCATTGTTGCCGCCGACATTGTACCTGAGCAGGTATCTCTTTGGATCAAGTTGGTAACACATTTACACGGACATTTTTTTCAATGTGATGTTGTTTGACAAACGTTCACGCTCCATCTTGCTAATTATTGTCTACTTTGGTGGCAGATTCATTGCATTCTTGTATACAGTATTCAGTCATTTCTATTGATAACTAAGCATCTGTTTGCTAATTGATCCGACTTCCTGAGTTTTATATTGAAAAAGAAATTTTGTTATTATGGAATTCTTATGTTTGGATTATCCTTTATTAACTTTACTTAAGCTATATACATATAAGACATATTTATAATATGTATATTGATAAATATATATTTGTTATACGACCGGGATTGAACCCAGACCTTGGCCTAATGGACAGGGCACAAAACGTCGTCTTCAAAAGGGATCAATAATATCACCCGTAACATTTTATAATAACATAATTTCTATACCTAAATGCGTCAAATCATTTAAATACTATAGTATGTTACATAAAAACGGTAATGGGCTAACAATTTTTATATTATGCAATACTTCCGGTTAATGTCAAGTCACGAAGACTTCTGTAACAAGCAATTGTTATTCATGGGACGGAGTTTCTGATTACATATTTTTCCTCCATTATCGCTCTTTAATGAGTACGTACCCTAATTCAGAATACCCTCCGCTTCTTAATATCGTGTTTAAGAAGCATAACCATAGGGATTCATCAAATTTTAAAACGCTGTTTATTTTTATGATTTTTCTTAATGAGCAATTTAACTGCCGGTATGGGTGGCGTTCATTAGCTGTCTATCCTAATTTCTCTGTTTAAAAAACTCTAGGGTAAATAATAAGCGACAACATTATTACATTTAGCTTATTAGTCCAGTGGGCTAATGTGGTTTAGTCTGTTACTCGCCCTCTTCGTGATACGACGTGTTTTGTGTTTAAAACCAATTTAGGTTGAATTCCTTTATATACCTACTTATTTTACAGGTCATATTTGATTCACATACTAAGTACTCTATGATAATTTATTTATTATTTAAAAATTAATAAATAGTACATTAAATTTGCGTTTCGCGTTTTGCATACCAATCGAATTCAAACTATGGACTTGAAATTAAATAAAGAGGCGATAAAACTAATTATTGAACTATATTCTCTCCCTTTTGCCTCGACACATAGATAGAAGGGGTTATCGTTGAAACATGAAGTAATTATTGGTCACACTGCTGGACCAAGAGACTAATATAAAGCGAAAAGATAGCAAATAAAATTTACTAAGCTAATGAAGCCACTAGCATATTTTCTTAGAATATTATTTTGGAGTAAAAGTAATTAATTATATCAAAATAAATAATGATCTTGTGAATCAGTAGATACGCCAGTTTGTTACACAAAGATCTCGAGTTAAAGTCGCAATTAAAAGTATTTTTTTAGGTCTGACTATAATAGGTTTGTGATGTTCTGATATCCACAGCATAGAGTACACATATGCTATTTTGGGGTTAGGGTATTGTATGTATGTAATTGTTAATTAATGATATCAAAATAAATGACGATCTCGTAAAATCATATCACGGCTGAGTGCGGCTGCTCGTCGCACGTGTAATGACGTCAGAGAACGAATCTGCTAAATATATTTTATGTTTTACTTCACATTCTGCAACTAAATATTTCGTGTCTAATTTTAGTATGAACAAGGCGTGCATTGATCGCAATTACTCTATACCAATAAATTGTTATTGAAAACTGATTGTTCTGGTGCCAATATATTCCTGGAAGTCTAATTTGAGAATGACCCCATTTTGCATAACGTTTTTATGGCATACACGAATTCTATTATTAAAACAGCCGTTTAAATTATTTACGCCTTTACCTTAAAGAATTCCGATGAATTAAATATCTATTTTTCTTAACATGTAAACAATAAACAAGCTTAATTATGTATTTTCAATAGAAATTACAAAAGTAGACGTAAAATCTTCTTGAAATCTCGTTTGAGAAGGATATCATTGGAGTAGGGGCCAATTTGTCGCTTGATTAGATTAAATCAATTTATCCCTGACAGTGAAATGGGCTCCTTCCTGTATTACCCTCGAGTTCCTGTCGGTGACTGTCTACTTACTTCTTAAATGGTAAGAATTTAGATAAATTCAATGACGCTAAAATATAACATAGAAAGAAAATGCCTGAAAAGTAAGGGTAATTTTTATACTTGAAAGACGGAAGTATACTTAAGATATAGTGGTCCTAATACCAATTAATTCCAAAATACACGTTTGCATGAATCACCGGCCACCCTATAGAACCCCAACGGACATCTGATCCCAGGTGAAACCTAAAATTAACTCGATGTTATTGTAATTCGATATGGAATAGGAAATACAGTGACACGTTTTAAGGATGAAAACGGGAAGTTTTGAAATTGATATCCTACTTTTTAATAAATAAAATTTGATCAACATCTAGTGATAAATTGAAGTCCAGTTCGTAACGTGGTTAGTTTTGCTCAGTGTATTTTGTGGTAGGTACCAAAAAACCTAGCTGTAGACCCCTCAAGTCAGTATTATAAAGGTGGCAATTGCCGGCCTTTTATTTGTGGTAGGTACTACACTGAACCATACACCGACCGACAATCTACAGCAATGGTAATAGTACCTCAAAAAGAAGATAAAAACAAGCAATACGTGGAACAATAAGATTATTATTTTAAAAGTTCTTTTCATACATAAAAACCGCACACTTAAATCTCTTACTATTATAAAACTTTTAGCTCTTAACCATAAAATATCTTTACCTGAAACAGTCATAAAGTTTTTGTTTATTTACAATGCACCTGACGCGGCTTTACTTTATTATAAGAACTCTTTTGTTTCAGAATTGTTTTAGCTTAAGATCTTTATTAGTTTGGCATTGACCAACCAGAAAATAATATAAAAAAATGATAAATTTTTCGATCACATTAATGTAAATAATAGATTTGTAATTAGTAATTATGAACGATAAAAATTGTCCAAAATAAAAAAAGCCAGTATTTCTTTGAAATAATATGCAGCCTGAATTTTTATATTTATAAGTTAGGCCGATGTCCAATGTTTTGACAAACCAATTTTTTTTAATATTCAAAAGTGCGAATAAAAACTTCAGGTGAATAAACTGTAAATTGATTTTTTTATACATGAACTTGTCTATAGTTTTTTGTTTTTGCAAAATGTTAACGAGATTTTGATTGTGTGGCACAAGAGATCTTTCAATGAAGCGAGTGAGGTCGCATGCCGTTGCAATCGGAGCGTAACCATTTGACATTCGACGGTAAGAACGTAATGGAATATGCGAATTGTGCGCTCTTTTGGTCTCAGTCTAATGAGTTCAGGATTTGCTATTGGAATGTCACGAGTGGATTAAGTTTATTTATTATAATGATTTTATTAAACGACATTCCTTGAGATGTTTTCAGTTGTTTTCTAATTGGACTAGACTAGAGAAATATATGCAAAAGCCACAGGTGTCTATTGGACGTTTTAAAATAAGTTTAATAAATACAGTAATTTAAATAATATTAAAAACTATCTAAATCTGATTAGAAATTCTTTCATATATATTTGGTCATTTTAAATAATTAATTTATCGTTTCATATATATGTGATATATGTATAGGTATTTCTGTTAAATTCTCGTTTTTGGTAGAGAACGGTTGTGTCACCCGCAGTGGAGTCGTAGCTGGCGTTCGGTCGCAGTGCAGGCTCAGAGAGTATTTGCATGGATGCACCGTGCCCCGCCGCACCCCGCCGCACCCCGCCGCACCCCGCCCATGCCGTTATTCAAATTTACATGCACATATAAATTGAGTTTAATTCTCATTATACAGATACATTGAATCAATTTCATGCTAATGTTTTCATTGAACTATTGATTTTGTTGTTATGTAGAAAACATTGGGTGCTGCTTCAGTGGCGGAGATTAAACTGGACGAAGGCAAAATCAATTTGTTTATTGTAATGTAAATATTGTATATGTTGAAGTGCTTGATATTTTAAGGGCAAAATCGAAGGGATACTTTTATTATTTTAAATGTAAATCGTTCTTTTAAAAAGATAAAATCAAAACAATCGATTTTTTTATTTTAACGTAACATTGACAGTTGTTTTTTAAATATTACTAAGCCAACACTAATAATTATATTTAGCAATTAAAATAATAATAAGAATTACATTTGTTTTATAAATCACTTCCAAAAGCAAAGTATCCGACCGAATAGTGGGAGTTACTTTTAATAAAGTTTGTTTATAATTTGTATTGTCGCGGAACTGTTTGTAATATTCGTAAGTGAAGAACTTCCCAGGAACAGTTGAGCATATACAACCAGAACACAAACACAATGTTTAGAATTTCTAACATAGTTAATGATTCACACATTGAAAGCACCTAACTAGTAACACGGAGGTTCGTTGTTTGTTCTATTTCCCGACTTAGAGTTAGTGACGGTAACTATAAAAGTTTCTCGTTGGTCTACCGCAGAGTTTCATAATGATCCGTTCCACAAATACAAAAATAAGTTTAAAAAACTGACCGGAAAATGAACGGAACTAAACTCGAACATTATACTTAAGGTAAATAAAATATTTTTTGTTTTATTTTATAAAATTGGTAGACTATAAGTCGATATCTGAAATTCATGATCATGAAATACCTCTTCGAAGAAATTTTGGTAAAATCAAAAATATGTATTTACAATTTTATACTAAGCCGGATTAGCTCGCTAAAGTAATAACATAAGCGGTATTTCTGGCGGCTTAGGAGCTTTATTTTAATTTTTGTAATTAATTTCAGGTGATTAAAATCTTCAACCGAGGATTAAATACTAAATATTACAAAAGTTAATACATAGTAGGAAAGCGAGTTAATTTAAGAACTGTCTAAAACAGAAATTTCTTTTAAGAGTCGATGCTAATGACGCGAGAAGGAGAGCCGTTAAAAGTTGGCGAGACGGTCATCGATGCCGGCGAAATAAATACTTGAACACAAAGATGTTATTTTTAAACTCACTCCTTTTTATTCTTATATTTGTGGAAATAAGGAGTTACTAGAAGCTCTTACAATTTTTTAATGTGAATCGTCATTAAGCCGGCATAGCGTGGGTGATTGATGTTTGTAAAAAATAATGATAAAAGAATTGCACAAAATAAAAGAAAGTCAAATATAAAACAAGTGAATATACAAAAAACAAAAAAAATATACAATTAAATTAGGAATTGCAGTTATAAATTTAAAAAAGAATTGTTGAATATAAAATCAAACATTAGTGTTGTGAAATTTAAGTAATAGTGTTCTATCAATATTGTATCGAAGTGCCCAGTCATTGTAATCAACCCTAAACGATGCCGGTAAAAGGTATCGTAATATCGTTGTAGTAATACAAAATGTATCAAATATTAGGCAGCTTACAGAATAACTGCAATCAATATCAATCAGGATAGTTCGGACTAAACGAATTGTATTGTGAACTTTATTTTGTTCGATATAAGGGCATTTGTGATATGTTCTATTAGCTGTGCACCTAGTCCCACGGCTTTCGGCGGCTTGGATATGACTCGTTCAATCAAATAACCCGTGAGTAAACTGTCATTCTGTTAAGTGACATTATGTTGATATTGAGAAACGACATCGTGAGACTCTTCCTGTAATTTGGTACTTTCTTGTTAAGGAAATAGCTTTAGCTAGATTTTTTTATAAGCAAATAATTTTGTACTAAAACGTATTAATTATATTTGTTGGAATACATTAATGTTTTCGTATGGTAAGCTGAAAATCTGTTAGTTTTAAATAAGCAATGTATTTGCAATTCAAATATTGTTATCAATGTTATCATATCTGAGGGTATTCGTACTTAATTAATTTGAATTGGTATTAAAGAAAAGTATCGATAATTTTGTAAAATAAACATCACTATATTAATATGCTTTCTATTATGTTTGTGACATCGAAGAGAGATTTAGTCGAGGCAGACGTTTGTGGGCGGACCGGCAGACTCTTGTCCACGAAGCGGGGTTGCTACATTCCACGACAGGGCATTCCACACACGTTTTATATGTTTCACTTGTTTATGAGGAAGGAGCTGACTGACCCTTCGATGTAATTGGATGTTCTCAGTTCTCACCCACCACGTCGTACCAGTATTTTTAAAATTTTATATGCCATTATAATCTTTAGCGTTATTCGAGTAATATGTGAAAAAAATTGAGTTTTGTTTAAATTATTTGTAATAATTGTTTTTAAATTTAACCTTGGGTTCCTTATAAACATTGAAAGGTTTGTAAATAATTATAGTAATTGGATTTTGTTTGTAAAAAGTAAGTAATATTTTAAAATAAATTTACATTAATTTTTAATAAAAGTGTTTCTCGAGTAGAAATGAATCTAGCAAAATATGCATCAATAAGAGATTGCTTCATTTCCTTTACTCTCGCTCAGCACATCTGTTTTTCAAACTAAAAAGTATTTTTATATTTTGAAACTCTTTTTAAAGTTAAAATGCTGCAGGGGTTCCCAACGGCTTCCATATGATACGAAAAGAAACAATAGACGACCATTTAAACTTCCATGCATGCCATGCCTGTGTATCGCTTCGCAAAAACGAAATTATTTCTTCTAACTTGACACATTTGATTTAAAATATACTTTAAAATGACGGGGTTTAAAAATTGCATAAGTATATATTACATAGAAAAATATATCACCGAGTCAGAACAATTGTTATCCTCATAATGCACAGATGGTGTCTACAGATATAAATGTAACATTTGGGCGTGGAAAATTTCTTGTACGGCACAGAAATTGTTTCGTTTTCCTACTTAATGAGGGTAAGGTTTAGGGTAAATTTATTGTAGACATCAAAATTTCCCCGCTTTCCTTTTTAAAATTGTGGAGAAACAAAAAAATGTAGGTATACTTAAACATATCATAAAATACACGTTCTTATTTATGTTTTGTTATTTTGTTAAATTGCGCGCAAATTTTTGGCTCGCATTTAAATGGGGTAAGCAGGGAGGCAGAATAGCTTTATTTATTAAATAAATTAAAGCCATAATTTTGTTTGTAACATTTCGTGGTTTCATAAACTTTGAGACAATTTGTTTATAAGAATTGTATTCGTCAATTTAATTGCAATGTTCAGAAACAAATGAATTTCATTAGCGATTGAATGTTAAATCAATAAATAAAGTTTTAACTACTAAAGTTTTGCGCGCGACATTTAACTTTACCTGGCCGCGCTTCCAAAACTTCAGATGAAATGTATATTTAAAAGTAAAATACTTATATAAAAACAATATTAATTCAAATTTATGCAATGCAGAATCTTACACCAAATACACTTGATTATACGAGTTGAGCCGTGATTATGATTATTAGACTGTATGCGGCTTACTATCGCGTTTATTTTGGTTATTTTAATCCGACGTTTCAAAATCTTTGCAGCTATCGTGAATGAGATGCTGTTCGTCTCTAAAATTAACATAATTGATATTAATTTTTAAATTGGTTTAATATTATTTATTGCAAATAATATTCGTAGCTAATCAAATGAATAATTAATTAGCATATTTTTTACATCAAGTCTTTTATCTCACAAGACGAATTAAATTATAAAAAATCTTAATAGAACATTTGTCTAATTTTTGTCACCTGTCGAATAAGATACATTGATTCATTCATATAGTTAAGACAGAGTTGTTTTGGATTTAGGTGTTGTCTTCTTATTTATAATTCAAGGATATGTTATACATTTATAGACAAAGGCGTCTCTTAATAAGTAAATAAATTCTTTATTGCAAAAAAAAATTTTCACATAGGCGAGCTTAATGCCGCCAGCGTTATCTACTAGCTAACCTTTGTCGGTGTGAGCGGTGATATTCGGTGCAATGAAAAGAAAATAATAACTAAATCTACACAATACATACCTTACATAAGATAATAAATAATAATATATACTTAATTATTTTATACGTCTGCAGGAATCATTTAAAGTTTGCGGTAATTTATATGTTATGTAAATATTCATGAAAAAATGCACTGGTAAAAGCAATCAATTTAGTTAATAGGCTTTAGTTAAGAAGCAATTCAGTTATATGGCTCATTATCTTTAAGCTAGTTATAATCATAGTAGGTACTAGCTATAATAATAGTAAGCACTATAATTTTTTAAAAGCACTTCGCAATACACGTTCGCGCAAAACTTCAGTAAGTAACACATAATAATAAAATTGATTACCTATAAATTGATGAAGTCAAGTGGATGTTGGATTAAGAGCTACGGATAATTTGAAAGTTGACGTCGTGTGTGTTATTTTGATAGATAGGTAGTTGTTATCGTAAAAAATAATATTGACATTACAATTGTAGGTTGAACAACCTGCGTACGCGCATGCTCTGGAGCAAACTTATTAACGATTATTTTTTGTTGGTAAGAGATATTGAATACTCAAATTAAAATCATTTGTTTTAATTGTGTAGTTTTTTCTTATAGTAACCGCTGATATTAAGCTAGAGTAAACAACTGTAGCTATCAAGTTTTGTGTAGATAGCCGTTGCAAGCGCTATCCCGGTTTCATGAGTTTCCAATTCGTAATTTCCAAGTAGAAAATTTTGTATTACAATTGGAATTAATCTAACATTATTTCTTTAACAATTATATACTGTATATATTAAAAAAAATCATTTCTTCCACTTCAATATATTATACATGAAATATTTTTTTTTATCAAAAACTAAATATACCAGTCTTAAAAAAAATAATTCAAGCTCAATTTTCTCAATAAACCTCTTCTAATAATGAATGACGAGTATATTGTTATAAATTATGTTGTGTGTTTTTGTATTACATATGTGATTTATTATACGTAATGTATGTTTTATTATTTCGTAACTTTGGTAGTCGTGTGCAGCGGATTGCTTTAACGCGTCCAACCCGCCCACTGTTAAAACCCACTTTTACAATAAGGATTAATTTGTTAACTTGTGGCCTTATTAAATAGGTTATTAAGGTCGGAGCCCCCAATACATCTATAGTATAGTATTTAGTGAATCAAATGCGAACCTATCGGTCACACAATGAATTAACAAGACAATAATTTTATTTTGGCTACTTTTAACACATCTCCAAACATAGCGTGACGTGACAAACATGTCCAGCAATATATTCTTTATTTGTGTTCCTTTTATTGTATTTTATAAACGTTGTAGTGTCGGCGTCGCGTGTAAAGCGCCTACGCACATTAGTCGCGGAACGTTGCCAATTAGACGACAATTTAAAGACAAAGTGACCGTTAAAAACTTATACATATTTACAAATATTGTAAATAAATAAATAATCCATCAATTTTATATGTAAACAATGTTTTATCTTTTTTATCTTAATATTAGATCTAGATTCTAGATATTGGCTAAGTACTTATTTATATTGTTTATGTTCTTATTATAACGTGTTATTGTAGGAAATATTAATAACAGAATTTAAGTGACGGATTTTCAGACTGTCGTATTTCGTCTAGTACGCTAAATGCCGATTTTTGAATTTACTTTCGTACAATTTTCGTTCGACTCATCTTTAGTATATTTGGCTAAATGTTATAAATAGGATCAATATGGTCTTAGGTTATTTTCGATCACGATTTACCTAATTTAAAATACTATCGCGTTTTTTATTATTATTATAATCCGACGTTTTGTAATTTTTGCAAAAATCATCGGATAATGAATGCGATATTAAGCCGCAAAAACTCTATAATTTTGTGTTAATATTTTAACAGTACTTTGACAATTAGATCTATATTGATCAATAACAACATTGATTTGTGAACGAGAAGATCATAACACCAATAACTCGTATATCTTGCTTAGGTCAAGCCATCAATAGCTATTACGAATACCATTTCCCAAGACTATCTGAGATAAGCCATTTTGGCAATAAAACACGTAATTACAACTATTTATATTGTCTGCTTTATGATTAATCTCCATATTATATAAAAACCTGTAAAACATTATACATGGCAAATTAAATTAGTTTTAAAGACAATAAACCACGTGAGGTGCGCGTGACTACCTTTATTTATAGAGAAATGTGTAAAAAGATATTTTAATAAGTTAATTAATTGGATACAATTTCTCGTTGTATTATGGTCACGTGGAAACATTGAGTTAATGCCATTATTATTAAAATAAAGCTATGGTTAGCCGCAATCTTTTAAATTAGTTAAATCATTTTTTAAAATAACCTAAAATAACAGAATTAAGTAAAAATAAATGCATAGTTAGCTATTTATATTGGTTCATTAGAACAATCGTCGTTTGTTTTTAGTTTCTTCTCTAGTGTTTATATCTTTATGACAAAAATACCAACAAAACACGTAGAGTACCTTATTAGCTGAGTTGTGTATGTACTATGTATTTCAAACTTCTGATGTAGAATTCTTATGATGCAAAATACGTTGCGAAATATAGTATTTGTCTACGGCAATTGAATTTGAATATATTTGTAATTTACAAATCTGCATACCTTTGTGTTATATTGTAGGACTCGTATTGTAAATTTGACTGTTAAAATAATGCCTCTGATTTATGATGTAAATAAATGTTAATGGAATTGCATTGTCAGTGTTGAGTCGTAGATTTATTTGTGTAATATACATTTTCATTAGAAAATCATTATGATGAACGGTTGAAGAAGTCGAATTGTTGTATTCTTAAAATACGCGATTGATTAATGTACCATTGTTTTACATGTATGTACTTGGTAGCTCAATGCTAAACTTAATATATCACTGAAAAAAATAATTCTTATCTAATTACAACAAACACAGATAGATAGCCAAGCCTATGTGTTTGTTGGTTCTAAGTCCTAAATTATAACTGCAAAGTTTTCGAATAGTAAAAAACAAATGCAATTCTACGTCGTATATTTTCTAAAGAACCGTGCCGCATCGTCGTTGTACTTTTTAATAATAAAACGCAATATTAAAGGTAGGTGGTATATCATAATTCCTCATAAGTGTGTAGACGCGCCTCGCCCGGTTAAGCTCATAAAATGGATTGTTCAGCTATAATTCACAGTTTTATCACGAAACCCAAAATAATGTGCGCGCCTTGCCGTAAAATTATTGCGTTTACATGAAATCAGGTTACTGGTGACCTAGTTAAATGTAATCCTACATTATTTGTTAGTTCAATGATTTTTTGCAGCAAACAACGCTCGCTATATTAAATAAATACAGCATACAAACGCCTAGTATTTATTGTAACAAATCAATTACAAAGATTACAATCCAACATTGGGTGGTCTATCTTTTTCCATTCTACAAATAGTAGGTCATTAGAGCCCGATGTTATAATTATGTTTATCCGCACTTTTGCGGGACGAACAATATGTTTGGTCAAGGCTATAATAAGAGGTAAGGCGAATAACCCTTCCAAAAATCTCGTGTCTGAACAGGCAAAACATGACTCACGGAGGTCACTGTTGACTCAGACAAGACTAATATAATGGGTGATTAGATCAGACTAAACATTGGCGCGCCTTCGCATACGACTGTTATAATACCACTGCTATCTTAATTGTCATTTTTATTTACCTGTCTTCAATTTCCATATTGTTATTCAAAGAACAGACATCTGTCTAACAAACGAAAAAGCGTTAATTAAGATGCGCATTATGTGGAAGCTTTCGTATTTTTCAATAAAACTTTATCATTCGGAGCCCATTTACGAGTCATATTTTATATCTTGTCAATAATTATTATCAAATTGAAATATATTTTAATAGAAATACACTTTGACATTTACAACGTTCTATTCTGAACGCGCGGCCATAAAATTATTTATTAGCTGAAATTGCGGGGAAGCTCTAGCATTTTTTGTTAGAATATTTCATTCATGTAAGAACAACGCATAAAAATCTTTGTCTTTGATTAAGATTTTAACTGTATTTTTATTGTGGAACTCGCATTATATTTTTTTCTTGAATATCCAGCAGGGTCAGTCTAAAACGTGGGCGGAAGCCAATTGGCAGGCGCCGAGACGGTTATAAAATATACAAAATTATTTATATTATAATCTTTAACAGACTACTTATACTATATTATTAATTATTGTGACAAATATTCAAACATATATTAATATGATTTCTTTTTATATCATTTAATATTCAGCTCGGACACGTGAGGGGATATTCAACTAACAAACTTAATAATGTACGGATTTAATTATGCAAATTTTTGCATACGAATTGTAGCTTTTAACATTTCATCTATAAAATCTACATTTCATATTTATTTAGTTTTTTTTTTAATTTAAATTAAAATGCGTAGTAGACATTTGTGGTTGTTTATATAAGTTGCCAAGAATAAGGTGCTGAGGTCAAAGTTACAAATTCATATTTGGCTTTACTGGGGCCATGTTCTTCTATATTACCGTATTTGGTGGTTTTATTTAAGTCAAAACTGGTAATGGAGTCGGCTCTGCCGGCAGGAGGCGCGAATTATCACTACCCATTATCTGCGAGCGATTTATATTCCACCACAGGCAGCGGCTGTGTTATCATACCTTTGACTTTAATTAAAACAACCCTCGTCAGATCGCCGCCTGCGCACATATTTCATTACTTTTTTATTATTTTTATGCAACATTCCGTAGCATTCGTATCCAAATAATAACAACCTCATTCGGGGTAAACACTTAACGATAACAAACGAGATGTGCTGTTAATTGGAGATAAGGAAATCACTAGCAATATATATGACAAGTTAATAATATGATAGCCGCCGAAATCTGTTAATTAGTATTTGTAATGTGTGCAGGTAGTTTCATATATACTATATTAAGGTTAGCGCGTGACAGGAAGGCGTCTGAATGTAGAGAGCGCAGTTAGTGGGCTCGAGCAGATCGTGATGATTAGCAGCACGACACGTGTTCTGGGAACTTTGCACAATTGCCAACAACGTTAATGCCCGGAAACATTGAATACGTCCCGTCGCCCTTGCATACAGGATCATCTGTGTTAATACAGCATTGTTCTTTTTTTTATTAAAATTGCAGCCACACGTATGCGTTCGTTTGATTGTTAACGGAAATTGATGCTTTTAAGTTGAGACAGAAATACGGAATACTACTGAGGTTATGATCCTTCAATGCAAATAATTAAATTCTAACATTGCGAGAGTCTAATATCATTGGTACACTTCCAAAACTTATATTAGTTATTGCATCAAAATAATTCCACAAATTAAAACTATGTTTTATAATATGTATGTATTTAAGTATATATTATTATTTATTATTTTATGTATTGTAATGTATTGTGTAGATTTAGTTATTATTATTTTCCTTTCATTGCACCGAATATCACCGCTCACACCGACATAGGTTAGCTGGTAGATAATTCTGCTAATAATTAAGCTCGCTAATGTGCAATTTTTTTACGCAATAAAGAATTTATTATTATTATATTTCTTAGAATTAAATAGCGGTGTTTTCTATATGTATTAGAGATATGTCGTCAAGGGAAAATGGAAATGCAACTTGATTTGATGCGGATTTAGATGCAGCCCCATTCACGTAGATATTATAATCTGCGAAAAAGGCTTCACGTCGCAAAGACGACGAATATGAAATGTAGCTACGAATATTAGAATCTACGTTCGTTTTTATGATTAAAAATCTACTTCTGATTTTATATATTCAATTATTTTTATTTTGTAATAAAATATATTGCTTACATTTTATTAAAGATACTTATATTCGTAATTAAGGTAGGGTACGGTGCGAACAGTGGGCTTATCACGAATTTAGTCTGGCTTTCGAATCGAGCTGTCACAAGCAAAACGGATCCGTTAGCAATTGGGATCATGAATTTTTACCAACGACTAACGAGCACCAGCAATCTATCAAATGAACGAAAGATCGAGACGTTCGAAAATTAACAAAAAGTATCTAAAATACATATTGTAGTTCTAAATCCGCACGCGGTGGCGCTGCTCAAATTTCCATACAAATCGCTTGAAGCGAACTCGGTTCGAAAGCCAGACTAAAATTCGTGATAAGCCCGCAGTTGTATCCACTATGCCAGCTCTTCGTTATACCGGACTATTTCTAAACTAATCTGCAACTAGACTGCTTCCTTGTCAACTCTGTTTCTATAAGGATTATTAAATTTTCAAAGAAATAATTGGTTAAAATACATGGTAGATAGCTATTTGCGGTTTTCCCCGAAAAATATAATTAATTTAAAAGGCGTAGGTACTATCGCGTTTGTTTTGATTAATTTATCTATAAATACGATGCTTTGAAAGTTTTGGGGTCATCATACAAAATTAGTAAAAAATAAACCACAAAGTCTTTTAAATTAACTAAAATACATACAACCTAATATAGTTCGTAAACTGCCAATAGGTGAGTGATATTGATTATTTCGGACTTTCCCGTTTTGTGTCACATTTATGAGTCAACAAAAAGGGTTTGAATTGAAGTAACGCATCAATCGATTTCATGCACCTACCAAAACGTCAGGCAAGAAGCCAATTACATCAGAGTCATGTAATGATTGTAATCAGTGAGAACTCATAATGCCCACAGGATCGCGTGAGACCTTCCCGGCGTTCCACATTCTGCAATCCATAATTACTCTACTTCTATTGCATCGGTACATTAACTATGTGCATACAGATGCATTCTATTAACTATATACTTGTATAGTACCTATAATTAAAATAAAATTACGTACTTTCTATTGGGATAAGTACTTGAGGAGACAAAAGTCACTTTTACCTTTCTTTGTAGACGAATACTTTTAAACAGATAAGGCCATTTTATAATAAAACAAAATAAAAACTTCATTTAACCAACTTTTATTAATAAGCTCCTAAGAAAATTGTGTTCCAGCTGTCGTGGCAGCTAATTTCCGCTTTCTACTACAGGCGAGCATAAAGTTCGCGCTTGTCTCGCTTAGCGGCTAAGCCTAGCCGTACAGCGGGATAATGCCGCCACTCGCCATGCCAGTTCTGGGAAAAATGCCACATGAGCAAATGAAAGTTGGTCGCATTTATTATAGAAATAGTTCAACAACATATTCAGTAGTAGTTAATATAAAATTACTATCGTCGGATTAAATTATTCAAAATAAACGCTGCCTAAAGAATTTTTTAATAAGGATTTATAATAAAGGCAAACGTAACTATAAAATAGATATATAAGGTAAAAATAGTAAGTATTTGCAATTTATCACGCCACAACGCCGACTAAAACCATTGGCCCCGATTCAAACTCTAAAGAAATATAGCTCAATACTATAAATTTAGGTGGAAACTATGAAAATGAAGTTCGTAGAAAATGGAATGTTTTTATCAGTCGATGAGGTAATATTTCATGCTTAAATATATATTTGTTGTCGGACCGATTTCTGTGAAGACCAACGCTGTTTGTGTTCCCAAATCCCGCGTCATTATAATTTATGGCTTTATCGTAATTAATTTTCTTCTCTTATTTTATTTATTTTACGATAATTATATTAGATATGTTTGCGAGGGAAATGGTTTTTTTTGCTATGATTATGGTAACGTGACAATAAGTTCCAGCTGCCGTCGAGCCAACACATGACCGAGTGACAGTCTGACAATGACATAAAGTCACAGCAATAAATAGTCACAATTACTTCAACGTAATTATAAATAATCATAAATGGTAATGAAATTACATCATTCTGGTCACATAATAGAGACTAATATGCATAATCAGACATTTAAAACCACATGATGTTCGCATGAATCAATGTTGAAGTCGTGTCATCTTTAATCTAACAGATGGTCAAGAAAGTTTAAAACTATAAGCTTAATTGTGTAAATAATAAGGTTGTAATTTATTTCTATGTACAATGCGGTTTTGCACATGCATTATCCATATAAGATGGTGATCACTGATTAATATGGTTGTTGCATCGATGGATGACTTCCAATAGGTAATCGTAATGACATAATACTAGTAAATTACTCGTAATTAAGTTTTTAATATTAATTTTGGAAGATAATAAACATGCTACGTTTCTTATTAAATTCGTATTGGAAAATGTTATGTAATCAATCATACACATAAATTACATTTTTTATTCAATTCAATTTTGAAAGACTAGAGGGATATGACACTAGGAACTTAGCAGCTTTTAAAGTGCTACCACGTTACCCGAGAAGTGACCTAGTTTCGTTTTAGCACAATATAGGGAGAAGTAGGTACTGCACCTCTATTCATATCACATATGGTCACTTCTTCTTCTTCTTCTTCTTCTTTATTAATGACTTCAGATGTCTAATGAAGACAATTCTGCCAATGTCGAGTATTTGGGCAAAAACCCAATAAGCCAGTACAAAATTTTAATTCACACGTAAAACCTCTTGTCGAAAAAACAATCTATAAAGTTTTAATTCACATTATACTCGCATTCCAAAAAAATCCTCCCACACATGGTCACATGTATGATGTGTGTAAATGAGTTAATAAAAAACAAACGTCAAACACTGAAGAATTATTGGTAATATCTCAACTAGTATTCAATTATCATGAGACCTGTTATTTGACTGCAATAACCAGCGTTGTTAGTATTTCGAGCAATACAATTTTCTCCCGCTAACAAACAACCATAAGTGTGAAGTGCTCATGGCTGTTTGTTTACTATTTCACGTCGGCTACTTATTAGTTTGGGCAGTTATTTCGGTTCAAAACTGACCTGTTTACATAAACAATTTGAGTATGTACAAATTGGCAAAGCAGTTAGAATGTAATCTGTTAATTTTCTAAAGCAGCTTATTGCTATTTTAAAAATATATAAAGTAGTTAATTCGATTACTACACGAGATTTTTAGTGACATTTAATAGAGTTAGAAGTTTACTAATATTTTTATATTGCTCTTAATTTAAGTACATTGTAAGTTAGTAAGTAAATTAAAAAGCAAAAGTAATTAGTAAGTAGTAAGTATTAAGTGCTTTTTCTACTGTCGATAAGGACATTAAAATTCTGTAAAGTGAATACTCTAGAAAGCGTTTTGCTCCGAGACGCCGAGTTATTTCATGTAAATTAATACGACCTTCTGGATAAGGAGAGAGCCTCTTAATGGAGATTGACCTGGAATTCAATTAATTGATACATAAAACCAGCCAAGTAAGCGTGTTTGTGTATTTTATAGGAATTTGGTTAACTTTTAATTAGTGTAGAAGAAAATTTATTTTAAGATTAATAGCAAAGTTTTCTCTTTGAAATTTTGATTGGAAAACAACAAAATATCAAATTATAATAAAAGTCATTGTTTGAATTTATAAGCATTCACGAAAAGTTTTATTATAAATGATTTTATATATTTGTGATATTGATTGATTTTTTGATAAAATTTCAATTCCCACAAATTGAAAATGTGATTTTAGATAAGAACACGACTTTCCTGTAAACAAAAATAAATAAACGAAGCAAATATAGATAATCCGTAAGGTGTTTTTAAAGTAATCTTGGAAATATCTTTTATAGTATAAAAGGTGATTGATAAATAAGAAGACAAGCGACCGTGGCAGAAAATTGCGTTAAGATATTGCTAAACGTGATCGGAAAATTGACGACTTCCTATTGTAGAAGAATTTATATTATTTCTTATTAATAGACGTGTATTCGAGTCTTATAATTAAAAGATATACTTGCATAAGCTATTAACAGTTTTTAGTCAATTCAGAAAATTTTAAACTACAAGTGATGAAAACAGATGAATAAACAGATGCATCCATCCAAAAAGCATCGTGATCGCGGTAGACTCATACTCGGTAGGTCGTAAGCTTTGAAATGTCGGATTAAAAAAAACGCGGTATTAAGCCGCAAAAAGACTTAAATTTCATACTCGGGACTATAAATAAAACCCATTTTCTTTTCAGTTAAATCAATACATTTTTCTCTTTAATCTGACATTTCATTCTTTATACGATTCATAATTCGAAGTAGATCGCACACCCAACACCCTTCCTCGATCTACCATACCTTAACAATAATAAGAAACATTAAAGAATACAAAAACAAACAATAACTATTAAAAACAAAACAAAAACAAACCTGAGACAATTCTACAAGAAAAATTAAATATATCTGTCATTTTGTTATTTATTATTTCCGATGCTATTTTATTCTCCAATATAATTTAAATTAATTCTAATACACATCAATTGCAATTATTCTACGTAAACAAAACAATTAATGCGTGCCAGCAGACGATTGCCTCTTAATTAAAATTGCAAATATGAAGTAAGCGATAAAACTTTGCGCTTGCTATTAATATATTGCAGATGTTTTAATAAAAATGAATATTATTTCTTTCGAGAACCGAACCCAGGACTTCTGTATAAGAGAGATTGAATTTGGATTATATTTCTTGAAATAGGCACAAAATTTACTTCTCGCCTTAGTTTCAACATGTAAGAGACGGTTTTAAACGATAAAACGCGAGCATTCGCACCATTCCGTGTATGGTCATAATTGTGAATATAGAACTTGGTACTTCACTGTTGAGTTTCCGAACATAAAACCACGAGTTTATTGTACGAACTCAATAGGCTGGTGGAGAATAAAGCGAACACTTTGTAAGGGCATCTTTCCACTGACATTCGCATTTCTGCGAAACATACTCGTAAATGATTGTTTTTTACAAAACTTTTTAAAAATAGCAACAATATTTGAGTGAATCTTGGTAGTGTAAACGTGACCTTAGTTTTACACTGTGGTAAATGTATTAGAGAAAAACCTAGAAACAAGGAAGACTAATGTAGTTTAGTCAGTAAATAATTATCGCTTTCGGTATTTAATTGATTGATTTTATTCGAACTATTTTAGTCACCGTAAGAGGTTAGAAGGCTAGCGACGTGTGGAATGTATGACCCAAAGTTCCTTGTATAATCACTTCAATAACACGACATAATTATTAATAAACAGACAACAATGAGGTGGATAATATCTATAATGTATTGCCGTATGCGACCGCGCCTTGGTTTGGCACTATAGTGTTGTCTTTATGCATAGCATTAAATTAGACATTTATCTATCTGACGCTTTTTAAAAAAAATATTTGTTGGTTTAGATTCTATTCTATGAACAAAATTAGTCGCGCGTGCTCGTGGTTTACGATCGTCTCAGTGGTAGGAATTATCTCGGCTCATAGGCTGCATCCAATTTAGGTTAAATGAAATAAATAAAATGAGTGCTGTCACATGAACCGTATGTTAAAAAAACTGTTAATTTATAAAATCAGACGCGATGTGCATACAAAGCTATTTAATATCTAGTGGAAAAGCACCTTAAAGCTAAGAAAGTGCTACTAGCTTTTATGACATCCAGTGTTCCTACTGATTGGTTTGACTTGGAAATTTATTCAGGAAATGAAGTGGGGAAATCGTAAAACGAATTCTTTATGGTTTCAGTGTTAATTGAAACTTAAAGTTACAATTAACATTTCTTATTAGACCTTCACTCAGTTACACTTATTTTAACTATTTATAAGGATTTTTTTACTATTTCCAAGTCGATTCTTAAAAACAACTAAGTCACGTGAATAACATTAGAATATAGTATAGTGGTACTATCTCGAAACGACAGAATGGACTACTGTTTATCACCATCCATTTATTTGGTTTATATTTTTGCGTCTCAAACACGATGCGGTTCGTCATAAAAACCGATCATTTTTGGTTAGTTTACATTGCCATGTTGATACTACAATAAATAATTCAGTGACAATTGCAACTAAGTAATCATTAAACCATAATTAAACCTAATTCCAAATCCTAAATCGGCGTTTAATTTTGTATGAGAGAACAAATCTCATTATACGTTCACAATTGAATGTAAATTTGTCGAATCGTGTCAATTAACCAAACATTTGTTTTCTCTGATAGACGTGACACGGTGGGAATTATGGGCGTGGTTTATTTTTAATTAGTTCGGTGGATACATGCATAAATGAGCTTACTTTAGCTACATCGACTTTCACAAAACATTAAGCATTATTATATTGGTAGCACATACATACAACGATTTACGCTTTTTTTTGCATTGCAATGGATACATTATTATTATTATTATTTATATGTATATTGTATGCTATTGAAATTCTAAATAAATAAAAATAAAAACGATCTATTTGCTTTGCGATGCTTTTCGAGCGTTCTTTTTTCGTCCAGTTCACGTAAAAATATGACCACGTGTAACCTTATCTCCTATCCGTAAGAAAGATCCGTGTTTGACATAAACATGTTAAAGTTAAGTAAATAATTACTCATGGTGGGTTCTCCGGTCGATGTCCGGTCAGGGCCACAATCAATAAAAACTGCTCCCAGACTGTCCGTTTGTCTTTAGATGTATCCGATTCTCGAAGTCCGTCGCAAATCCAGTTTTTGTGCGCGGAATCGTGTTTTTAAATGAGGAGATTAGATATAGTCACTTTTTTTAGTTGAGCGGTTAGTTCTTTGTTGATAATGTTGCATTTAATTATTAGTCTGCGTCAATTATGTTATTAAATGCTGTAATTAGTGATAAGGTTATTGACATTTCGTTTAGTTTACATTTGGGTATTAACCTTAAAAATGGACACATATGATATTTTAAGAAATATATTTGAGTTCATAACTTCCCACGGGACTGTAAAAAATACAATCACTATACGTAACTCAATTTCTGTCATACTTTTTTCAATTGTTTTTATTTAATTATAAATAACTCAAACACAAATACGAAGGCCCATTATGTAATTTAAGATATTTTAAACATGAAAGAATATATCCACAGTCCATCCACGCAATCAGAAAATTGCACTGACATGGCCATGTGTAATATAATATGATCCACAATTAATACCAATTTTACTCAATTAATTATGACGTAAACGATTGCCCGAATAAAGTAAATCAAAGGCAATAAATGTACTGCATTTGATTAATTTATCCTTTAATTAAAAATAAATTAAGAAAAAGTCGGGGTGGCTTTTTAACTAACAGTCACTTGATGTGATTGAAAAATGCAATTCGAAATAGGGCAATTCACAGATACAATTGAAAATAAACGTGAGTGCAATGCAGTTTGGCGCAATAACATTACAAAAAGTCACAACCGTTTCGTTTTAGCTCGTGTGAAATGAAACTCTGTGTTCCCCGAGTAGAGATCCAATTTATATAGACTGTCAGAGTTGTTAAAGTTGTTTTATTGTATATGTCAAGCGTCTACTCGGCACCGCAGCAGGGCTTTCTTTTTGCTCCAACTGCAAAGAGTTTTATTTTAATTCAGTGCTTCTAACGAACCGACGAGCACTGTCACACGCGACACTGTACGGACTCGCCTTACTGTTCAGCTGGCGCACTCGTGGCCCAGTTGTACTGTTTTTAAATAAGTAAGCATAATTATTATGAAATTGTGAAAAGTATTGTAGAATTCTTCTGAGGATCGTGCTCGCATGAACGCGTTGCGCTCAACAAATAATGCAAACGATCGCTCATGACGTCTGCGAAGGCACATAAGTCACTGCTGAGGCATTCAAGAGGCGGTGGACGTATTGTGGTCTTATAGGCGCATACATTAGCATGCTTTCTCACGCATGAAACCCGTTCGCGTCGCCGTCCGATGGTCTTGTTGCTCCTATACAAATCTGCGTGCCTTCGTATCGTTTCGTTAACTTTTTTCACAAAGTTCGATCTTCAAATAAAGTGCCGCCGCGTGCAGTGTGCCAAACGAGTCGGAGCGCGGCGTCTGCTGCTCGCCACTCGCAACAATGCAAAAAGACGACCAACTCCTTGAGGCATGCTTTTGTATTATGTAGATTCTGTCCCAACATTGTTGTTTATTATTTTTATTCACAACAATTATATGCAAGTATTTGAGGAATTGTCTTCATATTGGCTAAGATTGGGCGCCATCAGAACCGTTTATATTTAGAAAATCTTTAATGCAACAATTCTCAGGGTGTTAACTGCTAAGGACATCTGTAAGTGTTACTGGAAATAATTTAACATGAAGCGAGTGCGGTTGCTGGTATAATGAATGCGTGTATGGCATTAATTTTGCATGCGGCCGTGGTACGGAGTGGTGAGTTCACGACTGACTGCTTCAACTGCTTGTACGTGCCTTATAGAACAAAATTAGAATTCATCGACGTCGTACTGGCAACGCCATACTGTCTACTACGGTTAACTGTTTAAGGAATATTACTGCCATAATTTATTACTAACAAATAAGCTATCAAAGTAATATGTAACTTCATTTTATTAGTAATAAATTCTTAGATGTTATGTACTTTTAAATTAGAATGATATTGTAATAGCTTCTATTAGGTATTTATTTAGATATCACGACACATTCACGACTATTATATCAAATGTCAGTGGTAGAGTGACTGTTAGATCAAATATGTTTTATATTAAATAAAATAATCTAACGTTATTTTTTATTTTGTTTCAGGTAATAAATATAAATTCTTCGTGCGCTAATAATTGGCAATAAATCATTATAGCATTGCGCAGTAAAAGTCTCAAACAATTTAAAATTCAACGGGGAATCGGGCGTGCGTCCTTCCAATTAAGAGGTTTATCGTCGTAATTAAACGCTGTATGGCAGGAAAAAAGACAGCTCGCAGCGGGTGTCATCATTCACACGAGCTTCTTAAGCACAAAACAAAATTGACAATATAATAAAACAAAATAATTAAACTTCATATTTTTTAGGGAATTTTCTGTTTAAAGTTTAAAAAGTTTTTAAATCCGGAAACGTGTAGCTGCGAACACGGATGCAAAGCTTTCAAAATGTTTCGTTAAATAAAAAGAAATGCAATGGTAAGCTGCATTAAGTCTTTTAAAATTGATTATACTATCTGGGCAACGAGCCTGTCAACGCAATATGCAGTATTAACTTGTAATTTTTATGTCTAATTAAGAAATCGGAAAGTATATACTGTTAATTTATATTTGCATATAAATTAGCAGTGTAATTATCTTTACATAGTAAATTTTTGTGTTAAAAACATGCATATAATTAGTTGCCCCTTCCAACCTTACATAAATAATGACCACGGCTCGCACATTCAGCCAGGAATAAAACTCCTCTTTAGACTTAAAACGATTCTTTTAAAAAAATATATAATTTATTTTTATGTTTTCAAAGTAAATGTAAATATTAGTACATAAAGAAAGACACGATATGACAACAAGAAAAATATTTTATTAAAATGAAATGAATTCACACGTAAACCCTCATGTCAAAAAGCATTTTATAATTTCTTATTGAATACTCGACATTGGCAGAATTGTCTTTAATAGATTGTCTGAATAATGTAATAGAAGAAGAAATGAAATGAAATGAAAATGGTTTATTAGCATAGGCACTAAAGGCGTGCGCTTGCTCATCGTTAGACTCTACAATGGCCTCTGAAAGGCGTATGACGAGAAGAAGACCACAAGAAACTCGTCACAATTAAAATTTTTATATAAAAAAAAGTCATTTGACCCCATTGAGAAAATTTTTATCGTATTTTTTGAGAATATTTTAATTTTTTACATTTATAAAAATGTAATTGTAAATTTCATATATCCTATTTGTTGGTTTTCGAAAAAGAAATATAACACAATTTTTTGACTGGCAAATCTAGTGTTAAACTATTACACAAATCACTTCATCACTTTTGTACGGGATAACATTCAAATTAGAATATCAAAAGCTGTCATGTTCACAGCCGACATTCATAACGTTGCATGCGCCTGGTAGGAAGGCGGGCGTCTAGTGAGGTGGATCGATGCGGTGCTCGGATTTCCCGCCTTGAAAGGAAACTCTTGTATATTTAATAGCGAAGAAACCGTAGTTAAACGATGGCCTTGGCTGTACCACTTATTACTTTTCAACACTAATACGAGAGACTTTTAAAATTATTACGTAGTTTAATAATAAACTGGAGATTTTTTCGTAGGTACAATGTTTTTATGGCTTTACAACTGAATTGATACATTTTTTCGCTTCTCTAATATTAACAATAAATAATATCTGATTCTGTGCGCACCATATTTATGAAAAACTTCCTAATAATTCTATATTAGATACGTAACTAGTTCAACTTTTGTATATTAAATAAGCGCTGAAAAAGTTGAAACATATCCACACTGTAAATTTTAAATATTCATTAATTTAAATTAATTAAAATGTTTAATACATATTAATTTATTTGTACTATAAGTGTCAGGACAAGAACAAGTTAAACACCTAGACCCGGAACAAATGCCTATTATATTATTAAAATTTTTGTTTTGATCGGAATCGAACCCAGAATTTCAGCGTAACAAATTAGCATACTAACCACTGCGCACACAGATCTAATCTTAATCAATGCTTTTATGACAGTGACGCATCTTATTGTATACTAATAGCTATAAGTATATATGTAACTGTGATAGGTATATTAATCGCATCATACAATTACATCAAATGTCCATATAATGTTAACACGAAATGTGCAGTATATACAATCATTTGTATGAAACTTTTCTAGCATGTGTATATTTTGCATATAGTGTATTTTATATATGTATAATAGTCGTGAAGCTGCAAAAGCAATACTGTCTAAAGTTAGTTTGCCCTTTCGGATTTATTTTAAGCGTTTAGTGTTCTAGTGGTTAACCGTATCGGGCGTTTGTGACCTCCGAAGTGTCCGGTTTAAAATTTTGCCTGACTTCTAATAAACTTACCAATGCTTTAGGTTTTGTCTTCGGTCTACTTTTGAAAGTCGTGTGACTATGTTTGAGTTCAATTACTCTTCTAGAATTAATTTTTTTTTACCGATTTTGAAGTTCTTTAAGAATTAAAAAGAAGGCTTAAAGAACTTCAAAATCGGTATCATAATTTTTTTGAATGAATTTGGATATCTCCTATAGTTTAATATAATATAATATAATATAATATAATATAATATAATATAATATAATATAATATAATATAATATAATATAATATAATATAATATAATATAATATAATATAATATAATATAATATAATATAATATAATATAATATAATATAATATAATATAATATAATATAATATAATTCTGTATTTCCTGTGACCTTCAAAAAGCACGTGTAGCAGATTTAAATATAACTACTAATTTAATAGACTTTTTGTGGATTTCTATCGTGTTTGATTTGATTCTTTGTTATCCGATATTTCGAAAGCTTTTCGAGAGTTTGGGGTCATCCCGACGTTTGAAAGGTAGAATATATTTTTATATCATAATAAATTATTTTATATCAACTATCTACCTATTGGTGTAGATTAGTTACGACGAAATGGATGCATAACTCTGCTATGAAGACTTTTATTATAACTTAAAAATAAAGAAAGGATATTCATTCTCTCTGAATAAGTCTTAGCTATTGTTCGCTTACTATGGCGACAGCGTCTCGTTTCATCATAGGTCCCCAGTGATATGACTGGCTAGATTCTCTTTTAGATTTTATCAAGTCCTAGAAGTTTACCGTAATATAATTATTTTGATGGATGAGGCCTGAATATATATTACAATGGCATGTATTTAATATTAGATGGAGGTAGGTAGAGTTTTTAGAAGTAAGAAGCTTATTACGTTTATGAATATTAATAAAACAAGTTAGTTTTTGTGATATAAAGTGATTATATGTTATACGTTTTAACTAAACTAAAGTCACTAGACGAATATAATGAAGAATTCAACAATCTGTAACACAAAGATAAATTGAATTAAAAGTTGTACAGAGCGTTGTTTGAGAACCCGCATTACTCTTATCTGATACTATGTAGAGTGTAGACATTCTAACAGAGGAGGCTTAACCACATTGTCGAGACCTTATGCAACCCTGGTTTAAGATTATTCTATTTTTAAACGTTTTATATTTTATAACAACTTTTATTTGAATGAACAAATTAAAGGGTAGAAATAATTTAAAAAAAAGAAATTCTAATTTTAAATTCGTTCTTTAAAATATTGTCATTGCAATGTTAATATTTCAATGACTAATAACATAGGTCAAATTGTAGCATTCATATTGGTTCAAATCCAAAGGGTTGCATTGCTTTATGTAGGTATATTAAGGAAGCTGCCGCCTCGAACTTCGTCACGGTGGAGTGATCAAAGAGACTGCGTTTGACAGGAGACAAAAGCGGGAGTCTGTCTGCGTATAATGTTGTATAATTTGCTACATTGTAATCTGCATTTTGCAATAAAAAACAAACACCAATAACAATAAATGAAATCAAATTAGGACATGACAAGTTGCAATGTGAAATATGACTTTAATTTACATATAACAAACTTAATTACAACTATTTCCAGAATAACAGCAAAACCTCATACCGAAAAAGTCGTATAACTTTTATACGTTTATTACGAAAGCGCGTATATCAAAATGTTATATCGCGATAGAAATTCTGCATTTAATGATGTGGTCAATAAATTTTGTGTAAATTAGTCGTGTGCTAAATTATTACTTAGTGCATTTTATTATTATTACTCTACCTACGTCGAGAACGATCTGTCGAACTAAACATCCATGTGGTTATAAATTAACGCTGGACTTTTAAAGTGTCAACGTGGGCGGATTGGCTTCCGAGATTTAGCGATATCATACCTCGATAATTGATCCAGCTAATAAAATAATTTTGAATAAATACTTCTAATAGATGTGCCACTTTAAAAGCAATTTCCAGCGCATATTTTTACTATTTTTAACTCATAAAACTAATGGATTTTACAATTAGTATTAATTAGTTTAACGGTTTATTTTCGTTTTTTTTATTGCTTCTATATGAATGTTTTGATGATATTTCAGTTATAGTATAAAACTAATATTATATATTATTAATAAAATAAAATTTTCGAAATATGGGATTAATCAAGTAAGCCAGATTTTTTTTTACATTAGTTATATTTAGTTTAGTTTCAATTTGTTAATAACGAATACAAATAGGGCTATACATTTTAATATAAAAATAATAAACGACACAACAGTAAATATATTATGGCGTATAAAAGTACAAAATAAAGCCGCAATCGAGGTCCTATTCAATGTAGCTGGGACATGTCCCTACGCCCCATTTTCCTCCGAGACCTCGCATCCATCACGTGGTTTATCGACGCGCTTTCTACACATCGCATTATGGTACCAGTAATGCCTGGTAATGCTCCATTTTATTTACCGTCGCGAGAAGAAAAGAGGGAAAAGTAATATAAAAAGTTAATTTATTAGGTTTCATTATTTATTTATTTCAATATAAAACAAGTGAAATTGTATTTAGATCGGAGAATATCGATTCTATTCTCTGATTAATCCGTAGGTTCCTATTGGAACACTTGGACTTGAACAACGCCCTGATCAACAACAACAAATATTATAATAAGATTAACTATCAGATATAATCAGTTTTCACAGACATTAATTAAATATAAAGTACAATTTTTAAAATATATATTGACGTCTTTAGTCGGGAAGGGCAAGTCCAACTTATAGTAAAAATCTTGATAATAAATATATTTAAAAAATCAAGAAAGAAAACAATATTTTTGTTCTATATAAAACAACAGAGCTAAATTACCAAACAGATTAGTGTTAATGTGAGATGTAATTTCCTGTTGTCTTCTTAGCTCCAACTTCCTTCTTACCTCCACCTAATATGGGGAGCTTAGCACGCTTAATAATTAATTCAAATAATGATTGATTTTAAAATAAATATTACTAGAAATCATTCTGCGTCTAACTACATCATACTAAGGTATTTTATTATAATAAAAATAATTAAATGATACCAGTAAGTAGATACTACACATTAAATAGGCAAGTTTTTAGTCGCGTTTGCAACGAAAACATTTCGGCCCATTTGGATTATATAGGTTTAAACTTAGAATTTAATAGCTATAGTAAATGCAATTTTCAAATTCCAACACAGTATAAAGAAAATGACATACAAAAGCCATTTTACTGCGATCAGTAAAACTGCAATTACAAAATCAATAGGACGAAGAACGGTTGTAAAACGAAATTGTTTCCTTACGGATCGTTTATTACGTCTCCATAAACACATGCCTTGATGTTGGTAAGTTAGATTTATGAATTGTGAAAGTACTGTTATTAAAATAAAATAAGCTAAGATGCTGAATATGTTTGTTTCGGACTCAACGTATAAATTACGAATTTCAACGAAAATAATTGATTGTAAAACTAAAACTTAGACGTAAAACTTTATTTTCGAGTTCGAATTTACATCGGGTTTCAATGTGGTTATATTCTACCAGTTTGTATAGACGAAATATCATAAACGTGCTTCATTTCACCATCACTTGAATACATGCACTAATCTGCCATTTATTTCTGCTATGAATAAGTACAATTGACGTTCACATTACACTTTCATAGTTCATATTTTACCAAGAATTTACATAATCCGCCAGTTGGGAGTTTAATATTCTCTTACATTTCGAGATGATAATTGACCTATCAAATGGCGAAATAATAGCACCTGCAAATTATATACCTATATACTAAATTATTTTACACTAATAATGTTATAATATATTATTTAAACTTATGTTTGGATATATGAATAATCCTTCTATATGTATATTTTAAAAATACTTCTCAGCCTTTTTACCAGTTTTATTTTTATATAATATAACATGATATTTTAAATAATGAACCTCCAGATCTTTTGTTCTTTTGAATGTTCAGCCTTTTGTTTGTTTCTCTTTAAAATATCGTATAACCATTAGAATAAAAGCGCAGATGCCTGTGGACATAATAAGACCTATGCATTTTGCACGCATTGAAAATGAGTTCTTGCAATCTTTGTAGGAACATAATAGAATACCTCATTTAATTTTTGTTATATACATATTTATTTATTATACCTATTCATTACTTGATATAATAATTATGCTTTAACGTTTTACGGTAAAACGATTCTTGTTAGAATCTACGTAGAAACGCCGTTCGTTCCAAGTATTAGTCGTATAATATCGTAATAGCAACATAATTTAGTCGTATAACATTGCTTTGTGCTTATATGAAATTCAAACTCGCTCGACACGTCATTTTGAAGTCGACGATGCAGTTGTTCTAGCGATTTCACAACTACGTTTTTAAATAAACGTTTTACATTGATTACTTTCTTTGAATTATTGTTTTTCACGGAAAATAAAACGCGAAATATACAGTGCGAGTGAAGTTTATGTCGTTAATAAGATATACATGAATTGAGTTGTGATTCTTGGTTAGGTTATTGGGAGTTTGTAATTTTGTGTTTTTAGAATTTATAACATGAATTAGAATGGTTGATGAAGGGACACGCAAGACTCTAAGCAGTATTCCATTACTGCAAACTAAGGCAGGTCCAAGAGACAAAGATCTTTGGGTTAATAGACTTAAAGAAGAATATCAAGCTTTAATTAAGGTAAGTTCGCGTTTTACTTTTTTAAGTTTATTGATTTATAAGTCAGTCTTAAGTCTTTAAACTATATCAGTGAATAAAATACGGTATACATATTATATGCTGTGTATTGATAATAATTTACTCTTAAATTTGAATTTAAATAAAAATAATTATCAAATTAAATGTTAAAAATACAGTTTGACCTACAAGACTTGTAATATATTAAAATTAAGCATTTAATGCATTTGTTTTAATTTTTTAAACTTTTTAGTATGTAAATAATAATAAAGAAGGAGGTAATGACTGGTTCCGTCTAGAATCTGACAAAACTGGAACAAGATGGTTCGGAAAATGTTGGTATATACATAATCTGCTCAAATATGAATTTGACGTTGAATTTGATGTAAGTCCATATAATTTGTTCATAGTTTTCATTATAAATAAATAGTTAATTGTGAATATTTAAAATTGTCTTTCATATAATTATTGCTTTATCTAACAGCTAAATGGATTTTAAATTAATCTAGATACAAGCATCTATGTGAACAACCAGATTAACATTTTTAATTTTTAAGATAATCTTTTTTAAAAAAATAGAGCACAATAGTTCCAATTGATTAGCAATAAAATGTATCTAATGTTAACAGATACCTGTCACATATCCGACCACAGCACCAGAAATAGCTCTCCCCGCACTCGATGGCAAAACGGCGAAAATGTATCGTGGCGGAAAAATATGTCTGACTGATCATTTTAAACCATTGTGGGCGAGAAATGTGCCTAAATTTGGAATTGCACATGCTATGGCTTTAGGGGTAACTTTTTTTTAATTTAAAAATAACTATTGTGACCAGGTGGATTTTCAGGAAAATTTATCTACAGGTTTCAGTTTCAGAAGTATTAACCTCTTCAGGGGTAATTTTTTATGATGAAAATCTCCTAATTTTTTGAATAGAATAACCATTACCAGTGCAGCCAAACCAAAAAATGTTTATTTCTCCTATTGAGGGATTTTATTGACAGTAACTATAATTATAAAAAACTTAACGTCCACATATGTGGCCAAGAGTGTGATGAGGTTAAGCTTAAAAGTGACAGACTGGGCTAATCATCATTGTAAATCTGCCTACTATTATTTTTTTCTTTGTTTTTAAATATAAATTGTATATATTAAAGTTTAGTATATTTTTTTCATTGTGTGTAAATAAGTTTTTCTTTACAGCTGGGTCCATGGCTAGCGGTAGAAATTCCAGATTTAATTGAAAAAGGTGTTGTAAGTTATCAAGAGAAAACGGACAAGAATTAATTAAAATCGCACAAATTAAAACCTTTATATATTAAACCTGATATGTTGTATTTATATTATAAATAAAAAAATATTATTAAATTATTTTGTTTTATTTTATATCTTTCTATTATTTCTAACTGGTTTAAAATGCAATTTGTGGCTCACCATCATGTTTATTTTTAATCATTTCCTACTTACTATTTTCCATTTTCCTACTTACTCGTATTTTGAATAATAGCAGTAGGTATTAACATGTTTTCTTTAAAGAATAAACTCATGATCTCTACAAAGTAGATTTGTTATATATTATTATCAGTGGCGGCCTTACCGATTGCGAGGCCCTATGTCCTTGTAAAGAAGGTATCTGTGCGAAAGTAGATCTGGTTGTTTGGTTTAGGTGTTTGTCATATTTGAGAAGAAATGCTAAAGTTATACAATTAAATAAAATTTGTGTTTTTACATGTTTATCAATATCACATAGTATATATTCTATATATCTATATTTTTTTTAATTTGCTTGGGTTGTTGCGCGAGGCCCCGGGCGATTGCCCCGTTCGCCACCCCCTAAGGCCGCCACTGATTATTATAACATTAGTAAGTACTATCCTAGTACACAGCAGCTGAATCAAATTAATTGTGATAATTTTTATTTATACGATTTTGACGAGTCAAATCGCTCAATTGGAGGCCAATTACTAAAATGAATAAAAGGATTTTAAAAAAACGTAATACTAATACACATAAAGTCTAGATATAGTCATCCCTTACTAATATAAATGTTAATGTGAGTTTGTTTGTTACGTTTTCACGCAACAACTACTTAATGATCATAATTAAACTTTGTACACATATTTTTGGAGGTTCTAGAAGTAACATAGGATACTTTTTATTAAAAAAGAAATTATTTTTTACTATAGTTGTTTGCGATCGCAACCTCCTTTTGATTTTTATAAATTATATTAAGTTTTATAAGAAATACGACTGTCAATGTCAAGCAGTCCTAATAAAAATTGATAAGCAAAAAGTGGATTTTTCTTTTGCACGGACTCAAATATATAATATATTGCGAAATAGCAGCAATAATAGTTTTCAATTGACTATAGTTAGTATGATCTCTGATACTTATTTAATGACTGAAATGCGAACGAAGCCGGGGGTAAAAGCTAGTATACATATATAATAATAATAAAATAGATATTTACTCGGCAGAAATCCGTTTCTAGTTAGCAATTCGGTTAATTAAATTTCAGTATCCAGTATATTACGGAGGTTCATTTTCAAAGATCTGCATTCCAAACACGTTTATGTTTCCTAAATAAATTAAGCTAGGGAATGACCGATACAAATATTTCCTAGAAGATTGCAAATTGCTTTTCTCATTGGCAATAATAATTAGTATTTTATCTTCGAACGGTATACTAGAGTTATTCGCGAATATGAGTTATTTAGAATTCGAGGAAATTTGTCAGCATAGCGCGAGCTATAAAATTACTTTTTTTTTAAATTTTTACTTTAGAAATTGCGAGTCGACTTCTTTGCTAGAACTTCTTTAATATTCATTTTAAAATATATCTTTTACTCTAATAAATTTCAAACATTTAGTTCTTATGATATTGGATAATAAAAAAAATTAGATAAAACATAATCTTTAAAAAAATGAAAATTTCTCTAAATATTGAGTTGTATTATAATAGCAACTAGTAAATAATGATAAAAAGTAAAATAACAAAAAAAAAATTGTTTTAAGTTTTCAACGTGTATAGCATTTAATAGCGTGAATAATATGTTTTTATTCTTAGTCCATCATTTAAAGTTCGTTGAGATATAATAAATGCGTTAACGCAACACTAATGTATGATAAGAACGCGTTAGAATTTATAGAGCAGGTAGAAAGTAAATTTAAAACTTAATGTAAACTAAAAAAGTGTGTTTACTAGAAAACTGTTGAAATAGACTCGCTGCGCACATTCACGACTGTTTAAATAGATTTTGAACGGATTTGCTCACACGGAAATTATACATAAATATTAGTAGACTGAATTTTATTGTAGAGATAAAATATACTGGTCTAGGTTTCAAATAAACCATAAAAGTGGTAGCATTTGAATAAATTGTCAATTTATTTTATATAATTGCTTTATAAACCTCTGTTTTATCTTAATACGTATTAAAACCTGTATTTAAATTATACAATTTTCTTATATACAACCATACATAATAGTTTCAATGTGGCAGGTACAATGGTGTCTTTAGGCATCTTTTGGACTTATTGTCAGCTAGTAATCAAGTTCAAATAAGCCAGGTAACATACTAATATATATATAATTAAGTTTGCCGATAACTATACCGTTCAAATATACATTACCATTTTAAATAACAAAAAACTTATTACAAATTACCCAGTACGACATCTGTCGGTATTTCCCTGTTTAAAGGGCGATATTAATAACATAAAAAATAGTAATTAAAATGTAGAGAAATTTTGCAACGTTATTGGCAATACCGTTCGAGAGTACGCATTTCTTGTGTGTAAATTAAGGGGCTTGTCACTGTTATATATTTTAATGTCTAGCACCTGTCCATTGCAACTATTTAGTTAGTCATTTTATTACGAATAAAAATTAAACACTATTAAATACGTCTTTTAATTTATCGTAAAATACTAGAACGGATGTTGCTAAGTGGTATTTAATTTTACGAGATACGTGCTTCAGAATATTCATTAGAACACCAATCGCCAAAATATGAACCCACGCGGCATTTGTTACACCACCATTCTTTTAATTGCGTAAATTGCATAGTTTATTACTGTTTCCCATTATTTATGTTTCCTGTCAATGTTACGCAAATGACTATTAAAATAAACGCAAAACCAGAGCTGAAAAATCTGTTTTAATCGTTAAATTTGAGATAGCAGCAAAAAATATCGTTGGATAATATAAATATTTGTTACTTTGCAAATATAATTTAAAGGTCGATGTGCCTTGTCGATGGCTGCTTAAGCCGGGAATTGATGTATGATTATTATTTGATAAGAGGCACCAGCATGTCTAGCCGAGCGATCGCGCCGCCAGCCTTGAACCCACGGCTGCACGGACAAATGGGGCTGTCTACGCGCCAAATTCCTAAAGTTACACAGACGGGGCGGCAGATAGCCAGTTTTCACACATTTCATAAAACGCTTGTCCGCCACTATTTTGGATGATATCCAAGTTGTGTGGTCAAAATAAATCGGCCGCAAATACTACGTTTCACAGTCATGTACTGTTTAATATTGCTTCAATCGATTAGATATTATTAAATCCAATGTATGTGTTATATTAAGTGAACGCTTTACGTGAAATGAAAGGTTTTATATCAGTGATTAAACATTCGCGGTTTTAGTTAATTCGGAGTGGGCTTTGGGTCGGACCCTCGTCACGCTGTCGGTGTCACCGCGTCACCAGAGATTGCGATTGTCATCTGTCACTCCGAGCTTTTCCCTTCACCCCATTAGAGCCGCTTTTGTTATTTTAAATTTTTCCGAATGAAAAAAGCACGTTAAATAAACGTTTTTGCAATTATTCTTAAGAAGTGACCTGCATAAAATATGTAGGTTATGCGTGGGTGCCCTAACCATGCTTCTCGGAATCTGTGGACTACTTCAAACTAACCGTTTGAATCAATAATAATGGGTTATTATTTCCTTGTTTTAGGAGCAGCGTGTGGCGGTCACTGCTGTGGTCGGGGCCGGGAAGAAGAATTAAGGATTGCAATAAGAAAGAAAATGGTGTCCAGAACGGTGTCTTCGCTGCGACCGATTAACGATCTCTTGATGTCCATGCATGACACTTTGCAAGGTAATTGCGCATGTAATAATTATCAATTGAGACGCTGTACCTATCAATCACCCACACAGTTTAAAACACAATTTTCCTTTGTTTACATATCTTTGACTTTTAAAATATAATATTACGTCAAGGTGAAGTTCAATGTTAAAGTAATTTATTTTTACGAGTGGTCGATTTCCCACAATACTTTTCATGTGGTTTACTGTCGCAGTAAATAACAAGTAATTATTTATGAATATTTTGTATCAGAATGACAGTAATTGTCGGGCCTTGAGCGATGTACAATTATGTTTCGTAGCGTCACATTTATAGGTAAATATAGTTACCATTTACATTAAATAGTAACAACTTAATGCCAGGTTTTGTGGCTAAATATATATTATAATAAATAATCTCATCAAAAGATAGTGGTGTGTAATTCAAGGCACACAATAGTTGTTTGACAAACACTCGCCGTGCTCGGAACAACGTACAGACAAATTGGATACATTGTGTGCTTTGGGTATGTACGCAGCTCATGGCCGCAGCATCGCTCGCCCGTCCAATGTAAACAAGCCTTTCATGGAGGGACACGTGTGTAGGGTCTCGTTTGAGGATGTTAGTCTTGTAAAGATCCCAAATCTCGCCCGCATCCTGATCACAAAGCGATCGTCCTGCATACGAAATTGAGAAACACTTTTGGTTAATATTTAAGTCGAATATTCACCTTTAACCTAAAAAAAAAAACTAATGTAGACATAACAGGAATACGTTTGTAATATTTGATAGGTTGGGTGAACATCAAAACTCCATTATCATACAGTTTATATCAGAACAAATCATAAATGATAATGTTTCTTTATGCAATTTTCTGAACCATTTTCATATAGCTATGGTATTATTACTAGAGATGTGCCGATTATGACTTTGGCCGACTAGCCGATTAGTCGGTTGTAAATAAGCCGACTAGTCGGCCGACTAATCGGCCAAGCCGACTACGGTTTAGGGGATTACCGTGACGCTTCGTTTACAGCTGATTCGCTGCAATTTCAGTCACTACTGACATGTGGACAAATATAAATAACAAAAAAGGTTTTTTCAATTTTACAGCTCACTAGTTTGACGATAGTTTCAAATATTATTACGAAGTATTGCAATTTATGACATTAAATATTATGTTGATTTGTTTTTTAATTAAGATACTAATTTTGTTTGATAAATGTCATCAATATATTTTCTTTACAAGGAAGTAACATATACATTTTATTGAGAAATAGACACAGAAAAGAAGCCGGATAGTCGGCGCTTTTTACCGATTAGTCGCCGACTACGATAGTGGCCGGATAGTCGGCTTTACCGACTAGTGGCCGACTAGTCGGAACATCTCTAATTATTACACAACTGCTAAGAATGGACATACTTTCGTTTGATGTAAGAGTTGAAGTTAATCTAATTTACCTTTCTGTGCTACAATTTGTTAAGACAAATGTTCTTGTATTTTTCTCTACTTCCATGTTTACTTCATTAAGAAAAAAATAAATATAAGCACTGAGTATACATTCAATAAGTTAAAGTGGTCAATTACTGTTATCGTGAACGATAATCTGAATGAAGACTATAACTGTTCCCGATGCAGACGCGACCGGTCCACAGTTCCATTCTCCCAGGACTTGTGCTACAACTGGAACTGCCATTATAGGACCTTAAACTAATCTTATTAAAGCTCTTATATAAACGAGTTTTTATATAAAAATCTATGTTATTTAGCAAAAGAAAAACAATTAAATAAAAAACACTCCAGCCAGGCTACTAAAAACCTACTATTTTAATTATGTTAAGTTTCAACTTAAAGTAAACGTTTAAGCTATACTTGTACTATAGAATATTAAATTCAATTACCGATATTAGTTTGTACCTACTTTACCTTCTATACATTAGACATAGTTCGTGGGAAAACTTCAGTTTAGTGAGTGACCGTTAATTTAAACTTGTCACATTTCACATGTTTCTTCATGCACTAACAGTGTTATGATAATTTTCTATTAGGCATTGGGACGTCATACTTGGAATTAACAGCACATCCTTTTTAGGACAGTCTCTCTTGATCATGTGGAAACGGCTTTTTTAAATCTATTATGTATCAAAAATGTCATAAACTATCTTATTTGGAAATTAAATGCTTTAGCATTGGTAATACAATTAAGATTAAGAAAAGTATCTTAGGGTATGGAGTTAATTGAATTCAATTTGATAGAGAACATTTTTATTGTAAAACAGTTGGTGACAGCATTGGTTGTCATGGAATGCCATAAATATACCCCAAATCGATATCGACTAGACATTGCGCGGAACAAAGGTATAGAAAGAACCCCTTTTCCCCTCGAGCTAGTTATAAAAATCATTGCTACTCGTAAAACTGAAACACCATTAACCCTCGCCAAAGAAAATCGAGAACCAATTATGAGCTCACCTCCTTCCGAGAGTGCTCTTCAATTAAAACGATACTCCAGCAATTGTAGCAAAAATAGCGACCAGCATTGTCGTAGTGCACAATAATGCACAGCTTGTTAAAATCTGAACAAAGAGTGCTTCACTTACGCGAAGGGAATTGGAGGGTTCTTTGCTGAAGGGTCGCGTTTTATTCTATTGTTCTACTTCACAGGTCGCGACCACACACGCGCACATCTCTCATTATAAAATATTTTCATTATAAAAAGCATTCGAATTCTTCACACGACAACAGTGACATACGATGATATTAGTAGCCTCCCTTTTTATTAGTTTAACAAAATCATTAAATGCAAACTTATACAAAAATTATATTACTAATTAGATAAAAAGCTTGGACTATTCTTCTACATCATAGTAGATTTATTATATACTAGCAGTTGCCCGCGACTACGTCTGCGTAATAATGGAGATATAAAGTACTGTGAAGTTTAATGATGTTTCATATTTCAGTCAACAGAAAATGCCTTCCACACCCCTGTTGCAAAATCTACTAACTGCCTCTCCGTCAAATTTCTAGTTTGTAGCAAAAAAATATACAAACCTGCGAGAGCCCTTACAACTCCTTAATCTGGCCTTGTTGCAAAATCCGTTCTTTGCAGACGTCAACTAACTATAAACTACCTCCCTGTCAAATTTCATCTTTGTATGTCAAGCGGATTTCGAGAGAACTTTCGCTTTTATTTTCATTGAATTAGATATGAATTACAATGTGAACTTAGAATAAAATGAAATATATCTTAAAAAACAATTGAAAAACTGACAGCACATTTGCCCGCCAAAATTAGGCTCAGACTTCGAATTGTGTGAACTTAAAATGTAATATTTCTTAAAAAAAAAACAATTGAAAATAATTTTATAGCCTATGTTCATCAGGGATTTTTTACGATTCTAATGGTAAAAGAATTTTTCAAATCGGTCCAGTAATTTCGGAGCCTATTCAATACATACAAACAATCAAATGTTTCCTCTTTATATAATAGTATAGAGTATAGATATAGATATAGATATAGATTAGATTATTATGACAT